>CM076579.1:551453961-551865094 GCA_034641835.2 Pinus albicaulis | reverse complement strand
GGTCACACCTAAGAGAGTGTTGAGGAGGTAAATCCCCTCTGCGGACAGAGGCGATCCCTACTAGCCCAGCAGGGGTCTAGCAACAAACAAACAATGCTATGACGCAAGCTCCTAGTTACGAAATGAAAGACTTGGGATAAGAGCCTACTTGGATTCCAACGCTAGATCTGAAGAAGAAGATGTCCCCGTCCTTCAGCCCTGGCAGATCACAATCCTTCCACGATCTCCGTGGATGAACACCTGCACGCAGAAGAAACGAACAGATACATGCATAGGAACCAGCATACGTAACTAAACATCGGTCAAAAAAGATATTACTCGCATTAACATGATAGAAAAAGGAGTGGAACCATAATCATAGTCATCTATTAAAGTGATAAACGAATAGAAGTTACAACCAAGTTCTGACGTCGCGACTTCCTTCGAACGGGTCTCCGGTTGTCCACGTCTCGCAAAGCTCGCCAAGGAAAGGGAAACCTCTCCAGAGTCTCGTAACAATGGTCTCCTCGCTTGAATGGGCCTTAAGGGAAAGAAGGGATTCTTTACAGCACAAAGGCGCTTGGAAATAGGGAGATGCAAAGCTTCAGCACTTCAAGACTAGCTTGCCATGGATCTGAGCAAGCTTTTATAGATGGGGAAGGAGGGAGTTGGGATCCCTATTATTATGGGATTGGCCCTATCAACAAGGAAGGTTCCATAGAAGGTGGCAAAACTACTTCCCTTCCATAGAACTCCAGCAGCCAAACCTCCCAACTCAAGATAGGCAATGGTTGTGAGTTTGTTTGAACTCAACTTCCGCCATCCATATTTAAAAAACAGTCCCTAAAATGGGTGGCGCGATTGCTGCTCTATGACAGAGCGCCAAGTGGCGCGACCTCTTTACGGGATTTCCCTGATTGGCGCGAGCACTGAACTGTCTACCCGCGCCAATGCAAAAAGAGCTGTTTTTCATGGATTTTGCAAGGAGATGTCTCAAGGGGAAATGAAGCTCACACTCAGAGGGATGCATTGATGATGTTTTCAAGGCATGACAGTGTTCACAGGTCACATAATGGGTCCTCCATTGTGCGGTACGGGGAATGGTAAGGACGGTGACAAATTACTGTGTAACAGATGCCCCCTAAAGCATGAGGCCCGAGAGAGAGAGGGGTGAAATGCTTTACGAGAACATGTCCAACTGAAAGCCCGCCGTCGGAAAACCTACACAGAAAGATACAACTGATATCTCAAGTACATGATGTATATATATGGTATGGACGCAGCCATCCGAACAGAGTATGCTATAATCCGGATCTAGGGTATGGGCGCAGCCATCCAACTAAGATCAAACAAATAGACTCAGGTATGGTCGCAGCCATCCAATCAGTGAGTCATGTACATAACGATAAAAATCCACAATCGCAGCCTGGATTACAACAGACACAATCCAGGGTCTTGCGCTCCATCTCGACCCAAACAAGTACAAGTTCTAGCATGCGAATGTGTGAGATGATGTCGAACATGCAAGAACATCGTCTGATTACCAGCCAATGATGAAAGCTGTTAACAGACGCGAGAGAAACCACCAATAATGACGATGGTCCTCAAGGTACTACAGGTATAATCTACGGCGTGTGAATAAATGAGCTGACGTCGAACACCCGCAGAATCATCCGATCGGAGGCCAATAATGAAAACTTCTCGTCGAATGCGACGAACCTGCCATTAAGGCATGCAGGCTCCAAGGTACCATCAGGAGTCTCTAGACCAACTTCCTGGATAATGAGTTGAAGTCGACAGGAAGTGACCTTGATCAAAGGTGGGCCATAATGATTCCCACATCATCGACACGAGACAGAGGAACATAATGTTTTGTTGTGAATCATGATCATACGAGAAACAGAGGAAGGTTGATATTTGCAGAGGTCAACTTCTCTTGAACATATAAACGGCACGACAATGGACTTGGCAGTATTTGACATCAACAGATCAAAGGTCATGGCGACGAGGCAGTGAACAGATGAGAGGTCAAAAGAGATTACCCAAACCCATGGAAGCAAAGTGAAACAACGAGATGAGATGTCCCCAACCCGACACGAATGCAGACAAGTGCCATGTTCAAGAGCGACATACTGCCGACGACAACGACGATGGTTCCATTTTTCCCCCACCATTTCTGGCAAGTACCCCAATTATTTTTGATAACAAGCTTGAAGGGGATAGCATATGCTTGTGATATAAGTCCACCCTTCGGGCGAATCCATCCTAGTGCATTTAACGAGTCTTAGGAAGGAGAAACTCGGAGAACGTCATTTCGACGAAATCCAATGTCATCAGGGTTTAACGAGTCTGACAAAGGAAGAACTCGGCGTCTTTTCATGTTTAGAGAGTTTGAAAAGACGGCGGAAAAGAAAACTCCACAGGTCCCTTTTCGTAAATAGTTCCCCAGATCCGAAAAGGTAGAAAACAATATCCGGGAAAACCTCCTAGTCGCGATAGGCTAGGGTATTCCTTTTTCGTAATCAATCCATCCCGGCCCGAAAAAGGGTTAAACTTATACCGGGTGAATGTCGATTCGTGTCCATTTTAACGAGATCGAAACGACAAGGGCCTCGGCAATCTTTTCATGTTTAGAGAGTCAGAAAAGAGCGGAAAGATGACTCCTCCTGGAGGAACGAGTGGTATAAAGGGTAGCAACTGGTTCCGGTAATGGTGGAACTACTCTGAACAAATAAAGGTCGAGAGGCTGGCTAACAAGACCACTCATAGCAGCGGTTCCTCGGGAACGGGTAAAACAACCAAGTGAAGGCATATGATCGGCCAAGCAGATAGTGACAATGGAGTGAGAAAACCAAGGCTCATCTGGTAAAAACAGGCTGATAAAATGACCATCACAAGAGGTAAAATGGGCAAGGTTTCATTTTTACACAAGCTTGAAACAAAGATAAACTATGCTTGAAGTTGGTTTCATTTTTACACAAGCTTGAAACAAAGATAAACTATGCTTGAAACCGGTTTCATTTTTACACAAGATTGAAACGGAAACAAACTATGCTTGAAAAAATAAGCATGCCCCCAGCATGGTGACTCAATTCGAGGTACATGCCCCCCAAGCTTCAGTCCATATGAAAGGCAGATGGAGTGAAGGTTCAAGTGACGAGATCAAGAGAAAGACTCGACTGGGATTTTACGAGATCTAAACAAAGACTCGAATTGAACAGGAACGTGTTTCATTATTTTAACGAGGTTGACACATTAAAAGAACTATCCTCAAACACCTTGTTTCATGTTTTAGGGAGCTTGACACAAGACCAGGAACTGTGCTCCGATAAACCTTGTTTCATTTTTTAAGGAGCTTGACACAAGACAAGGAACTGTGCTCCGACCGACTTCATCATAATGAACAAGAAGTCATAGCTTCCAAGAGTTCCACTTTGAAATACATTACATGTTCATTATCTTCACAGTGAATTTCTTCAAAGGACATGTCTCAAACAGATTGGATAAAGTATGAACAAGCTTGAAGTGCCTCCTTGAGTAATGGAGAGGCATAGATTTTTTATGAGTTACCCCTTAAAAGAGAAATAGAGGGCACATTTTATAGTTTGCAAAAAGGGAGATTTGCCTTTATACTAAAGAGTGAAAAATAGTTTTGATGTTTTTAAAGCTCTTATTTAGATCAACCACTTTGTGGAAGATGTTTTCAAGCTTTTCATCAAAATTGGATGAATGTGAAAAAGGACATTAAAAGCAAAGGCGACACCTCTTTCATGTCCAAGTATATTGTGCAAAGGTATTGAACTAAATTGTCTCCTTAAAAAGAAGAATGGAGGTCATAGTTTACAAAGTTTCAAAACATAAAAGTGCCCTTTCACCAGAAGAAATAAATAAACTTTTTACACGGTAAGTAGTCACCACTTGTTTTTCTAAAAACGGGGAAAGCGAAAAAGTTATGAAGACTAGCTTTCAAAAATCAAAGGGAAAGAACAACACCTCCTCCATATACAAGCATAGGGTGTAAAGTTTGTGAAATAGTCTATCCATGGAGAGATTATTCAAAGTCACATTTTTGGTTTTTAGGGAATGAAGAATGCCTCCCACTTCGAACGAGAAATAAGGTAACATTCAAATTTTAAGGCGACGTAACGAAAACGATCGCCTTTTGTTTGTTTTTAACGGAGGAAAAGTGTTTTTTTTTACATTTTAAAGACGTGAGCCCTCCAACGGGCGCATCTTCCTTCATTACATTCTTGGCAGAGGGCTAAGAAAACATTTTTTTAGTTTTTGAGCGAAGCAGCGTGGAAAAAACATGAGCCGTGCCTCCTATGTATGGGTGCTACCTCCCTGTAGTGGCCGCAGTGTAAATCTACATTGGGCGTTACTCTACTAAGCACGGAGCACTACGCTTTCGGCGAGCGGCTCGGCTTTGTAGACCTCTCCTGGTAGCCATAGCCTATCTGGCGCCCATACTTTCCGCCCGGTACGACCTTTGCCGGGGTGGGCACAAAATACGCCCTCACCACTTTTATGTAGATTTGCGTATAGTTTTTTGTTGCGGCATCTAGTGAAAAATTTCGTGCGAAGGGCGCCCATCACCACCTAGGCATGTAGATGCTACGCTCCACGAGTGGAAAAGCATAGGCGCACACGATTACACACAAAAAGGAAAAAAAATTCCGGTTATGCCCATAAATAATTTTTCTCACATAGAAGGATTTGTTGAGGTATTTCTCTTGTTTTCTTCTCTCATCTTTCATGTTACTAAAATAGTAAAAGCGTTTTGAAGGATAAATTTAAAGCCTAGGAATTTTGAAAGAAAAGCTTCCTTTTCATTTGGAAAAGAGTTTCTTTTTTGAAATTTGGAAAAAGGATAACCTGATCAACATGCCTCGAGGAGAAGAAAAGATGAGCCACAAGACGAAGAGATGAGTCCAAAAAGGAGAGAAATTTGAATAGATTTGAACCTACAAATGTCCAATATCTCACTGCCTCTCCCTCTGTTTTATCCTATTTTCAAGAGCTTGGATGTTTTGAATTCCCCGATGAAATATGAAAGTGACTAGCCACCTCATTGGCGGAAGCTTTTTTTTAGTAATGTTGAAAGGAAAAGAAGTTCACATGCCAAGTACGGATTTTAAATTAACTCCTAAAGCTATTTCTAGAGACACAAAAATCCATACATAGGGAAACAGAAATTGTTTAAACGGTCATACCTTGACCTAAGCCACTATCAACCTTTTTACGAAACCAAATCATCCCAGAGATGCATGCAAAACCATTTTCGCTTTTTTCACATTTACTAGATGACTATGCGGAGTCCTCTTGAAAGTGATCATGAATTAATTTACTGTGAAGGTATATTTTCCCGAATTATTACTCATATCACATTAGACTTCTTATGCATTTTCACCCGAGCTAAGGTTTGTTAAACCTACCTTTTTCTATGCAAGAGTATTGAAAAGATGTCCACCCTTATTAAAAAAGAAACCTACGAGCGCGGAGAAGAGGGCAAGCTTAGGCCATCACTTCCTTGTTAAGGTCATCATCACTCACCATGATTTCATCTTCATCTTCCATGCTATTGCAAATTATGCCATCTTCATCTCGAAATCCTCCTCATACTCCTTCCTCGCCCTCCACACCATGGCCCCTCACCTTCCTCTCATGAGTCATCCTCCCAAGAAAAAACATCTTCCATAGATAAAAGTGAACAAGAAGAAATCGGTAAAAGTAAAAATAGAGTTGATGATAACAAAGAGAAAAAAAAATGAAGATAGTGGTAGCCCACAAGGAGAATGAAAATAGTGACGAGTGAAAGAGGCAACCCACAGAGGAAAGTGGCTTCGTGACAATGATAGAGGCCTCCCACGGGGGAGATAGTGAAGAAGGTAAGGAAGGAGGAAGCTATTAGGAACATAGTGAGAAGGAGGTAGCCATCGGGAGAACGATGACAACGGTGACAATGATGAAGAAAACATTCAAAAGCTCATGGAAGACAACAAATTTGATGAGGAAAGAGGTAAAGCGCAAACGAGTCAAAACGAGTCGAGGCCTAAACGGCCAAAAAAGTGACACCATTGAAGACCAAGGTCAAGATGAAAATGATGGAAATAGTCAGCAAACGGGGAAGTAATAAAAACATTCATGATAGTAGGAAGATGGATGAACGCGAAGATAGCTTTGAAAAGGAGAAAACAACAGAGACCTAGACATATCTGCAAACGGAAAAAGAACATGATCTTTTACGAGATTGCTCTGATGATGAGGTCATTTCAAATGTCAAATTTAATGATCAAGAAGGTTTCCCACGGCAAGGCGGCATAGAAATAAAAATAGAGAATCTTTATGAGGAGAAGGATAGCCCTAAGGCTATAGGTGATCAAAAAAAAACAAGCCCAAATGTTGAAACCTCTTGTCATTCCACATCAACAAGGTCGGGGAGCATGTGTTTACTTCCTCTCCAAGGCAAGGGCCATGTCCTCCATCACAAACGATCAGAAAAGGAAAAACCACTAAAATAGTAAGAGAAAGCAAAGACCACTCAAACAGATTTTGCAAATCAATGTCACCGGGGCATTGAGAAGCAAAATGAGGCCACCGAAGAAGTATGAAAGTTAGTTTTCAAAGGAAGCCAAAGGGAATAAAATTATAAAAAACAAAGCTGGTAGAAAATTGAAGAACGAAGTAGAAGTCATGAAAAGGAAAGGGAGTTTGAGCTAATATACTTGGATAGTGACGATGAATAAAATGATGCAAAAATCACTTAGATCCATCTTACAATATCGATATGCAAAAGTTAAAGATTTGGTGAATGATTTAGAAAGATCAAAACATATCATTCATTTCCTCTAAACACAAAATCCACAAATGAGTGGATAGATGGCTTTTTATGGGCTTAGGGCACTCAAGTACAAAGGGAAGCTCAAAAGTAACAAGTAAAGCTAGAGAAGAGTACATGGGTGAGTATGCAAAAGATGATGAAGAGGAAGGACGAGCAAAAGGAGACCTAAGACCTTGGGTCTTATAAAGAGAATTAGAAAATCGAAGAAGAAGAATCGGCTCATGCGCAACGGTACTCTCTTACGAGCTCCTTGCCTTAGAAATTGGAAATGACAAAGAGTCTTGGGTAGAGAGGAAAACCAGCATTTAGAGAATATATTGGAGAAAAGAAAACAAATATTTAGCCCTACAAAGTAAAATGATGAACATTACAAAGAAGCTCAATCGAGTTTGCTAGAAAGAAAGTAAAAAGGATTGCCCAAAGGAGGTACTGAGCGAAAAAACATGGAAGACCAATCTAGGCTTGAAATTTTGGCCCAGCTTCACTACAAGCTTCTAAAGCCCCTTGACGGAGCCACCCACCAAATTGAGGAAATTTGGACACCTTTTTATTTTTTTATGAATTTTTGGGCCTGAAATTGTAGCACCATGGGTCTTAGGCTCTTTCTCTAAACATCTTTAGCCATATAAAATTGTATTTTTGGATTCCTTGGCAGTAGAGAACATGCTCATAATTTTTTAGGTATTTTGGAGCTTTTTGGTCCCTCAAAAGGTCCAAAAACAACCATTTTCACCTTTACTATGCTATTATCGGCGGTGTTGCGCTCTCGGTTTTACACAGAGTTTCTACTTTTTAGCATTTGCTTTCCAGACATTATATTGAAAGACCTCAAGTATGTTCGAAATTATATATTTTTATATTTCCAACGAGCCATCATGGATCCTTTCTCTACTTCGGGAAGGCCTTGAAAACCTCGCTTTGCCAAAAAGCCTTTTTTTTGGTGCTCCGCTCCTCGAAATTCTGTAAAAAAAAGCTTTCTCTGTCGACTAGGCCAAATGTGCATCAAGCAAGTTTATCATGTGTGTCGAGCTTAAAAGCGATGCTTTTTTTCTATTTTAGTCGAAAATATATTTTAGAGAGATATTTTGTGCCTCGAGACCTTTATTGTAGGCACCGAAGGATAGTTTTAGATATTTTATTTTTTTGTGGTAGCCTTCTAGTTTCTCTAGGGTGGATTCCTCTTCTTTGGCTTATATAAACCAAGAGGACTCATTGTAACAAAAGGGAAGTAGACCATGATATATTGAGAGAAATACATAGCATTATGAGCTTGGAAGAAATACTTGTTTTATGAAGTGGATGAATGTCTTGTTTGGATTGATGGTGGAGGAGCATTATGTGCGAGGATTCCATGGCTTGGTGAATGGTGATGTTTCTACGGTTGTTTATGTTTTCTCATTTTCATTGATGTTCCATCTTGCTTATTTTTTGTATATCGAAGAAGTATATGTTGAGATATGCTCATGGAAGCACCTCCAAACCTCCTGCATATTACGGTATGATGTTTTCCTCCTCTTGATCATTTCTAAGGAATTCTAAAGCTGCTTGTGGGTCCATCAAGAAATTGTTGTTTTCATTAATGGTCGGTATGTTCTCTATCTAGTATGATTCAAAAAATACTCTTTCTGCTTACTTGTAGTTTCTCAAAACTCTATTTGCGAAATATTTATATGGAAATGTTGATTGTTTTAGTTAAGTCGAAGAGTTCCTTGTTTGATCTTGCCCTTTTTCCATGCACTGCCAGCTATTTCGAGTTCTTGATAGCTCGAATATGTTTTTTATGAGTTCCCTATTCATAAATTGATTTTTTTATATTTAGTTTTTTCGAGCAGTCGAGGTGAATTTCGAGTTAGGAGTTCTTATGCTTCTATGTATAACCGGATTGTTTATCTTTCATGTGTATTAGTTTGAGTATTGTTCATAGAGATTTATGGTTTGCCCTAACTCATGAATATACGCTTTATAACTATATATGCTTAAGGTTTCCTTGTTTTTCACAAATTTAATTCTCATTTCACTTCACATTTCACCCAAAGAATCCACTTACCTTGACTAAATCGGCCACTGGCAGCACAACTTGTCCATCATTTAGACGACCTTGAATTTCTATATTCATATAGCCTAGTTGATTTGATGAAATCTCTTTCTATTTGTATTTTTAGTCATTTTACCTCAAAAACCCCAAAACAAAACATGTAGAGTTAGCTAAAATCAAACATACAAACGAAACAGTTCACATCCTTCGTATCACGGAGAGAGCCATCTGCGAGTCCGGGGAAGGCTAGGTCCTAGGACTCCAAATATTGGTTTGATATTTTGTCATTTGGTGCAATATACTGGGTACGGGACTCAACTTGTGAATACTTCATCTACCTCTTTCTGCTCCTCAAAATTAGGCTTTTGAATGAACAAATATTTGATTTCATGTTGAATGGTCAAATCAAATTGCAAAGCTTCTATAAATGGCATAAATTATGGCTATCCCTTAATACCTACAAATTTGGAATTATCACTTTGCAATGGTATATACCGTTTTACGGTAATATTATAATCTAATCGATTTATCATCTAATCCTTCCAATCTTGTCATTCCTTGATGATTCTAAATATTTGAACAACGATATTCAAAGTTTTAGTATGAATCTTAATCGTAAGCATACGAAAAAAACTAACTTTACCCTGCATAACAAACGAAGCCTAACATCAAATATGGTAGCAATTTCTTTAGATCTGCATTTAGTTGACCAAGATAAGTAACACAAAATCTAGATCTATGCAAAAAAATACATTATGCAGTAAATAAAAGCAGAAGAATTTCTCCATGCATCCGATAGACAAGACAAGAATGTTTTAAAGAATTGTTTTATTTTTTTACACAGGAAGGGAACATAGAAAGATGTTACCGGTCCCCTCAATGGTATGGGTTCTTGTAAGTCCTCAACACTTGATATTAAAAATCTCTCTCTCTTGATGGTGTAGCGCCCGAAAATGGAGCTCAAGGGAGCTCACAAGAACCATGGTAGGAAAATATGACAATGATGGTGGATCAAAATTCAGACCAAAGTATAGATCTAGAGTGACCTTTGGGAAACAAAAGGTTGGGAGTGAATGAAAAAACCCTCCTAGTTATAACAAAATATTGAGTTAGTCTAGATATTGGTGCATAATTCAAATATTATTAACCAATTCTAGATCCAACTTTTATGGGAATATTTTATTATATTTGTTGGAGGGAAAAAAAAAATTTGACTTTAAAATTGACCACTTTATTTATAAATAATAAATAAATAAATGATTTATTTATTATTTTAAGGATGTGGTTGAGTAAAAACAAAATAAATAATGATTTATTTAATTATTAATGAATGATTTAGTGAAATTTAACAAGGAATATTATTTAAATAAGGTTTAAATAATTATTAAATAATTAGATAAATAATAATCTATCTAATTAACTCTCCTGTTTTGGGTTAAATATGACGAGGAATATTAATTGTACTATTGTTTAACTAATTATTCCTTGAGGAGAAAATAAAAAAAATGTGGATTTTTTAATATTTCCTCATGGCATTTCTGTTTAGGCATAAACAACATAATAAATGTGGTTTACTAAGTTATTTTTCATGATGAAAGAAATTTTACTTAGGGTGAAATTGGTCTTACATGGTGTACTTAGGTCCATCTAATAGTAAGAGGTTAGATTAATAAAAAATGGTGTAACGGGCCCTTTGACTGCTGACGTTTAGAGTAATCGTATGACCGAAGTATGTTGTAACAACTCAATCACTAGACAGAAGAGTCGAGAGAGAGATAAATATAAGGTATACCAAGCGCTAAAGAATTTGGACAACGAGGAGGTGAGACTTATAGGTACGAAAATTCTCTTTTATGAGTGAGTACATGTGCTATAGGCGGCTATGCTCGCCGAGACAAAGTACGAAGAATAATGCATCACCTTAAAAAAGGGAGTAGGAACTATGGCTTGTCTTGGCATGCTTTGTTATATAAAAAATATGATAATGAATCCCACATACATATTGTGCACAGGATAATAGCCATGAATTATACGGTAATATGCGAGTACATGAGATACAAATATAACAAATGCCTTGTAAACATGAAAGGGCTCGAAAATCTGAGTGATACATGCAAGCAAAAATGCACAAGTGGATAGAGACGACATCATTAAATCTATGGAGCTACATCAAAGGTTGTAATGAAGAGGTCATTTGAGCATGTGGGGTGCTACTTGTAGGGCCAACCCCTCATAGCCCGGCGGGAAACATCTCACACACATGCGGGAATTGTAAAGTATCCTTGTTGCATCAACGAACCATCAAGTATACGGATCTCGATCGTGCTATAAAGATGGCGGTGAGAAAGAATCGAGTACGAGAAATAAGGAGTCCCTTTACCGAGTCCAAGCCGAACAAGAGTGAAGTTGTAACCAAGGTACACTTCCCTCTAGACCTATCTTACGGAATGAATGATTTGATGTCGATAGAAGGAGGTCCGCCATAGGTGAAGCGATAAGGGATCCTCAACTAAGGCACACGAGAAAATAGTAGACAGTACGACGGTGGCCACCGGCCCCGATGATGATGAAATAGGGTGTACTAAGTAGTGGACGATGAATTCCTTGTTAGAGAATAAGGGCATCGATGACCTAGCGACGGCCCGACACAATATCAAAGGCGATAACGGAGAGTAGAATCGAAGGGCCATATTATACAACATGAGAGAGGACAGAAATGAAGGATCGAGGATTATAGCTGAAATCGAGGACTCGGATAAATTCCATGGATGTGATGATGACTCAACTCAAATGGTCTAAAAAGGACAAATCGATGATGCTTCCACATAGAAAAAGGTCCAATGGGGACCATAAAAACATGAGTACAAGATGGTTACGCATGAAAAAAATCAGCACGAGTGTGGACAGGTGTGGAGCAAAGTGTTTGATACAGTGTTGCAAGTACGAAATTTTATGTTGTGAGGAAGTGGTGGGCCATCCTTGGTTAAATGTGTGGTGAAGTATTAAATCATGAAAAGCTATGAGATACCCATTTGAGGGCTCTATGAGAGCTTTCGATGGTATAGATGGTTTTCAAAGTGAGCTATGGTTTGGCTACAATGAGAGAAAGAAAGCAAGAGGTTTCTCTTTTAATGACCATTTTCCTCAAAATTAACTCATTTCGAAGTGTAGTGCAACAGTTTATTGTAGAGATGAGAAAGGCCCTAAATCTTACGGTGATCTTAGTAGATAAACCGACCGTTGAATCAAGATGCAATAGGTTGTAGGTAAATTCTAACCATACTATTTAATTTGAGGGATGAGGTCGGTTTTAGGCACCCGAGCCCATGAATATAGGTCGCAATTTTTTGGGTGTGTTCTGCGACTGCAGGTAGTAGGTATTGAGCATAAAAAAGCTGTGACTGTCGAAATTACTTCAAGGTGCGACCTATGAGAGAAAGGGGATTTCGGTATTATTTTTGGCTGAGATATGGAATTTTTATGGTTGAGGCATAGGTTCCCCCGAAGCATTTAAGAGGTCATGCCAAAATGTATTTTGAAAAGGATGTAATCGAAACACATTTTTATGATGTTGTGCCGCGATTTATTTTCGTATGGTTATGTAGTTGGAGAAAGGGAATGGAGGATTACCAATATCTTTTCATACCCCATATATGAAGAAAATGGGCTAAGTTTCTATGTCGGCACACATGGTGTCACTATCCCAAAAGTGGATTCTGAGATATTGAAATGATACTCTTCTAGAGAACCCACGAGTTGGTCAACAACAATGTCTAGGGGACAAGGTTAATGATGTAAGATGATGGAATGATGAGGGAATGTCATCATCCCTAGAGTGATTTGAAGTGATATGGGGCTCTGAGGTTCTTTTAAATGAGGTAATAAGGGTACTAGGTCGACACAACCGGATACCTTTAGGAGAGTTATGGAGAATTGCTTCTCCTAGTCTCTCAAATATGGGTGCCCCCTTACCGAACATTGGGTGTTAATGTAATGGCCACAAGGTGTATGTGCTTTAAATGCATGGGTTAGATGTGGTGGGGATAGATCGAGTCGGGGGTGGTGACTACTTACATAATGTCGTCATCGTAATAGAAGATGGGGTAGTGGTGGAAGAAAAACCACCTCATGTGGCGAAGCTACCTGACTCATCATCTCATGAGAAGAGGCTCACATGGGAATTTCACAAGGGGTGATGAAAAACAATTGAATGAGATACATCGATGTTGGTGAAGGTGATCAACGAAGGAGGTCAAGCGAAACGAGGAAGGAGAAATCACGGGGGGGATCTTCCACCATGGATCTCATAGATGATGACGGATAGCGAACGTTGTGGCCAAGGGCCTGTCATTTTAACATTTGGAGGGGATGTCTTTGGGGAGTGGATGTGTCCTGCGGTTTCATTGAAGAAAAAACGTCACGAATAATGGAGTGGTGGACTCATTGTGGTTGGTGTCGAATTGATAGCATTGCGCTAGAGTGGTGTGGAAGTCCTCGAAGTAGCGAAAAAGGTGAGTATAATGGCCACAGAAATCACACGAAGAACATGGGTGGTTGGTGTGAATAGTCTTGGGGTTCTTGGCTAAAGTCGAGGAAGGAATATAGGTTCGAGACCGTCGACTCGGGGAACATGACATTAACCATGGGCTTAGGGGTGAGGCAACTCCGGATAGGTATGGGTGGCCTTAACCGACATAATCACACAAAAGAAAATTGTATGGTACGCTTTCACGGTCGAGGAGGGGAAAGGTTTGTCGAGAGCAACCCTTGCTATTTTCATATGTCTTCTTCTTTAGCTTTTCCCCACTACCCAAATATGTAGCAACGTAGGGAGGTTCTTGTTGGGGGCTAAGGCACAATAATAGTGGGAGGGGTCATGAGGACAGTGAACCGAGGGTCGAAGAAAGATAGGGTTTAGGTTGAAAAACAAGGGTAGTAGGCAGCCAGATCAATGTACATAATGGGAATCCACGAGAGTTGGGTTTGGAAAGGATTGGGTAGCCATGGTCGCAAAGAACACTCCGGAGGGGAGCTAGGAAGAGTATGCGACCGGAAAGGGTAATGGCTAGGAGGGAGGGATCGAGATGGCTAAGGTACGGATGAACCATTTGGGAAGGTAGAGGCTCATGGATACAGATTGTAGGTGAAGGGCTAGGAGGAGGAAATCGAAGGCTAAATAGAAGGGGTGGAGGCGGTTGCGGAGGGCGGGTACGCTAACTAGCCGAAGTGGGGCTGTGAGGGAAGCGAGGGGGGATTGCTGCATCATGTGAAAACATTCGATGAGTTGGGATCGGATAGGAGGAGGAAGACGAGGGAATGTGCCGAAAAGGAGGAGTCTTTGTAGACTGCGGGTGAGACAACGGTCGAGGCCCGATGGTTCTTATTGGCTTGTGAAGATATGATGGAATCGGGGGAGGTGCGAGACTTTGGTTCGTAATATGTCAGTCGATGGTGACCAAATTTCCATTATGGGGAAAGGACATCTTGCGGTGGAGACAGATGATGCAACATACATCGCATAGTGGTAGCTATGATCCAATAAAATGTTGTAACCTAAGGGGCGTCAATGACTTCTACGTCAACATAAATAGTCTCTTGTATAAGGAAGTAATAGGGAAAATTAAAAAAAAGCTAATGGGTGGGGCCACTGAATAGTAGTCATGGAAGGGGAAAACTTGGTGAAGATTTGGTTCTTCCAAGCAAGTGTTTACATCACATAGGTGGATGCCCCCTCAACAACAATACAACGAGAAATGTTGCATTCCATATCTTGGTCGGGATTTGGATGGTAGAGAAGAAGGAAGAAGAGGAGGATGTTACGTAGGTCAACATCGAAGAAACTAATCGATCATATGAAGGATCTACAACACCCATGGTAGATAGTAAATCTTTTCATTTTGAACGTCACATTTGAGGTTCCGATGTTGAGATGGCAACGGAGATTGTGCAAATCATCTACTATGCTATACGAATGAATTTTTTTCCAAAAGAAGTGTTTAGGCGTAATGGTATCTTAGGGATATTTATGAACCTCCACCTTGGCGGGGATGCGAAAAGGACCATTAGTTTTCGAAAGAGCTCGTATAGAACCCCGAAGGGGGCTCGAGGGACAGACATAGTGGGAGGATTTTTGTCTTGATGGGATTGATTACGAATGTTGATGTCTATGGTTGTAGGTTGGTTTGAGTTCATCATGAGAATATGGTAATCGGAAGTGCAGGATGGAGCGGGTTAATTAGCCACTGACCTTCAGGTGGCTCGGTTACAACGAATTGCTGAGGGGAGAAAGTTAGTAAACAAAGCCATGCGACTAGATGCAACATGGGGAGGGACGGAAGGGGAGGCTAGTTGTCCTCACGATGCGCGGAGTCTCCCATATTACGCTGTTGTGGTAATAGAGGACAATTGTGAGTGTAATGACCTTAAACACCACAATAAGAATAAGGCTTATTCATGCGAATAGGCCTCTCCTGCACTGGGATAGTGCCTTGTTGCGGTTAGCGGTGTTAGGTGCACTATTTTGTGAGGATTGGGTTTGGTTGCTTGGGAAAGATTTATTTTTGGTGCCTTTCCTCTTATTTTTGGAAGGAGGAGGATTATTCGCATCGTCTTATGTATACAACCACCCTGAGGGGCTGATGGATAGTTTTGCAGGGGTTAAGAAGGAAAGGGAGGTGGAGGTGCTAATTCTTAAGGAGCTGAAACCCAGTGCGAGATATAGATAATAAGGATGTTGAAGAACATTGTGGTAAACGGGTTGGGAAAAATGATGAGGCATGTGGTATCTTGGATACATGCTACGGGGAGGGGAAAAAGATGCTACATGGCGGTGGCCCCTCCCTAAGGAAACCAAATCCCATGGGATTTTGAGCATATGCATGAGAAAGAGATCCATGATACCCTCGGTGGCATGAGATGCCCCCAATGCGTTAGCACTACCCGGTCTAGGAAGGTTAGGTAAGACGGTATAAGCATAACCCAGGCGAGCATAGATCAGGTCATATTTTAATGCAATCTAGAGAGTGGCTTCTTCGATTTGAAATAAATACGATGCAACATATTTAACAATAGAAGGAAAAAAGGTATCTGAGGAACCGATCAATGTAAGGGAAAATAGTCTTCTAAGGTAGGGGGCTCGACATAGGCTCTTTCTTATCCTCCATTCCTGGACGCAGTTGGATAGGCGGGTCATAGACGATTGACGGAAAGAAGTCCAAAATTTCGGTAACAATGTCGTAATGAAGGGGGAAGAGCGGAAATAAGATATAAAAGCATGGGCGGGTGTCCATAATTAGTATGAGAGGATGGCCTTTGATCAACATACCACTTAGAAGCTTTGCTAGTAAGCGTATGTTGGAACAAATGAAGATGAATGAGAGTCATTGGTAATGGATTTAGACGAACACCGCATGTGGAAAGATCGAACATGGTTTTGTGCAGATCTTCTCTGTAATAAATTCAAAATTGGGGATGTCAAAAGGGAGCTTGATTGGCATAGCGAGCCCCGGCTAGCATTATGGCGTATAGGATCATTGATCGACTAGTTAAAATCGGGAAAAGAGGCCTACCATATAGGGGAGAAATGGCACGGCGGGGTAGTTCTTGTGCGGTCCCACTAGTAGTATTCCCATCATTAGGGCCGGGGCTACCACCGGCGTGAGGTCCTCGGCGGACATGGTGAAGGTGATAGGGGGAGAACGGGCGGAAATATAAGGGGAACCCGATGAACTAGAATAGGAGTCGAAGTCTTTGACTCGGTGGAGGACTAACTCTCAAATCCTTCATGGAGGAGTAAGTATTCCTATTGAGCGAGGATGAAGGCCAAGAAGTCTCCGGGGATAAACTCCTTGGAGGTGCAATGGTGAAGGAAGAAGTAGAGCACAAAGGGAAGAGGCCATTGGAGAGGGTGCGGGGGGATCAGGCGATTACAATGTTGAAACACGGGCATAGAGGTGCGGTATCGATTGATTTTAATGTTTAAATTCTTTTCTTAGCGGTAACCAAGCTCTTCTTCATAGGGTGTGTGTTAAGTGTGTAAATTTTAATTTTTAAACCCGGAAATTTGTAGAGAAAAATAAAAAGTGTGCTCTGTATCTTTGTAGTAACTGCGGATAATAGTATGAGCGAAATAACAAAAAATAAGCGACTAATTATGCATTAATCTAAACCCAAGAACGCGAGGCACTCTCAACAAGTAGTATGTGGGTGGGAAAAAATCTGGTCAACACAAAATGGCAATATATCTAAGGTCGGGAGGAAATGATGCAAGGTCGGATACGCGGAAATAGGTGTAGAAAAATAACAAAAAATCAAAGGAAAAATTGTTGATAATGAGGTGGCGAAAGGCTATAACCTGGGGGAAGCGAGAGGGACCCTATAGGAAAACCAAACAAAACTAAAAGAAGGTTTTTTGGATGGATAAATAGCCAATACGAAAGTGGATACGAAGATAAGGTATCGGATGCGAAAAATGGTTGAACACTACGAAATTTCATACAACACCTGTGACTAAAACTCTTCCACAAAAAGTGGAGCGTATTGAAGCCCTAAAGGGCTAGGTTCCCACTTATATCGGTAAAAAATAACAACTACAAGTCCAAAAAGGGTGGAGATGGAGGTAAGACAACTAAAGACAAAGGCACGGAGACAAACCCCGGAAAACTTTCGGAAAAACTCACGAAAAGAAGTCTAGATCTGAGATTAGGCACGGTTGCATGAGGTCGCGGTTTTGGCCTTTTAATACCCTGGAGAGTTGAGGTCGCGAGGTTTAGGCCCAAAAAGTGTGGCTTTGCACTTCTGTCACTCTCGGGAGTAGGTTTCGAGAAGAATGTGTTGTGGTATGTACGATGCTGTCACTGTCTGATAGGTATGAAAACACATGAAGTTAGAATTTTCAACGTTTTAGGGTTTTATAGGTTAAAAAAACATCAAAAAAAGAAAAAAAAAGCTAAAGAGAAATCTTAGGGTTTGAGCAACTCGATACGGGGATCTAAAAAATGATAGAGGTACGGCTAATCATAAACCCTTGTGGAGTCGCCGATTGTTTGTATGAATCTTAATCACAAGCGTGGCATCCTTTGTGTTGTAAAAAATGTCTCTAACATCGAATATGTTTGTCCAATTTCTTTAGATATATAATTAGTTGACTAAGATAAATGCTACAAATTATAGATCCATGCAAAAAAAAGACATTAAGCGATGAAATAAAGCGAAGTTTCTCCATGAATCCAATAGACAAGACAAGGATGTTTTAAAGAATTTTCTTTTGCTTTTTAGAGGAACATAAAAGGATGTGACTAGTCCCCCTCAATGGGATGGGTTCTTGTAATTCCTCAACATTTCAGATCTAAAATATCTCTCTCTGTGGTGTAGAAAACCCGGACAAAAATGGAACTCAAAGGGAGCTCACGAAAAAATGGTAGCAAAATATGAAAATCATGTCTTGCGGATCAGTGGAGACCAAAAATGAATAGAGTGATCTTTAGGCAACAAAAGGCATGAATGAATGGAAAAACCTCTGTTACCAACAAATATTGAGTTAGTCTAGATATTGGTGCATAGTTAAAATATTAATAACCAATTCTAGATCCAACTTTTATGGAATATTTTATTATATTTGTTGGAGGAAAAAGACTTTAAACTTTGGGTCAAATCCCTTTATTTGTAAATAACAAATGAATAAATGATCTATTTATTATTTTGGAGGATGTGGTTGAGTAATAATCAAATAAATAGCTGATTTATTTAATTATTAACGAATGATTAGTCAATTTAACAAGAATATTATTTAAATAAGGTTTAAATAATTATTCCTAGAAAATAATAAGATAAATAATGATTGATCTAATTAATTTTCCTATTTTGGGTTAAATATGACTAGGAATATTAATTAAGCCCAATTTTGCACAACTAATAATCCCTTGAGTAAAATCAAACAAATGTGGATTTATTTAATATTTCCTCGTGGGTTTCTTGTTTAGACCATAAACTGACTTAATAAATACGAAAGTTTACGAAGTTATTTTTCATAGTGAAAGCAATTTTACTTAGGTAAAATTGGTCTTACATGGTATACTCATGTCCATCTAATAGCTGTAGAGTTGAATGACTACAAAATGAGTGTAGCACAGTTCACATCTTGCTTGTAGTAGGTTGGTTAGTTATCTTCTTAAAAACTTTCTTGATCTCTAAGATTTTTGTAGTTCTATTGAGTATGTTGATTTGTTCAACTCTTCTTTGTTATTTGAGTTCAATACCATCGCTCAATATCGGCTTCTTCCATTTTTCTTGATATGCTCTTTCTTCTCTTTGATTTCTCCTTTGCACTTGACGATGAACTCTTGTTGTTTGAAAATAATCGGTATCGACGAGTCATACCTTTGTCATACGTTACGCTTTGATGTCTTCCAAATGTTCTCCTTGGCTTGACCAATTCTCTTGTATTAAAGATTCACTTTCTAATTCTCTCACCTGAAGTCCGCTTTGAGACTTTTCATTTCCTCCATGTATAATGTATCATTTCTAATCTTTCATGATTCTAGAATCTAAAACCTTTGGTACAACTTCTCATGTTCTTGCTTGAATAGCCAAATCTTGTCAAATTTTTTTGTACCAATTGTGGTCAAGGATGCGAAAGCTGCGAGACTGTGAAGATGTTTGAATTTCTGAATTAGGATCAATAGCCGGCTTTGTTGCTAATTTGTCCTTTAGTAATCCTTCAATTTGTTCTTCCATGTTACGATTTGAATATTTTGATCAATGATCAATACGAGCATCTCCTCATTGTTGTATTCATTTTCTGCAATTTCCTTTATCTATGGATATTTAGTTGAGAGGTAATTTAATTGTTGGCCTGTAGTTAGAGATGTACGCATTCTTGTTGCAGTAATTTCCTCAAATGCCTTCTAGTCTTTTGGATCATATCCAACTTTCTTTCTGAGGTCCTCAACGACTTTGATGTGTCTTTGTTGATAGAAAACAAGTTTTCAATCTTAGGTTGAGATTGAAAATTTGACAATGAGTCTTTAGTATGGGGAAGTAACATGGCTGTTGTTATCATTTTTGAAAAGAACATCTCCAGAGACTATCGTTACCGCTGTCCATCGATGTATGGATGGATATGACTTTGCATTGACAAAACACACTCTCTTTTTTATGTTAGCTTATTTTGAACTTTGGAAAACAAATTTTTGCAAAAAGGCAATTTGCATCCTTCCTTTCTCACTACCAAAGATTAGAGCTTATTTAAGTTATGATGTTCTTCAGTGACTATATCGACCTTCTCGATTTAATGCCTCATTTTTATGCTTATGTCTAAGAATCTAGAGAAAATGTTTTGTTTTAAGACTGGAATTTGGTGTTGGATAATCTCCAAGGTTCTCCTGTAGGTGATGATGATGGAGAAGTGCTTGGGCACCATCATCTGTAGAAATTTCGATCTCTCCAAATCAATAATCTTAGTTTTCTCCCTCGTAAATACGAGTTAAGATTTGGATTTTTGTCTTTGCGAATAAAATCCTTTAGCAGTTTATTAGTACATAGAGAATATTTACATTTCTTTCTGCTTTGCTTACTCTCGGGAACGGAGGTACGCACATACGAAGTTGAAGAATATTTTCATCTTGCCTCTTGAAGAGGGGTACTTATTGGCCATTCATCTTGATCCATATATTTTTCTATTTCTGCTACGGAGGTAGGGTATAGGAAGTTGTTTTGAGTTCAATCTAAGAGCGAAATAAATACATGGGTGTCCATAAGAGTAATTCAAATTTTGTTGGAAACCCATTTCATAACATTACACATCATCTTGACACCAAATGATATGGTATTACAAATGAAGGATCCAATTCTTTCCTTGAGCTTGAGCCCGAGTTTTCCCTTTTATTGAGAAAAAATGGAATCATCCATGTTTATCATATGGCTAAATATACTCTAAGGAAAATAATCTCATAGGGAAATATCTTGGAAGCTTATATGGTGGGATTTCATCCATGTAATGTAATTTGTGTAGTTTTGGTATAAATACTAATCCCTAGTTTTGGCTTGCTCACTCGGTGTGTAAGATCATTTGCAATTTCTTCCCCAATTCTAGGTTGTGCACGACTAGTAAGCGAAAACTGCTTCGGTGGGTGTATGAAGGATTCTATGAACTTTGCAAAAACAATTGTTGTTAATGTAGGGCTAACTAACGTTGTCCGATGAAACAATGATTGATTCAATCCTTGTGGCTCTCTTCTTGCTAAAGTGGATAGGCAACATCATGCATTGAAAAAAAAAACATGTGAATAATTACATAAGTACAATTAAACACATCATGTTTTGTAAAATTTATGAATTTCTCATGTATATTTTAGCCAATAATTATTTGTAATTATATATGAACAATGGTTCTTTATCATTACTGAAAATTGATAGAAAGCCCATGATGATTGATCAACGGTTTGGTCATTTGGATATCCTAACAGGTATGAAAGAAGTGAAATGCATCATTTAGATGCTTTAGGAAAAGATTGAGGATGAATATGGTGGATTTTTCTTGGGCGATTCTACATCCTCAAGTAGGAATATCTCAAATATACGGGCTTTTAGTGGAAAGGTTAGATTGTAGTGAGGTCCATAAGAGTAGCCGGTGAAAAATGGGATAGGGAATCGGATGAATGGATGAGGATCATTTGGTTTATGGTCTCTAGGGAGATGGTTATTAGAATGTTTCTATTATGAGCCACCATGAAAGTCTCTTTATGGGATAATAATGTGTTTGAAACCAAGAAATAAGGTCGGGGAAAGAATGGGTCGATTGGAAAGGAAAAGAGAGGCAACGATGGGTTACCGTTATTGATGATAACTTGGTTTTGAGCCAAAGATATGGGCGGTGAAAATTGAATTCATAATGAGCATATGAGACCTTAAAAAAAGGCATCTACGAGGGGTATCGGATCCACGTTGAGATGGTGTAGGAGAAGCGAGGGGATTTGTGCACGGCTTGAGTTGGTGAAATACGATTTTTCAACCAAATTATTATTTTCTTTCCTTTTGGGGTCTTGCCTCCTTTTTTGGTTTTTATTTCAGGGCCATTTAACAAAAGGATGTATAGTATGCGGGAGAAAGAATTTGAAGATTGGAAGGTTTTCAAGAAGAAAAGGGTAGCGGTGGTCGTAGAAATGATGACACGGAACATAATACGGAGCGGATGAAAAATAGTAAGGAATGTAAAGTGGTATAGGGATCTCTACAAACTATTTTATAGGTAAAAATATAGATTTAAACAACCTACATAGTGACCATAGGAGCTTAACGGTCCGGAAGTGGTTTTTAATGAGAAACAATTCACGAATTGTTAGGGGGAGGATCATGTGAACAACGAAGTACAAAAATTAGGGAACGAGAGCGTAGGAAGGTAATGGTTGGATGACATGGTGGGGTGATATTAGTTAGATTCAAATTCTTATGGTGTGGAGAGTAGGATGCATTGGATTGAGGCCCGGGAGAAAACAAATTTTGGAAGAAAACTTTCCGGTGGATTTCGGGGGGGGTACCCGTTTTCTGTACGATTTTCTTGGAGGGGGGTGCAAGGTTATTAATGGTATTTACATGTTGCAAAATGCAACGGCCATTAAAGCAACATTTCATACCCCTACCCCTCGTGCTAATGAGAAAGGAGTTTAGGGGTCGGAAGTGATCCTCCACGGTCGATCTTGAGTGGGTGAAAGATCATCCATTAAAACTTGCCGATTCTTTATTCCTTTCAATTTGACCATTTTTCCTCTACTTACTTTACGATAAAAATAAAATAACGCACTATATAATATTCTTAAATAAATATACATATAAAACCCCCTTTTAAATGATTTAATTGCCATTAAATAATTTTTAATCTTTTGGTAGCTTGATACATTTAAATAGGTGATGGTTTATCTTTAATTCATCATTCATATGTTTGTTTTTGCTTCCTTAAAAAAATTTCTTTCGCCTTCTTTCTTTAGCTTAACTCTAACTTTTTTATTTTGACATGGATGCATAAAAAACTAAATTCTCCTTACGTTTTTTAATTTTTCTTTTCATCCATATCCTAACTTAAAGTTATTTTTAGTTTTTCAAATAACATTCTAACATATCAACACTAAATAATGTTACAGCAGGACCCCACACTTTTTGAATTTAGAAAAATCCTAGGAACTTAGCCTCATTCGGCCTTGTTAAATTACACATTGCGTAGTTTCATCCCTCAAAGTCCTAGCCTTTCCTCTTGAAATTGCAAAATTCGCGTTCCTATCCGAAGAATATGCCTTTGTCTAGTTTCGGTGTAATGTCGAGGCCATGGCCTCCGGTGCGCATTTAGCCCTCCAAATTAGCTCCAGCTTCTGAATTATGAAATATTTTGTCAAGCTCAAATCATGATCTTTGAACTACGCAACTACATAATCACCAAGCTTGTTCTCTACTTCCAATAACCATGCAATTGGTTGAATTAGTACAAAATAACTTAAAATTTCTCATTGAATCCCAAAACTACACAAATTTTCTCTCTTTTCAAGTTAAGTACTACGCATTAGTATTGAGGCTTTAAAGCCTAAACCTGATCTCTTGAAGCTGCACAATTTGCCAATTACGTAGGCTACTCTGTTAATAATTGTGCAATGGGATGATCAATGCCCATCCTAACCTGTCACAATGGCTCCTAGATTCCATGGTTTTCATCCATCGTCAAACCTAAAATGTACATTGTGCACTCTCAAGACTCAATATTCTGCAAAGTTCTTGAGCTAGCTCAGTTCTTACATTTTAAGAGCTATTTAACCTTTCAACCGATTCTGGCTCACTTAGTGGATCATTATTCAATATGTTTGACAAGTTGTTTATCCAACTAATGTCTTCTTCTCTTGGTGCATTTCAATGTAGCCACTCTATCATTTTATGAAAATATGATGAAGAAGGATATGGGGAAAGAGGAATTCTAGAATACACATATGGAGCTAAATAGATAGTATTATCATGAAATAAGATATGAAGCACCATTGGATTACAACATAAGGTCAAATATCATGACCCTGAAAAATCCATCGATTCAAAAAGCATTGGAGGGTATATATTAAGAATAAATCACGGCTCTCATGAATATGAAGCATTGGATGCATCTCTTATTAAGTATAAAAATAAATAAACATCAATAAGAACAACATGGAACTTCCACATTATCATTCAATCCATGTCATCAATTTCATATCATGTCCTATCGCAGGTCATCATATACCACATCATCATTGTGGATTATGTAATTATTGATTCAAAATGTATTGTAAAGCGAGGTCCGATCATCGACATAGCAAGAATTCATGTAAAGTTGAAAATTCATAGGAATTCAAATAGTAGTAAGCATTAGTTGAAGGGTCACAAGGATGTGAGACATCACCCCATTGGTTATATATACACGCTCATCATGTGAGGAAAGGACATTTCACCTTGGCTCCTCCTAAAGTATTAACAAAGAAAAGATAGTTTTTGGGGAGTAAAAGTGGCTCCAATGCTCCATTATTAGAGCTAGTGGTGTTCATTTTATACATGTCTCTTAGAATTTTTTAGTTAATACCGGAGAAGAGTTGTCATGTAAACATTTTATTATGATGGATTTATGAATACATGTAAGACTATTATTTGGATGTTTGTAGTTCTTATTTTCTTTCATACCAACCTAAATTAGTTGAAATATTTTAGTTATTCCGTAGTTATCATATTGATAATTTTTTCCATAGTTGTTATTATGGCCCTATCCTTGTGGAGATAATGCAGCGAGATAGTAGACATGTTTTTCATGTTGATTTATTGTAATGAACGTCGCATCTTTTGTGGACTATTATGTTAGATGTTAGATGGACCATTCTTGGTTGCATGTGTATGTCTGCTAGGGTGGTACTATTACCTTTGTCTTACAAGCTCGCTTCTTTACTATGTAGTAGAAGAACCTTGACACACTTACAACCAAACACTCACCCGAGACACACTTACTTTCTTTTCGAAGGCTAGTCTACATTCTTCTTTCATCTTGTCGATTAGCCAATGAAAATATTTAAGAATATATGGTAGTCGATTTGATATCCTAGATGAGGATCCTATTCAAAATGGTGTGAGTTCTAATTGGGACTTTGAATTTAAGGATAACCCCTTCGTTGACGAATTTCTAGCACCGTAAAAAAAATGGCACTAGAAGGACGACCATATTAAATTTCTGCCATTGAGTATGTTTTGAACCTCTTATCTAAAATGGCTCATCGTCAAATATTACTATTATGGAGCTTCTCTAATTTATCCATTTCTCAATTTTCAATCCCCAAGCCATCTCCATCGCTTGTGTCACTTAAATTTTGATGGTAAGGATGGAACATCCATAACGGAAACATCTTATATTTTATTAAATTTTTTGAATCTTGTGGAATCAATGATGAATATTTTTATTTTTTTATTTTATTCCTAACCCTTGAAGGTAATTTTAATCGATGGTTCCATACTTTATCGCAGGACCTCCATGAATTAATTTCTTCATTTATTTATGAATGAATCCTAATGAATAAGTTTAGGATTTTTTTGATCTATTTCTTCACGTTGTTGTGAATTTCTTGAAGAATATAATAATTTGGATCTCTTTACATGGTGAATCCAAACCACCTCATGTCCCTTCTTCCCAAACTCTTGTAAAACCGAGAGACAACCAAAATTTTAGATGAGGAATTTACTACGTTTGTTCCTCATCCTCCTCCTTTTCTAGTTACGGTGAGGATCCTCTTTACAACGATAATGAATTTGGGAAATATTTAGATCAAATTACTAATCCTTATTATCATACTCCTTCCACTTTTCATGGTTTGGATTAAATGTGACAGAGATCCCAGAATGACTCATGAAGCCTAGGGTGAATACTAGCTCCTCCATTCGACGAGATGATGTTAATGTTCATAAATCTAGTCTCGAATCTGATTTTCATTTCTATTATTCTCTATCATCTACATTCCATGGCTCTTTGTACCATGATCCTCTTGATTAATCCGTTCCACCAACTAGTTTTTCATACTCTCTTGATTTTCAAGTTGGTGGTCCAAATTGTGATAAGGTTGAAGGTAGTCACATTACATGAGTAGAGGAGCAAGAAGGTGAGGGATTATTCAAATATTTTTCAAAATTATTTGACGCGAAGATTAGGTTTTATCATTATTGGCTGATATTGAATCTATTAATATCGGTAGGTGAATCCAATCAAATAAATTTCTTGATATGTATAAAATATATTGTGAAAAAATCATTCGATGAAGATAATATTGTTGATATATGTGATGAATAATGTTGAAGTGCATTATATAATATTTAAATTTATCATGAAGATTTCAATTTAGCACTATAATCTTATTCGATCGAGGAATATATTCTTATCGAACTTCCTCTTCATCACATTTGATCGGATAAATCAATCTTGCGGAACAAGATCAATCTCTCCCTAGTACCAAAAAGTAATCTAGCAACAAAAAACCAAATAAACCTATCTTTATCTAGAAATATGTGATTTACAAAAGAATTCTATAAAGGTATTAAGGTCTTATCGTAGATCCAATGCTTGTTCGAAGTAGTTGTCCCTCGATCACTTGAAGGAGTTATCTTTATAGACCTTCAATCACAAACAAGAAAATAATAAATAACTTTTGTATAGTAAACATTATAATCATGCTGTCATGGTGATCGAGGAATCCATGAAATAAACGAGTTAATTAACAACTTATTGAGAAAAAATACAGTTCATTTGTATTAACTTTGAAAGAAGGAAAAACTTACAAACTTAGCCTTGATGTTGAAGAGGACTTCTCAAGGTCGAAGCGAGGAATCTCCTCTGCTACGACAAGCCTTGCCTCTTACGGCCCGGGAGCAGGTTAGAGGTATGTGATATCTCCTCACAAAATCTCGATTAAATGAGTCTGAATCCCAACAACACTTAACTTTCAAATAATTCTAAATCTTGAACTCCCCTTGGACTCCCCCCGTACCTCTTTTTATAGTGAAAAAAGAGCGAGGGTTTTAGTTCCAACTATGAAGGGATAGAATCCTCCTTCAAAGGGATAAGCTTCTCACATCGAGGGGTTGGCTCATGAGTAAGGGATACATGAACCTCAAAAGAGTGGTTACGCCACCGCAAGATTCTTTCTAGAGGGCTTCTAGAATTTCTTGCAACAAGATTTTTGAGTTTACTTGTGCCCTTTTAATATTTTACGAGGGGTCCACACCCATAACACATAGAAAGTGCATTCAAGTACGCATGATTCCTTAAACACAGGTGTAAGGACCGCGAGAAAGATGAAGAGAAAGAAAGTGCGATACCGAGTTAAGGAGATTCTTAACAACTTTCCTCTGTGCAAGGAGCTTGACATGAGGAGCGTGTGTTAGACTTGCACGAAGGAGAAGTATGAGTGATAATGAGCTCATAAAAAATAGCGAGTGACAAAGATGACAATTTTCGATTACAATAGGTGCCCCTAAAAGTGTGATTCTACAATTCATGAAGCTAAAGTGTCATATATGAAAGTGCGGTACTTTATCATTTCGAGATCATCCTATGGACACCACCGAGTGGGGTACTGTAAAAACATTCAATGAAAAAAATATATATATGTGAACACATCATCAACGAGGTGAAGCATTCCCATACTTAGATCAAAACTAACTAGAAAATGATTTAAATTGTTATGATACGAATGATTTTCATTACGTCAACATTGTAGACATGTGTAGACATAGTATGGACACATACATATGTTTATGAATATTCTACTATATAAATGATAACAAAATTCCTCGCAACCTATATGGTAGAAATAGATCCAAGGTCTTGATTTCCGCTATAGAACTAGTACGGTTATCCATGTGAATAAATGTGTCGAAGTTGAGCATATGGTAGAAACCACTTGATTACCGTAATGAGTATCTTTTGTTAAAAAGTGTGAGGTAACCACCTTTGATGTCAATGGCCCTCAAATTACTTAGTACAATCCATGAGATGTGAATGAATGAGGTGAAGTCAAACATGTCACGAAATTCTTTCCAATCGAAGGTTAATGATACAACTTTGTCGTCCAAGGCGAGAAACCTACCATTGAGGCATGTACATTTCAAGGTACGACAATTTCTAGATCAACTTCCTAGATAATGAGGTACATCGTCGATAAGAAGTGATCGTCGTAGGCAACCACAACACGAAATCATAGATCAAGTTTTGAAGAAATATATTAGAAAGGACTCACTCGGGGATGGTAAAAAATGGATGATAGATATTTTGTAGATGAATGGTTTGTTTGAAGGCTTGTCCTCTTGAACACATAATGACCTTGCGGATGGTTTGGTGACAATTGACCCAAAGCTAATACCCGGAAAATGGTGAAGACTTTCAAATTGGTTTGATTATTTGTTAGGGAAAAGGATTTCCCAACCCAAGTGAACAAAAAATTTCATGTTCAATAGTGGTTAACAACTTTTCAAATAATCAAAATTCAATAAACAAGTTCATTTTTCTCTCTTTTCCCCCACCATTTATGGCAAGTACCTCTTTATTTTTGACAATCTTGAGGAGGATAACATTTTCACATTTATAAGCTCATCCTCTAGATGAGTCCAACTTAGTTTAATATTCGAACCTAAGAAGGAGTGGACCGTTCTGACTGAAATTGAACGGGTCCTTTCTTTGTTCTAATTTATAATGAGTCTATTATCTGGCTTCCGGTGTTTTTTCAATTTTAGGGAGTTAGAAGGAAAAGCTTAAGAAAACTCCATGGGTGTAATTTTCGTAAATTTAGTCTCTCGAGCACGAAGGATAAAATAATGCGAGATAGAACTCTATTGACCGTAATTAGTCAAATTATACCTTTTTCGTAAATAGTCCATTTCGGTCCATAAAAGGGGTAAACTTATCTTTTGAAGGGACAATCATTCATTTATTTTAACGAGGTTTGAATAATCAGGAGTGCTCGGTAATATTTTCAATTTTGAGAGTCTAAAAGAGCTTAAAAGAGGGGACTCCAAGTTTTCTTGTTCGTAAATTTTTGAAATAGTACGAAAAAGTGATAAAAGTATGCTCTTTGTTGAAAAATGATCAATTTTTCCCGCAAAATCCATTTCTACACAAAAACTCGAAACATCGGAAGCATACTGTTTAAGATAAATAAAAATGCTTTCAAAATTACCTTTTTAAAGTAAAAAATAAACAAATTAAAAATTCATTTTATTCAAAAAAAAAATTATAAAAAGGACTTTCTAACTCATTTTTACCATTTGAGTTCGAGTGAAAAGTAAAGGATTTTGGGTAAAAAAAGTTCCTGTGAATACGGAAAATCCATCGGAAAAATCGAGAACCGTCGGCTCCGGGTAATTCATGACCTCCTTATCTTGTATTTCATCGTTTACATTTCATTTTTAGGCTTTAGATTTCGTTTTAAAGGAAATATATTCAAAAAATCACCGCGGGGGTCCACGGGTGCAGCACGCGGGCCTTGCAGACCCCAATTTTCTACGTAGAAAAAATTCTTGGGTCTGCACTTGTCTCACATCACCCATGTGTTTCTACTCACTTTGTGTATGAGAACAAAGTGGGGACCCCACACAATTAAATTTCAAACTTAAATTTATTTAATTCCGCACAAAAAATTTTAAACTAAATTGGTGTTCTAATATATCTTTTTATGCATTGTAGGATATACAATATGCTAATTTGGAGAGAACGTGAGCATGAAGACGTAGACTACACCGCAACAATGCTTCATTTGCCTACGATGGAGACATTAAGAGCGTGCGGTTTGTATAAGTCCCCGGGCCATTTAGGGCATGAGGGCACGGAGTAGACATCTTGACATGGTTGGTTGTGAGATGGAATGTACGGGACCAATGTTTCATTATTGGCGGCTATTTAGGTTGGAAATTGAAATTTGGAGGGATATCTATTTTTTGATTGGTTTGTCCAAAGAGGGGCAAACAAAATTCTTTGTTTGGGACTAGGCCGGTGGCCGGTCTCTTGTAGTCTTTGGTAGAGTTACTTGTAATGATCGGGCGGAGACCCGGGACCAAACGAATTGACATTAAAACTATTATCCATCCCGAGCTTAAATTTATTGCATTTACTGTCCCCGAGAATGTGTGGGAGTGCGACGTTACGTGGCGGCTACCGGTTCCCAAATGCGCATTGTTGTAGGCTTGTTTTCGAGGCACCATTTTTCAGCGGTGTGTTGTGTTGGCTAATGTAAGGCCAACTAACCGGAAAAGAACGACTAAAAAACTTTGGATATGGATCCAATTTCACCTTTTCTCTAGAGGATCCCCATGTTAGCTCCGTAGAAAATTCATGTTGATCTTCCGAGTCGGCCCTCGGGGAACCTGGGATGGTTCGTTGGGTTGCAGTAATGCCGGTCATGCTACGCGAGGGCGTTGGGGTTGTTCGATTTCCTTCTACATAATTTTGTTGGGTTTGGAACGCAGAATTTTTGTCATAGAGGACTTTCCATATGCCGAGGATAGATTTACGAGGTGACGAGGGGAGATGGCTCTCCCGAGCGGGGGGAAACAATGGGATGAATCGGGTAAAAATCATTTTCAACCATTTCTAAGTTCTATTTTTTTGTATTTTAATCGTCTCAAAACTAATAATAAAAAGGTTTTAAATGCGAGATGTGGGCCCACGGTGACTAGCCCATCTCCGGCCTTATGAGAGAGGAGGCATCCGGCTACGCCGGCGCTGGCCGGGCCAATCAACGAGATATCTGTCTCCCGATTTAGAGCATCACCTAGAGCACTGACTTTAGACATTCCAGAGGCACGTGAGAGATGATATTCCTCTCATATTATAGAGATATGTGATTGGTGTCCCGGGACCTTTTAGGAGGTTCCTATGTAGGAGTGGCACAGGCGAGTGTTCTCTTATCACAGTCATCATCGGTGATAGGATGATCGTATTGTAGACTCATATTTTTTACCTTTTGTATTATCATTTTTGTGCATCATAGTGTTTTCAACCTATCATCAAAGAATATGTGTATTTTTGAAACAAACTTCTATGCTATGATATATCACTATTACTAGCTATCTGTGTACATGTTATCCCCATACCAAGGATCAAGTGTACTAATAAAAAACAAGGATTCGTACGCAATGGGCTACTGCGCACGGTTTTAGTATTAGTAGAGGAAATCCACATGGATTAAACTGAAAACCAAATATTTCTTTGCCTTGGATTTTCAAATTCCAAGTCAAATTCTTGCGGGATAACTATCCATTTGGAATACTTGCCCCTAACATTTTTGGTCAAAATTTAAATCATAGGAGTTACGGTCGAAGTCTTGTGGTTTTGTGTAATAAGATGTAGTGTAGAAATCTTTGGACGAGTTGAACGGTACTAAGGCCAATTTCTCCACATGCATGTATTATTTTGATCTCGATCGGATGCGGTTGCAAAGGCTAAGATAATAAATCACATGTTGTTGTTGAATTCATCTTCTTGAATTAAAACCATCCCAATGGTGGAAGAAGAGGCGACGAGGTACGAAGTAAGTACGCTGATTTTGTAATTGGGAGGATGCGATAACGGTGCATGGGTCAATGCATGTTTGAGTGAATCAAAAGATCGATTAGCGATCTCATCCCAAAAGAATGGAACGCTCTGTTTTAACAACCTAGTAAACCATTTGTTAACTCGGCACTAGTTAGGAATGAACCGACGTAAAGAGATTTTTTTTCTTTCCCTTGCAAGCTTTGGAGTTGGTGTGAAGTCGAAGGAGGAGGTAGATTGACAATAGTTTCAACCTTCAACGGATCAACAAGAATTCCTACCTTAAAGAACAATAAATCCCCGATGGCAGGCTAAATTCTACAAAGAAAACACATTTTTACGGATTCATGCGAATTGATAATGCCTACATCTCATAAATATTGCTCATAAATGAGTTATATGGTCGGTCCTACGGCGATGAATAAGTAGGTAAATCATCGAGATAAGGTTTCACAATATGCTTAGTGTGTCACGAAATTCATAAGACATAGCCCTTTGAAAAGTTACCCTAGCGTTCTTCAATCCAAAGGGTAATTTACAATAAGAGAAAATGTTCCCCATGGAGAAAATAAGAAAGTTGTTTTAGGCTGATCGGTCGGGAGTATGTTTATTTGATTGTAACGAGAAAAACCATCATAAACGAAAACATTTCATGTAGGCACAATCATCGATAATTTGATCGATATAGGGGGTTGGATAATTGTCTTTAGGACAAGCCTGATTAATATCCCTATAGTCGATACATACTCTTCCTCGTTCTATTTTTTGTTAACAAGAACAATATTTGATACCCAATCGGTTAGAAAACGGGTGAATAAAATGAAATTCTACATGAAGTGATTTCAACTTTAGCTTTGGTAACAACATATTTTCTCGGATGTATCTTATGTAAACATGGCTGAAGGTTGCATCTGGGTAAGTCTTGATTCATGCAAAAATTGATGGAGGATGAATCACAATTTCTTCATATGACCAGGCAAACACATCACGAGAATTCTTAAAATAGGGCTTTGTAAGTTTTAGTTCATCGTACGTACAGCTTAAGCACCTATATGAATGTTTTCAATTATTCCTAGCTTAACCAAAATGTCAATCGTAATCGTTCTACCGTCATGTTTTCTGATTAACTCAGAATGAGGATTTTGAAATGGATTATGCGGTTCTTTGACATATTCAATAGTAAAAATAGAAGTGAAATGTTTTAAAATGATCCATCTCAAATTAAAAATGAAGATCGGTGATGTAGATCTTCCCATGGTAAATAGTAATGAGACTAAAGTTCACGAATACTGCTCATCATTATGAACGGGATTGAGAAATGTTGTTGTGGCTGAGGTAGATATAGAAAGTGATTCCTCATGGATCCTGTTCATTGGATGGAGTTTCGATTGAAGAAGGAGCGGAAAGCGACTATACATCACGATATGCAATTTCAAATCGACTCAAAGGCATCTGCCATCAAATTAATCTAACTCGGAGTCGGAAAGGTACAATCCAAGATTCATAAAATATAATAGTATTTGATGAAATCATATGAATAGTTGTGATATAAGGTGATACGTTGAGAGGAGGAAAAGGAAAAAGTTCCTAATGTTTAATCAAACCTACCCCAACATCCTTGTAAGGGATAGCCATTTCTGATGTCTTTGGATAGTTTTGTAGAGGGTACAGATCGAAGGAGAAATAGGATTCGTGGTCTATTGTAATGATCTTTCCTTGATGTGGAAACTTGATAAGCTGAAAGACCAATGAGGCTAGTGATTACATAGCATAAGACCAACTATGCTGTGGCGGGGGAGAAGGTTGTAATCTAGAAGGGAGCATCGACCATTCACATGCATATTTACGGTTTTCCTTCGACCTATAGGAAAATCTTGGAAAATACCAAAAAGGGATGGAACCCTAGGCCATTAAAAGCCTTTAGAATTTTTCGGAGGCCCGATTGATTGTAGGAGAACGAGCGATTTCCAACAGCTGGATCGACATAGTACACATACAAGCCCCCTTCATCAATCACGGTCAGAAAGATCGGTACTGTTTTTGAATAATACTAGAATCTAGAAAACCATTTGATGAGGTAGGCGGGGTGTACTATTCTCTCGTCGAAGTTAATAGGTTCGAATCCACGAATATCGATAGCTCCTATGGTAAGACAAAAGTAATTTACTTGTTTGTCTTTGAACATGATTGCAACACTTCCAAAGTCGACAACGCGAGGAAATGGATAAGTCTTCAACTATGTTGTAATTATGGCTTGACACTCACATGTCGATTGAAAGTTGATTCTGATAGACCTTTAGCGGTGGTTTGATTACTAAGTACGAATTGGGTTTCTCGATACGCGCGAGACCGGAAACGGGAGAGGTGTAGTTGATGTGTTTGAACTAGGAATTCTGCTTCTTTACCATCAAGAGGATTCTTACTACCATGATCTTGCGATCGCGTCATAATCTGGCATGAGACATCAGCGAATAGGTTGTTTTGAGGGCATTAGTCGCAGACAATCATCTTACTATCTTGAACAGGAAAAGGATCCTTCAAGACGGTGGGTTGTTGAGAACCTTTAACAAATTTCGAAACCTCTGCTCGATGTGGGCATTCTTTAGTAAAATGATCCTTGTCACAAATGAAATAAGGATAGCAAGGCTTGTGTTTTTCGTCATTAGATTCATTTTTATCAGTTTTATCTTTTTTAATTCTTTTTTTTTCTTCCCTTTCTTTTTGCTTTGATTTAGATTTGGACGTGGATCTCTCCTATGACATGAATGTTGGCGAGAAAGTTTGGTGGAAGTCTCTCCTTTTGGGGAATCGAGGTAAAGTTATAATAGGAGAAGAATTCTTCGAAGAGATTTCTTCTTGATTTTAGTATTAACTATACAAGTCATACCATCGGCGGCATGAGACACGAAGGAGTTGTAGTTATTGCTTTTGTTTTTGAAAGATCGGGGATTTTTTCATGTAAAGTGCACATTTGCGCCATAGATGAGGCCAAGGTGCGAGCTTGAGCAATGACTTGCTCCTCGGTAAAAAATCGACCTTAGCTACATCTTCGGTGATTTTTGGGTAATAATGATTTAACAAACCATTTCACCAAAATTTGGTACGAAATGTAAACATTCACTAAATTCCTTCTACATCACTTAGTTCGTGAATATGATCAGAAATATATGTGGATGCGGATTACTTTAGAAAAGTCAATAGTTTCGTGCCATTGTCGTATACGATAGGAAACTAAAAATGACTTAAGAAAGTAGTTCCTAATTGACTAAAATGATTAAAAGAGGCACGGTGGTAACTCAATGTACCATTTGGTGGCAAGACTAATAAGAGTTCTTTGAAAAAGACGTAAGCGAGCTGAATCATCAATTATTGAATTAGACGCACACCAGAGGTGATAAGCCATAACGTGATTTTCCGGATCCTCTCTTGACTTACCCTTGAATTTCGGTATATCTGCGAAATGACCATACGGCATTGGAAGCCAATACGAATGATAGTAAATTGGATCATTCGTAAGACGTGTAAAATCGGGTAAAACCAAAATTGCAATGTTAACTAACGATTGGGGTCGCGAAAACTTTGCGTAACAAGAGCAATTTTTGGGAGGAGGATACCTAGGAAAAATAGGAATTAGTTTGCATTAGGAATGGTATAACCCCTGGGAAGCCGGTATTCGCACGGACAAGCTTGTGGTTGCGGGGGGCATTGATAATTATGGCCGGTGTATGAACGATGCGATAAGCTGAGTTTTGAAACGAGGACCGAATTGATATTATCCCTGGTACGATTGATACATGAATTGTAGTTGACTTGTGACAATCGTAATTGTACGATTTTTGTTGTAGGTATACGGACCGAGTCTGGGCGAAGGTCTGGTAAGGTCACCAAGAGACTTGAGGATTTGCATGGATGTAGGGATAGAAGAAAATAGAGCTACGAGATACTCTAGAAATGTGTGTTATAGGTTGAATAGATGTTTTAGTAGTTGCGGCGAGTTTGAGGCGGAGTCTAAGGTATGCGGGCCCGGATTCTTTGAACAAAAATAGGTGCGAGGGTTTGAATAGTAGGGCCGAATGAGGTTGCTAGGTTTGACGGAAATCAAAGGCTATCTAGGTTGAGTAGATAAACATGCACATTCAGTTGCATAGGGTACATTGTTGAATTTGGGATGGATCGCACAACATGTTTGTTAAGGGTATTGTCCCATAGAAGGTTGAATGTAAGGAGCATGCTTTGGTTGAATGTAGGGTTGATAATTGAGTGAAGTAGAATTTAAGCTCCTTTTACAAATGATTTACCAAAAGGAATTTGGAAACCTTGAGTTGGAGTACGACCTTGAGGTTGATAACACTAAGGTGTGTAACAAATTTGGGGTTGACAAGTACCTTGAGGAACATACTAATCTTGGGGTTGACCTTGGGGTGTTGTTGTCACGAAGGTTGATAACCTTCGGTACATACTGTCCTTGAGGTTGTTCTCCAAAATAATATTGTGTCATAGGTTTGTCTGCAGGAAAGAATTACCTTGTGGTTGCCCCCCGAGTGATAACTAGCGCAACGGGGGCTCCCAGGCGGTAATTGACTACCTTTAGGTTTCCCCCGGACGTGGTCGGCTTCCCTGAAATTTTCCCCCAAGCGGTAACTAACTACCTTGAGGTTGAGGATTCAAAATATTACCGAGACATCAAAAAATATTTTCTCTTGTGTTTGACGTTTTAGTTTTAATTCCATTAAGACAAGAGTGATAATACTTGTTCAATCGGTGGAGGAGCCGCTCTACGAAAGTACCGAGAAAGATCTTGATACTGAAGGAACGAAGTACCCATAGTGTAAAAAATGCTTAGGTGTTTGGGGAAAACATAGATGACTCTCCTGCCATGATAGATGAAGGATAATAACCTTTTGGCATAGGATGAAATGGAATTCGAGGTGGAGAAAAATAAAGACATGAATTTTCCTAAAAAGTATTCAAAGATAGATACCAAGCATCACTGCGAATAGGGGTAGAAAATGGATTCATGCTCCCTAAGATTTAAAGGCGAGGGGATTCGGGGAAGAGATAACTCTTTGCATGGGTGATAAGTTCTTCAATAGAAATGAGGGCAGGATGGAAGATCTTTAGTAATAATATTTCTTACCTAGGTGAACCAAGATTCTTTTGGAAGTTGGTGTAATAAATCTGAGAATGTTTCAAAACATAAGGTTTAGTGTCAAGTTCAAGTGCAGGTTCTTGACTAGTTCACTAGAAGAGAAATACTACCGGTAACTTGGTAAAGTAAGTTTCTTGAAATTGATACTGTCGTGGGTATTTGATGATCGGGATGAACAACTATAGATGAACCTCCAATTTGCAGTCTGAATTCTACCGCTACTAGATGATACTAGAGCACGCAACCCTTCAAGGTAAGATTGGTGTATGTGGGGGGCTTCCCCTGAAGTCTGGGGCTGTCTCGGTAATTCTTCCATGATTAAATATTAATCGATCACACGCAAACAAAGAAAATCTCAATAAAAACACCTAAATTCTCTAAATAAACAAACAAGTGAATCACATGCCTAAAAATCTAAGAGTTCAAATCACACACAAACGGTAACTTCATACTAAAAGCACTAGTTGGTGATGATATCCAACTTAGTAGAAATTAATACGAAGAGGCGATTACGCCGGTTACCCGAACAGCACAGCAATAAACAGAGGCTTGTCACAAGTTTCTTCACCGAAACCATCTCGTGTAGAGAACCCCCGAGAGATTGGAAGTGAGTCTGAGTACAAATTTTCTGCTCTAGGTACGGTGAGATCTTTCACCTTCACTGTCACCTTGGGAAATAATAGTAAGCTTACGAACAGGTTTAAGGTTACCCATGATAACAAATACAGCGGGAACAGCCTACAATACGATTCCACGCGCAAGGGCATAGTAACAAGTTCAATCCCCTTGAGAAGGCTCCTCAACATGGTTAATGTCAAGAGGTTTACCGACGAGTGACCCCGAGGCTCCTCGACGATGGTTAATCAAGGGGTTTACCATTTGTAATCTTGTATGAGATCTTCCTATATTTACGAATGAAATAGAATTGATTGTCTCAAAAGTTCGGACATGATCTCGTGATTAAATCCTTTAAGAGAAGCTTCTTTAAAGATTGTACCCAATTATAATTGGATTTATTTCAACATGAAGATTTATCTACTTTTTTGTTTTTTCTATCTTGGAGAGTTAATTACTCCCTACTCCAAGATACTAGCCTAAGCTATATTGGTGATAGAGCTAGAAATAAAATATTACTAGATCAATTTTAATTAAGCGTTGCTTTTATGGGTTTCTCTCTAAATGAATAGGTATGGAAATTAAACTTTGATGGTGTGAAGACACAAACTTCCAAAAACACTAAAAATGCACATAAAAATGATAATCAATTCATTTTTCTTTGATGAAATTCTAGCTAAAGAAAGTGTGAGAATGCAATTCTTTTAAGAGACAATTCTTTCTTTAAACATGGAGAATAAATGGAAGAAAATAATTGTCTTTTCAAGAAAAAGAAGTCGAGGAATGAGACAAATAATAAATGCTCACAATAAATCCCTTTCGGTTTCAAGAATCAAAAACTACGAAGACAATTTTCCTTCGAAGAGATCTGAAATTTTAAAAGCACTCAAAACTACAAAAAACTAATTTTGAGATCTACAAACTATAATTGAATAAAAGATTTAATGTTTTTTTACAATGTTTTACTTAGTTGTTCAATAAACTAAGGATTTATTTTTCCGGAATATGGAAACAAATCAAAAAATATCTAGATATGTTTCCTTTTATAAAATGAAATTCAAAACTTATAACAAAGTTGTTTTCAAAGATTTGAAAAGAAACAACTAGATCTATTTCTCAAGAAAGGATGGATTTCACAACCAAGTTAGACTCATCAAGAAGACAAAAATACTAGTGTGATACGAGTTATTTCAAGCTTCCAATCTTTGAGTCACTACGAGAGACCAAGTGAAAAGAAATCCAAAATAAAAAACTTCTAGAAAATCATCAAAAACACAAATACTATTCGAACTCACTCACGAGAGGCTTTTGATAGGAAAAATAGGATACGAGCAGCCTACTACAAACCATAAATCAAATTAAATATAAGTTTGGGAAGAAATTTGGAGCTTTTCAAAAATTTTAACGGGGTCGCGAATAGAAAAGTAACGAGTGCGGTCTGCTTGTTTACTTAAGGAAAGTGTGAAATTTCCCGAGCGTAACGAAAACAATGTACGGTCCCTAGAAAAGTTCAAGAGAGAAAAACGAGAGAAAATATTCCAAAATTTTCAAAAGAAAAGTAAACCTAAGCTACCGAGGGCAAGCATCCATCAATCGAAAACCGAGAAAAATCATTTTGCGAAATCAAAATAAAGGAAAAGCCAAAATCAAGAATCTTTCCCTAGTGGAGTCACCAATTTGTTGACCGGATAAATCAATCCTACGGACAGATCGATCTCCCTAGTACGAAAACGTAATCTAGCAACAAACGACCAAATAAACCTATGTTCTCTAGACATATGCTTGATTTACAAAAGAATACTATAAAGGTGTTAGGTCTTATCGTAAGTCCAATGCTTGTTTGAAGTAGTTGTCCCTCGATCACTTGGAAGGAGTTATCTTTATAGACCTACGAGTCCACAAAAACAAGCAAACATTAAATAGCACTTGTATAGTAAATATTATAAATCATGCCTTTATCATGAGCGATCAAGGATTCCATGAAATAAACGAGTTAATTAATAGCTTATTGGGAAAAATGAATTCATTTTGTATTAACTTTGAAAAAAGGAAAACCTTACAACCTTAGCCTTGATGTTGAACGTACCTTACGGGGGTAAACTTGAGGAATCTCACTCTACTCTGACAAGCCTTGCACTCTTGTTGTGATTGGGGGTATGCTGATCTCTCCTCACAAAATCTTAGTTAAATGAGTACGAATCCTAGCAACACTTAACCTCAAATAATTCTAAAGCTTGAACTCCCCTTGAGGCTACCCAATGCCTCTTTTTATAGTGTAAAGGAGGTTTTAGGTTCAACTATGAAGGATAGAATCCTCCTTAAATTAATAAGCTCCTCACATCGAAAGGGTTAGATCCTTAAGGTAAGGGATACATGAACCTCAAAGAGCGATTACGCAACTGCAAGATTCTTTAGAGGCTTCTAGGAATTTCTGCAATAGATTTTTGAGTTTACTTCCACCTTTTTAATCTTTTATAGGGGTCGACACCATAACATAGAGAAAGTGCATTCAAGTATGCGGGGATTCATGAACATTAGGTGTGGGACTGCGGGGAAAGATGAAGAAAGTGTGATACTAAGCTAAGGAGAGTTTTAAGAACTTTCCTCTTATTTTCAAGGCTTGACATGAGGAATTGATGTTGTTAAACTTGAAAAGGAGAGAATTATGAGTGATAATGATCTCATGAAATAGCATAATGTCAATATGACAATTTTTCGGTGCAACACATCCCACTATCCCTTGTACTCTATCACTTTTTAATGTGTCTATTTGTGACAAAGATAGTCCATGTTCTTGAGCTGTTCATCCAATGGTATGTTCTAAATTTACACAAGGAAGTTAGATGACCATGATGAAATTAAAATATTGAGATCATTTAGTATCTTTCATCCCATATCATATCTTGTTTTGCATGAAGACAACTCTCCAAATGAACTTTATATTGAAATTTTCTCTAATTCATAGATCTCTAGTTTTGTGGTACGAATAATTTTTCACCTCCGAGTAATCTAGTTTCAGATTATAAAGTCAATGAAATCATTGAAATAGATGGCTTCCATTTGGTTTATAGTGATCTCATTGAAATCATTTAAAGAATATATCCTCATACCATGCATGATGCGGATTTCCAATCTTCAAAATGTGATTTTACAATCCTTGAAATTTTTTGGACTTATTTAGGAAATATGGCCATTAAAATTTTCTTAATGAGTTATGTCGGTAGCTCAAAACTAAGTTAAGACCCCAAATTGATTCATATATGGTTTCTCTCAAAATCTTCTCTTTTCATGGTTTCACTAGATGTAAATTCCTTCTTAAAATATTTTTGGTATTGTGGATGTAGTCTTTCGAGCTTTAAGTTTCATTTTGGATCATATTCATGAATATTCTCTAGTCGATTAATTTTCATACCAAATATCTCATATAAAACTCGAGTTTGGAATGTTTACCTCTCACATAATCATGGGCCTAGCAGGTGATTATTCTAAGTTACTATTTTAGCCAAAAAAGTTGATACCTATCACACACTTTTGAAAACAATCATTTCTGGTCCTTCTTGTGAATATTCTAATGCTAATATTTTTCTTCCTACGCACCTAAAAACCTTGTAGGCATAAATTAGTGTATGGATTATTTGGCCAGATGTAATTTATTCTTCACTTATTACCTTAATCATTTCATGTATATATTTGTACTTGCATTCTTTTTTACTTCTTTAGAGCAATTACAATGCTAGTGTAGTGTGTAGATAGTAACAAGAAAATGATTTGTTACACTAGTCACACGAGGAATATGATTCTAATATGAAGATCATATGCATAATTTTCAGAATGGTCTGATTTACACCCGTTAATTAAAAACTAGCAATTTGTAATACCTTAATCAACCCGTAGGTGTTCTTTTGTCTACGATGACTATCATTGGTGCCTGTTTTCCCACTAGTATATTCAGAATTTGTTGTTTCATCAATATTCATCATTCAACATCTCACGAATTCGGATTTTGTCAAGTGGTTGAGGCACCCAACCTTCACTAATGATTATATCGGTGCCACACTATCTTGGTATTCTGCCCGAATATGGTGGAGATATTATTTCCCTCATGATATTCTCCATCCTAATTCACAAATTTAATTGAATATTAATTATTTCAAGGTTTCACGGTATTAAAGAGATGATTGTTTTGAATTTCATGATCGAATTTCCAAATGGTTGAAGAAATATTAATTAGAAAGCTCCATTACAAGTAATAGGTTTCAACCTTTTCTAATGCTTTCTAAGTAGGATGACACGAGAAGATGGTACATTTACAAGAATTATTCAAAGTTTTTAAGTCATGGTTTCTATCAAAAGGTAGGTAGAACTAGATGATTGTAGTGGTTGTGACACATATTTCTACCCATAGGTAATAAATTCCTTTTGTTGTATGTGTTCAAGATTTTATATTTTCTCTTGCACATTAATTTGTATATCTTTGTTTTAAGAGATCTTATATTTTTTGTTATAGTTTGGGAAAAAATATGGTTGTTTCATGGGGAATTTCATTATATGTGACCTAAACCTTATAGCTCTTAAGTTAAGATAAATATTGACACCATTCTATTTTTCTCTCTCGTACATCATCCCTTACTTGTTTTCTTTAGTCTCTATTATTATTTATTAATTTTATCTTGCATTATGCTTTGGTTTAGCCTCTTTTTCTTGAATTTTAGTTTATATTTATTATTTTGTTCCATATTTTTCCATTTGTTACATTAGTAAAACCTTTAATGAAGATGCTCCGTGACTTTAAGGTAATGTAGAAAAGTAGAAAAGGATTTTCGGTTCTTGGAACATTTGGCTAACTCACTCCTTCTTCTTTGTTGTATTGATTACATATTTTTTGATTATGTTCATTGAGAAAATATGATCGTTGAATTAGGAGAGCCTTATATCAAACTATGATATCCATGTCTATTCTAGAAATCTCACACTTATACTTAGGTCTTTATGCTTCAATTTTTCGAAATTTTGATCCAATCCAAGTAGGGAATTTCAAAAACTCTTTGTGGATCTTGCGATCAGTCGTTTATGTTGCTTCTTGATAGGTATATGATTATTGGATCCCCTCTTGGATTAGAAGTATCGAATTCACTCGATGACACATTCTCGGTCCATAAAATTGAATGAGCACATTCTTTTATGAAATATTGAATGAGCACCAGCATGGTCCGTGTCTTGTGTTTGTTCGATGTCGAATCAATGTCGACAGATTTATTTACTCACATTGGTTCTCACTTCCAAGTTGTGTTTAAATTTCTATTCAGTGAATTTGCAAGTTGTCACCTATATCTGACTTATTTTGCAAATATCATTTTCATGTTTTCATTTATTATCTTTTCCTTTATTTCACTATAATTAGTTTCATCTTCATGTTATCTTTTCTACGGAATGTGTTACTTTTCTGTCACTCACATATCTCAAGTGTCATTTTCATTGTGATAAATGGTATTCTAAATGGCACATCACAAAATGTGTAGAAGCTTGTTTTGGTGGTTTAAAGAGGTTATATCTACGAAAATGAGTTGGCATTCTAATCTTGACATGTGTCACACTCATTTCAAACGCTTTTAAGCATTGTCTCACAAGTGTCATCATGGTCGTCTCAAAGTGTACCTTTAGTGTCACACTTGTCATAAGTTATTGCAAGGTTCTCACACCAAGGAAATTATTTTTTCATGTATTTTGGATAGTTGATGTTTTTTCATAACGTTTCTAATTGTGTGATGAAATTCAAGTCCTATCATTATTCATTGCATTCAATAATCACACTTAGCCAAATTTCTTCCGAACAACTTGCCCCAACCCTCGAGCTGAAACCTTTCCTCTTGACATTGTGCCATATGGGATTCCTACCTCCCATGTCTCTACACTATGTAGTTTCGGTGCTCAAGCTTTGAGCCTTGGCCTAAAAAATTGCGTAATTCAACCCTCGACCTAGCCCCAACTCCACATTGTGTAATATTTGAGCTCAAGGCCCGACTCGGGCTCTTGAGAAGCGAAACTATGCAATCACCATCTATTCTTCCTCCCCAAAACCACACGGTTAGTTGAGCTTCACCAAAATCACTTGACTTCGTTCTTGAATCCCAAACTACGTAATTTCTCTCTCCTTCCAATTCAATACTTCACATTGCATACTCATAAGGCTAAAGTGTCCACCCTCCTCTTGAACTACCTGCAATAGCCTTGATCACTGAGCTCCTCTATACTCCAAAACTATGCAATAGGATGATTGAGTGCCAATCACTGACCTATGACATAGCTCATAGGTTGTAGAGTTTTCTTCCTTAGTGCGACCCCTAAAATATACATTGTAGTATAGGCTTAAGTTCTTCCTTGAGTTGTGACGTAGTTGCGAGTCTCTTTCCCAACCTATCATCAAGTTCTAAATCGGTTAGTAAATAATTATTCATTATCTTAGACTCGGGTTATCATACTAATGTGTATTATCATTTGTGCATTGCGGATACGAGTTCTCATGTATGTGGAAGTGATGAAGAAGGATATGGATAAGGGGGACATGTGAGAAGACATATATGGAGATGAAGATGACGCATTGGGTGCAACTCTTATTAAATAAAAAAACAAAAGCATGAAAACAAGGACAACTTGGCACTACCACATCATCATGCGAATTGTGTAGTCAGTGTCATGTCATGCATGCTCTCACGAGTCATCATATGCCAAATAATTTGTGTGGATTAGGTAATCATTTATTCAAAATGTATTGTGATGAAAACCAAAGGACACATACAAAATATGAATATTCATGTATAGTGAAAAAGTCATAGGAAGTCAAAACAATCGAGTGGTTATAAGTCACAAGGAGATGAAGCATCACCCCATTGGCTTTATATACACGATTGTATGATAGAATTTTCTGTGAGATCTATACGAGAAAATTAATTGACAACTATGAACCTTTTGGGGAGCGAGGAGTGGCTCCAAAGCTCCATTATTGGAACTACTAGTGTCCATTGTATACATGTGCCTTGGAAATTCTACTTAACACGCAGGAAGCCTTATGGCTAGAACATGCTTCATGTGTGGATTATTAATATACATATTATTATGTGGGTACTTTTTAATTCATGTTTTTTTCATGTGTGCTAATAAGTTCAACTATTTCATTTATTTTAGTACTTATGATATTGAAAATGTGATGTAGCGGTTGTTATTACTATACATTGTTTTATACTATTATGTAGGATATTGTTGGGAGCGAGGTCTCTAGGGTACATGTTTTGATGTATTTTTGCATATGTTTTGTATGTAGCTCCATCTAAATAGAGTCGAGGGAATTGGGGCGGGTCAAAGTCCCTCTTTTATGTAAAAATGGTTTTAAGAGTAAATTGTGGGCCTGAAACCATGGTTTGAGACCATAGTATCTATGCGCTAGATTGAATATTAATAGATAGATTGAGTCTAAAAAAGTAGCTAAGTCATAATTATTTTTTGGATCTAATTTTTATCCTTTGTGATAATTTTGTACAAGTTTCACTGCGGGTTGGCTAGAAGGGGCTCTGTTGGCTGCGTGGGGCCTATTCCTAGATGTGTGTGAAATCCTCGTTCTACGTGTGGAAAGGGTAGAGTATAAGGAAAAGTACGCATTTCAATTCTCTTAATTTAATACAGAGTGATTTTGCGATCACATTGTGTTATCTATGGGATTGTCTTGTTTAATGTTTTGTCTTAAGATCATTTCTTCTACTATTATTACTTGCATATGCGTGAATACATTTTTTATTTATTATGAAGTTATATTGATAGTTGAATACGGATGAATATTATTAAGTGATTACAAATTATATGAATCTATATACGGTTCTATTATGGTATATCGGCGATGAAGCGATATGTGATTCGGTCTTGTAATATGATAAGTAATATTATATAATTGTGCGTATTTGTTAATATCTGTATAGGCGATAATAATTTTTTTGGGACACTACATTATTTTCTTCCTCGGGGTGTGGAAACTTGTTTGAGTACCCACCACTCTTGATTAAGATGAGACTTTGATGTTTGTACAAGTAGTTCATGTTTGAAATGGCCCGTAGTTGGAGGCTTTGTTGGTTGTGTGATAAAATATGAACGTGGATCAAGAGCCCTCAAGCCAAAAAATGGTTGAGTTTAGGGACCAAGATCATTTTGAGGGATGTTTAATGTCGTAGCACCCTTCTTTGAAGAGTACAATATTGGCTAGATAAGTATCATGGGTCCTGATCATGAGAATCAAATATCCGTATCCACTAAAAAGTGGGCACATAAGTACATATATAAAAAATTTCACGAGATATTCTTTTTCTCATTTGCAATTGATTTGCGAATTAGTTGTCGTGATTGACTAAATTCAATACCTACATGAACGATGACACGGTCCCGGTGGAATCTTGAATTGATTTATGGCCCCAGAAAATCTAGACAATAAGATCAATCTTGTGATAGATCACTCGATCGATCATCTCTTGAGAGGATTTTTGAATGAATTTGCTCTTTTAATCAATTTGTGTCATATTTTGAAGAAGAAAAAAAATTTTCAAGGGTCTAGTGATGCGAGGGTGGATATTGGTGGTCACCCGCCTATTCCACTTGTTAGCCGATTATTTATTTCATTTTTTTAGCTTCAAATTCTAGCACAATTTACTATTTTTAGTATTTTTCGGGTCCTCAACTTCGAGCCATTTTTTAGGCCCTAAACAACATTTTTTGGGTAAAGGCGGGAGCAACATGGAAGTTTATTTAATACTACATCAAAAATTTTAGTCCTTGGATGTATCGTTCTAATAGTGTTGGGAGTATCGAAACAAGATTTAATACCAAAGTTACTTCACAGAAATTGATCTACCAATTTACCCAAACGGGGCCAATAGTTTTTGGTAGCTTCATCTCCTAGGGTTAGGCTTTTGGATGTTTAGTTTTTTCCATTGTTTCTAAATAATAAATAGGCCCTTGAGCCTCTCATTATAACATAGTTCAAAATTTTATATCCACCACATATCTTCTAAGAGATAAGCTACGACCACCCTAGCTATTTTATTTTCTGTTCTTGTGTGTAAACAAATTTAAGTTCATTGATATTAATGAAATGAATTTTTATTTGTTGCATCTTTGTATTGATGGTTATTTGTGTATTCGATTGCATTCCCGGTGAAACTAGGATCAATGACATCAAAGTGGTATTATCTTTCTCGATCCTTCTTTTCATGTCCTTGGAAGTGAGGTCGGGGTATAAGGAATTTAGGGCTCGATGTGGTGGAGCCTTTGGAAGATCATCCTCGAAACCTCGGCGACCTCCATGGGTGATGAAAGAAAATATGAGAGATGTAATATTCCCCAAATTGGGATTACTAGTAAGACATGCCTGAAAAACGCATTTTTTAGGAATGTATGCTACAAAAAACAATATTATCCCTTGGATCTCTTAGATCTAATAATCTGAGATCCAAATCTAAGATTAAATCAGAAACCAAGCAAGCTAGGTGAGATAAACAGGCCTCTCACACCTAGGATGGTTGGAAAATGCCCAATACTGGATTGCAACAATATGTAAACACAATGTTGGAGCTGCAGAAAGCTATTCATCCATGGAATGTGTCAAGAAACAATTTAGCATCAATTTTATATAAAGCAACAAGCATTATGATTCAGTTCTCCAACCTAAAGTGGGGAAAAGCAGCTATTTTTTCCCTAAAAACGTTAACTTCAGCGATTTGCGTAAAAATAAGGGCAAAGGATGGTGGGATCCCTTATATTAGGTCATAAGAGACTTATATACCAAATTTTAGCTGAAACAAATGACTCCAGCTATGTTAAACATATCTCCCACTCCCGATATGGCCTAAAAATACCCAAACCCCATGACTTGACCCAACAGAAATTGACTGAAGCACATACTGTGTGATTTTCTGAATTTTTTAGGTACAATATGGTATAAAGTCATATCTGGAGTTTATTATATCAGAATATGGAATAAAATGGAGATCAAGCTCCTTTTACATATCATAAAGGTGACCCGGCAAGGGTTTCATGGAAGCACAGTATACAAAGAGCAGATCTACAAATCTAGATTTGGAAAATTTAGTTTACTTTAGTACTGAATAAATTTAGCTGAAATATACAAATTAAAGAAGAAGAATAAGATACATAGCTTTCCGGGAGAAGGGTTGGCCCTTCCTCCAAGGAACAAGCTCACAAGCAAGGGATCAAACCCTGCTACTGCAGCTGTCTATAAAATGACGCAGTTTCTGAAGCTAACTACACTGTAGGAGATGAGAAGTGAGTTGGCCACATTCCAAGATCTAGATCTGAAGCTCAACAACTAGTACACTCTTCCAGGAGGTTAAAAGACACACTCACTGAGAAGAGGCACTAGTTCCATCTAGATCTGAGCAGATCTAGTCGCCACTTGCTGCAACTCACTTAAACAAGTAAATCCCAATAGAATTTACGCTATCTAAGGGAGATGGAGCTTGGAAAAATGCCCGATAGTGGAAGAGAAGCACAATACCTTCCAAGAGATACTCAATGGAAGGACAGAGAATCCCTAAACAGGAAATCCTCACAAGTCTCTGCTAAACAGCCAAGAGAACTCGAAATTGTCTAAGCAGACATAAAATCAATTATCATCAACCCCCTTCTCTTGAGCCTTCCCCTTCCTTTTATAATATGATAGCTTTGGCAAACCCTAAACCACCTTTGAGGAATTATCTCCTTTCACATGAGGGCCTCCTTCTAGAACTGTGTTGTCCCTCCATGAGGTGCATTGAATCTAGACTGCGCTGTAGATTTGGTCAAGGTTGATCCAGTCTCATAGCTCAAACCCATTCACACCTACAAGTGTTTATTTTAAATGGCCCAGAATTGTCCCTGTTCACATAGGCATGAGTTTATTCATTATTTTTTAGGATTTTTACATGTCTTCCTTGGTTCATTTATTCAATTAACAAAAAATGAAAAAAAGTTGAATATTCCTCTTAGCTTGGGGTAATTAGGAATATTACAGTCCTCCCCTCCCAAATGTTGCTTGTCCTCAAGCAACTACAAGGACAAAACTGAAATGGATTGGTAAAGCATCTTTTCCCAAGCAATCACCCATACAAAATGAGTCACCTCCCACCATGGCCACTCCAGAAAATTTTCCTCCACCTTGAGCTCCTACAAAGAAGGTGGGCTAAAAAACTGAACATGGTAGACATAGGTGCCTACCCCATGTTGTCCTCCTCTCCACTTAAGATAAGTGTGGAGTGTTTGCTGATCCTGGGCTGCAATGATGTTGCCTTCAAGGGGCAAGATGAAGACTATATCTCTAAAGATCTCCTCCCCAACATTGTGAATCAAGCTAGCCCAAACCATTCCATATGTGATGGATGGGAAATCATCACCATATGGTATCTCATCAAACTCATGGCCCACCCCATAAAGAAACAAGTGTTCAGATGTGGTGGTCATATCTCCTCTCATGTTCCCATTAGAACATGTAATGCAGAAAATGTGGGAATCCTCTTCCCTAAAGAACACATCTAGCCAATGTGTTTCCTCTCCAATCATGCTCCTCACAAAAGGAAGACCAACATCAACAATTGGGACCATGACTAGCATTAAGGAAAAGAACATATTTAAGTCTTCATATGTTGCAAGAAGGTACCAACAGTCTCCCATGAAGTTACAACGCAGTTTTTCCAACTACAGTTTCATAAAATTACAAGGCAAGTGGTTGTTGGATACATGGTGGTCTATGTATGTCATTTCATTTACTAATGAATAGGAGATGGTTGCATACAAAAAATGAACATACATAAATTAATACAATACTTGCACATGGCCATATAAGAGATGGTTGTCTCCATCATACAATTTGGCCCAATGTTGACCATGGAGCTCAATGAAAAGCTTGCCCTCTTGTGGAGCAATGCACTGCATAAAAATGGTAAGAGTATTCAGATCACTAAATGCAATAGCAAGATCCTTACCATGTGCTAAGAGAAAGATCATGATAGGGTCCATAAAAAAATACTCCATAAGGATATGACATACTCTCATGAAGAGAAATGAATCATGTGTTGCATGAGGATCCTTCCCCCTGTACTTGGAAATCCAAGCCAAGAAGAACATAACACAACAATAGATGTCTCCATCCATTACTCCATTTTTCTCACCTCCTCCTTGTCCATCAAGTGCACCAAGAGTGGAATGATACTCGGAACACTCCATCCAGAAGTTCATGCTCCAAAGTGACAGTGCTGTTGGCCCATGCAAATAGGCTCCTACCAATACATAGCTCCTTTCTTTGACATTTCCATTGTCAAAGACATTTTCCATAATGTTGCTACAAACAAGAAGTTCCTCCTAGAGTGGAAGTACTTCCAGATCATCCAAGGTTAAGGAGAGAATGCCATCTCCTCCTCCTACAACATCATGCAATGCGTGAGAGAAACTTTGATCTTGCTCTCCCAAGAACATCAAAAGCAACAAAAGATTTTTATGCTTCCCCATACCTCCACCATATAAATCATGTAGTGAAAACATGGCGATTGATATGAAGAAAGTCATATCAACACAATGTGCCCATACTCATTGCTGCTCAATGATGCAAGTATCCTGCCACACATCTTTCCTCCACATACCCTTAGAAATAGGATGATGGGCAAACTCTTTCAGAAGTAACCAGTGCAGCCAAGCCTCCTGCTGCCTGGTATCATAAATTTGCAAGTAGCTCACCAGCTTCTTGCTCTCCATCCACATCCACTCAACCAATTGTGGATGTCTCCTTTCATCCTTAATCTTGGTACTCCTCTCATGAGGGCTACCATCTTCCCAATTCAAATTTCTGTCTTTATATTTCATGGGATATTGAAATGCAATTTTCCCAAGGATCAATGTGATCCCATAAGGATCCAAATAGGTGGTAGGCAAAAACCTCCCATCATGATGTGTGTGGCTCAAGGAGTTTCCAACACAAGCATGAGAGATGTTATCCATTTGAAGATGCCCTCCATCATCTATCTGTTGCTCCTTGAATCCATGAAGATCCAAGTGTGAGAAGGAAAGAACCTCTGCAGACTGTTGAAGAACTTTTCACTCCATGAAATGTTGAAGTGCACCTTTCATGGTATCTCTTGATGAGACCTCCTCCTCATGCAAGGTCTTCCAAAACTAGTGAGGCCTTAGAATTGCTACAGGTAGAAGTTTCTCTTTGAGCTGGGAAGTGCTCATTGAGAAAGTGTCATCTAGAAAGGAGAAAGGATTTCTCACTTCAAGATGTCTACCATCTACCATTCCTTCCTCCATTTCTTCATGAATGAAGTTGCCATGTGAATGCTCCCATAAGGCATGGGTCCTTTTTTCTTCATCACTGCCTTTTCACAGCGCAGTGCAACTCAGTTGCTCTAAATCAGCAGCATGCAAAGATGTAATACCCTTCATATGATTTGCTGAATTGACAAGAGGTGGAAATTCAAGCATACCTTGGTGAGGTATAGAAGCAAGAGCTCCTTCCTCAACTATGTTGCCTTCCTCCATTGCTGAACATGAAGGTTGCTCCTCCAAGGTTGTGACAACGTTGGTACATGCTTCCTCAAGTGGTCGTGAAGATCCCTCTTCCTTTAGCTGAATGAACTAAGATAAAGCTAGAGTCTCCTTGGAGGCTCTAGATTTAGCTTTGTATTCACTTAGAATCTCAGATTCCAAGTGTCCTCTATGTCTCTTGTCTTCTCCTCTTTAAGAATAGGAAGTGCATGGCTCTTCCTCTTCTTGAAACCTTCTAGGAGTTCCATTGCAACTCTTCATCTGCTTAACCTTCTTGGAGAGGTCCTTTCCGGATCTGAAAACTGATGAGAGCAAGCTCATCCTCTTCATCATCTTGATCTCTTCTATCTTCTTGTGGCTAAAACTCACAGGTTGAGCCAAGAAAAATGCTTTGATACCACTGTCATATCCCCAAATTGGGATTGCTAGCAAGACATGCCCTTTTTCAGGAATGTATGCTATAGAAAGAAAGATTAGCCCTTGGATATCTTAGATATGATAATCTAAGATCAAAATCCAAGAGGAAATCAGAAACAAAGCAAACTAGGTGAGATAAACAAGCCTCTCACACCTAGAATGGTCGGAAAATGCCCAATAATGGGATTGCAGCAATATGTAAACACAATGATTCAGTTGCAACAAGCTATTCATCCATGAATTTGTCAAGAAAAACTTTAGCATGAATTGTATGTACAACAACAAGAATTATGATCCACTCTACCCACAAAAGATGGGGCAAAGCAGCAATTTATACCCTAAAAAGGTTAAATTTAGAGATTTGAGAAAAAATAAGGGGAAATGATGGTGGGATCCTTTATCTTAGGTCATGTGAAACTCACATACTAAATTTCAGAAAAAACAAACAACTCTAGCTATGTTAAACAAGTCTCCCACTCCCAATATGGCTTAAAAATGCCCAATCCCCATGACTTGACTCAACAGAAATTAGTTGAAGCTCATGCAGCGTGATTTTCTAAAGGGTTTAGACAAAATATGTCATGAACATCAGATCAAGAGTTTATTACATGAAATTATGAAGAAAAATGGAGATCCATCTCCTTTACACTTCAAAGAGAACAACCCAGCAAGGGTTTCATGAGATACAATACATAAGAGTGCGGGTCAAAGAAATAGATCTGAAAAACATAGTCTACTGCAGTATTATATTAAAACTTATATCTGGAGAAGATATGTACATGGAAATATAGATCTAATTCAGATCTGTGTACAAGAAAGGCGCATCAATACATTCCCCTTGAGGATCTCAGCAAATACTGAAAGTAGAAGAGTAGATCTGAGATCTAAGTTACATATTTGCTATAATATTCAGAAAATTCTGAAGCATAGAATGTACATCATATCAGATCTGAAACAAACATGGATTGGGTGGCTAATCGATGGATCACCACAGTGAAAGGAAGGATATAATCACTAGAGGTCTCTCCTTCAAGCTGATGCCAAAACACTTTGCAAATCTGCTACTACAAATAACACAATCCAAGAGGAAAAAATGCGCTGTAAGCTTGAAGCATAGGTTGGATTGATGCCAAGATCAAGATTTTAAGGTCAAGATCTAATACACTCTTCCGGGAGGTTAAAAGACACACTGACTGAGAAGAGGCACTAGTAAAAATCTAGATCTGAGCAGATCTAGTCTCCACTTGCTGCAGCTCACTGAAACAGGTAAATCCCAGCAATATTTACACTGTATAATGGAGATGGAGCTTGGCCATATGCCTGATAGTGCAAGATAAATACATTGCCCTCCAAGAGCTACTCAATGGATGGAGAGAGAATCCATAAATAGGAAATTCTCACAATTCTCTGCTAAACAGCAAAGAGAATGAGATATGTCTAACCAGACAATACACTCTGAAAATATAATATCATGAAAAACCTTCTCTTTAGCCTTCCCCTTCCTTTTCTAATATGAGAGCTTTGGCATACCCTAAACCACCTTGAGGAATTATCTCCTTTCACATGAGTTCCTCCTTCTAGAACTGTGTTGTCCCTCCATGAGGTACATTGTGACGGTAACAAAACTGAAATTCACCCTAAGGAGAGCTAGTATACTGTGGTCGTGGCTCTGTTAGCATTCCCACAATTAGCTTATTTCACCTCCACGTGGTCTTCTTGCTTTTCTCAGGATTTTATTTATCAAATTCGGGGAATTTGATAAACAAACATTATTAACAGTCCTTGTAAATTAAATTACGTATCTGAACTTTATATAAATGCCCAACGCTTTTATCAAATTATTTTTTAATAAAATTTTGGCTCCAGGCCCCGCCTCTTTGATCAAAAGCCTAATCAAATGCATGCACAGTACCTTGGTTATTGTCCGCGCATCTTCCTCATATGACCACCGTCCGATGGCTCCCCTCCAGATCGACGGTGCTCAAAAATATCTCGCGGCCTCCTTGGTCGATCTTTAACGTGTGATGGCATGCAAAGATGGTGGTTTTCGCGGGTCCACCTCTCCCACGTGTCGATGGTTCTATGGAATCACTCGCGATTGGAGAATACCGCTTAGCTCCGAAGAGCAGTGCGATATGGGAAATCCGGTTTCGCAATTTTGTTCACAGTTTTGAAATAGTGATTAACCACGGTTCACGTTTTTTGCGTAATCCTTTGTATGCCTTAACTCGGGTTCACAACTCGGGTTTATTTCAATAGAGTTTGGCCAGACCATTCGGTGGAGAGTTTCATAGTAATACAGGCAGAGGAATGCATTGGAATTCAATTTTCATGGTTTACCCAAGCAATTCACGGGAAAAATAGACAGAGAAAATCAGAATTACCAGTACACAATCGCCTCACAGTTAAAAAATTCTTCACAATTAATAGTTTGAGACAATTCAATGGCCAACGAGCACTAAAAATATTTAACTGGAAACAATTGTTAACACACAAGTATTTTATTAAATAAAAGCTCTCTTCTCCTTCTCTTCTCCTCCTCCTCCAATACATCGAGGAATACAAATTATATACACTACAATGTGTCCCTTCGGTTCCTCTGTGAGGACCGTTTTAGAAAATTAAAAGCCTAATTACAACAACTCAACTAAATGAAACATGACAGATGGACTAACTGAACTATTCGACTTCTACAACTCTGAAAAATCTAAATGATACATTCAGCTGAGGTATTGACACCTAGTTGTTACAATTTAAATGTAGTTTGAACGCTCCTAGCCACAACATGTGGAAAAAACCTCCTACATTGTTGGCTAGTGTCTAATGCCCCTACATCAGACTTCCGAGGGAAATTTTCTTCATGGGCTCCTGTCCATGAGCTCTTCCACTGATCTTCCTATCTTCTGCAACGTTCCTTTAGTCATCCAAGTGGCATATTCCTCTGGCTTATACTTCCATTTGTTTAAGTATTGAAAGTACTCTTGTCCTCTGGTCCTCTTGAACACTCTTTTGTCCAATATCCTCTCTAGTTGTAATGGTTGCACTGGGGGTAGCTACTATATCCACTCAATCTGTCTCTTGGTTGCTGATATTTCTTCTGCACCATCATCTTCATACTTGTACAACTCTGAAACATTAAAAATGGGAGATATTCCAACATCAGGAGGTAATTCAATCTCATAAGCATTTGCAGAAAAATTCCTAAGTATCTTGCATGGCCCAATATTTTTGAACTTCAACTTGTTATACTGCTTCTTTGGGAATCTCTCCGTTCTCAAGTGTGCCAAAACTAGATCTCCTACTTCAAAATGAAATTATTTTCTGCTCAAGTCTGCTCTGCTTTTGTATTTGATGCTGATGCCTTGTAGTTGTTGTTTCACTTGTTTATGTATGGCCTGGATCTCTGAAGAAAATTCCTCACCATCTGCACTCCTTAGCTCTGCCCTTCGCAGGTTTCTTAACTCTGATATTCCTCTGGGGTGCATTCCATAAAAATATGGAATGGGCTCTGCCCTGTGCTCCTATTTTGTGAGTCATTATATGCATATTCTACCTGGGGAAAAATATGGTCCCACTGCTTGGGATGCTCTCCTGCAAGACTTATCAACAAATTTCCCAGAATCCTATTCACTACCTCAGTTTGTCCATCAGTCTGGGGATGATAAGCTGAGCTGAAACTTAGTTTGGTACCAATTTTCTTCCATGGTGTCCTCCAAAAATGACCCACAAATCTAGAGTCTCTGTCTGAAACAATACTCTTGGGCAACCCATGCAATCTAACAAATTCTTTGAAAACCAAGTTAGCAACATGGGTGGAATCACTAGTTTTATAGCACAGAATAAAGTGTGCCATTTTGGAGAATCTGTCCACTACAAAAAATACTGCATCATTCCCTCTCTGAGTCTTGGGTAGTCCTAAAACAAAATCCATACTCACCATGTCCCAAGGCCTGTCTGAAATAGGCAAGGGAGTGTACAATCCTGCATTCTGGCTCCTTCCTTTAGCATATTGACAGATTTTGCAATTATTCACAAACTTATCCACTTAATTAACTTAATTTCTCTATGCACAGGCCATACATAGTGACTACGACTTGCTCATAGGTTTTATCGGTACCAAAGTGTCCGACTAAGTCACACTATGCTTCTCCTTGATCAAATTTTCTCTCATGGAACATTTTGGTACACACAGTTGGTTTCTCTTGAATAAAAAGTCTTCCTGCAAGAAATAATCCAGCCACTGGCTTCTATCTATTAAAACAGGGTTACAACATGCCTCAAATGCTTCCTTAAAATTTGAATCTGTTTTATACAATTCTTTGAGAAAATCAAACCCTACAACTTCAAAATTAGTTTCTTGAACAAGCATGTGCCTCCTACTAAAAGCATCAACTACTTTATTTTCTTGGCCACTTATATGTTTCAAAAAAAAATTAAAACCTTGGAGATCCTCAACCCATTTGGCATGCTTATGATTCAACTTGGGCTGTTGTACAATATACTGCAAAGCATGATTATCAGAATACAATATAAATTCCCTGGACATCAAATAATGTCTCCACTTTTTCAATGCCTGAAGAATTGCATAGAATTCATTTTCATAAGAGGAATAATTTCTCCTGGTGTCATTTAGCTTTTCATTGAAATAGGCTACAGGCCTATCATCCTGACTCAACACAGCTCCAATGGCCTCCCCACTGGCATCACATTTCACTTGAAATGGTTTTGTAAAATCAAGTAGAATCAAAATAGGCTTCTCAGTTATCTTTTTCTTCAAAAGTTTAAAGTTTCTTTCTACTTCAGTAGTCCACTTAAATGGTTGTTTTCTCTTCTTTATTGTCTCAATTATGGGTGCATTGATCTTAATCAAGTTTCTTATAAACTTTCTGTAAAAACTAGAAAGTCCATGGAAACTTCTTACCTCAAAAACATTCCTGGGTGAAGGCCACTCCACAATTGCCTTAACCTTTTCTGGGTCCATCTTCAATTCTTCTATAGAAACAACAAAGCCCAAATACACCAACTCTTCTTTCATGAATGAGCATTTCTTTAATTTTATCAGCAGTTTCTCTTGATGCAGCTTCTTCAAGACATAATTAAGATGCCTTAAATGTTCTTCTTTAGTTTTGCTGAAAACTAATATATCATCCAGATACACTGTCACAAATTTACCAATGAATTCTTTAAATACTTCATTCATAAGTCTCATGAAAGTTCTAAGTGCATCTGACAACCCAAAAGGAATTACCATCCATTCATATAGTCCTTCATTTGTTTTAAAGGCATTCTTCCATTCATCACCCTCTCTTATTCTAATCTGATGGTATCCACTATTTAAATCTATCTTTGAAAAATATTTAGCACCACTCAAACAGTCCATCAAATCCTCAACTCTGGGCAAAGGGAATCTGTACCTGATTGTGATCTTATTGATTGCTCTGGAATTAGTACACATTCTCCAACCTCCATCTTTCTTTGGGCTCAATACTGCTGGTACTGCACATGGACTCAAACTTTCTCTGGTCAGTCCCTTGTCCACCAATTCCTGTACTTGTCTCCTGATTTCCTCATTTTCTGTGGGAGTCATTCTGTAGGCTACTTTATTTGGAAGATTTGAACCAGGGATAAAATCCATCTGATGGATGATCTTTCTGACAGGTGGTAGCTCATCAGGTAAATCATCCACAATAATGTCACAATAATTGTCTAACATCTCTTGGATTTATACTGGCAAATCAGAAATATTTGTAGAAGTAAGAACTACCTTAGGTTTGCAAAATAAAGCAAAAATTACCTCTTCTTCTTCTATCTGCTGCAGATATTCCTTCCCGCTCAGCAACAAGGTCTTTGGATCAATCACCCTGCTGGATGGCTCTCCTTCTTCCATGGGTATCGATGTATGGTGTACCCCATCTTTGAAGAACCTATAAGTGTTCTTCTCGCCATCATGCACTACTGCTCTGTCAAACTGCCAAGGTCTACCCAGCAATATATGACACACATCCATGGGCATTACATCACACAAGACCTTATCTTTGTATTTTCCTATTTGCAGCTATATCTCACACTATTATTTTACAACCAGCTGGTGCCCTTTATGTAGCCAGGACACCCTGTAGGGAGTTGGATGCTCCTTCGTCTTCAAATTCAACTTCTCTATCACCTCGGTGGAAACCAAATTATCTTTGCCGCCACTATCAATGACTAGCTGGCAGCATTTCCCTTGGACTTTGCATATGCTCCTAAGCAAATTCTTCCTTTTTGCAGGCTCAATGACCTCTTTAGGTTGTTTCAACAGGACCTTATTAACCACCAAAGACTCTACCCTCTCTAGTAGAATTTATTCTTCAATTTATGCCTCTTCGCCAGCCTGGGCAACAACAACATTTCTTGGATGAGCAACCACATTCTCTGGACACTCATAGTGCTTATGTCCCACTTGCTGACATCTATAACACCTCAACTCTCTACCTCTGCCTCTATCTCTGCCTCCTCTTCCTCTTCCTCTGTAAGAACCCCTTTTGCCCCTTGAATCATCCTCTATAGATGCATTATGAAGTGAGCTACTATTAGCTCCATCCCTGGGTGTAGTAGGTTTTCCTCTACCACCCTGACTTCCGTTTCCACAGAAAGTACCTTTCTTCTTGGCAGACTGTTTCCTCAGGAGTTTCTCCTCTGCTTTCAAGGACATCTGATAGACCTATTCAACTATATTAGGAGACAGGAGACCAATCTAATCTTGGATCTCCATCTTGAGACCATTCACATATCTGTCAGTCTTCTCTAGTGTGTCTTGGAATTGCCCAACTCTTATGCTTACTCTGTAGAATTCCTCTGTGTATTCTTTTACAGTCAACAACCTCTATTTCAAGTTCTACATTTTCCTATACAATGTTAGCTAATAATCACTAGGAAAGAATTTACCTTTTAATTTAGCCATCATTCTGGTCCAGCTTTTAATAGGTTTCTTTCCAACTCTCTTTCTTTCTGCCTGCACTCCATCTCACCAAAGTGCAGCATGTCCTTTCAGCTTTGTCACTACAAAATTGACCTTTTTATCTTCACTTATTTCTTCATAATTGAAGCACTTGTTCATTTCATTTATCTAGTCCACCAGCTCCTCTGCATTCAGTTTGCATGCATAACTCAACACTTCAATTCTGGGCTTAACTGCAGACCCCATAACAGTTCTGAGGAGCCTCATGTTAGGAGGAATTTCAACATTTTCTTCCACTTCTTTTGTTTTAGGTTCACTGATGTCTTCAGGATCTCTGGGTTTTCTTCGCTCCATGGCATCCATTCTAGCCTCGACCCTCTGCAACATCCCCAACACCTCTGCGTTGGCAACATGTCTCCTTTTGCCAGCACCTCTACTAAATTGGATTGTCATGAAAGCTTTTTGCAAAAACAACTTGGAAACAATGCTCTGATACCACAAATGACGACAACACAACTGAAATTCACCCCTAAGGAGAGCTGGTCTACTGTGGTCATGTCTCTGTCAACATTCCCACAATTAGCTTATTTCACCTCCACGTGGTCTTCTTTCTTTTCTCGGGATTTTATTTATCAAATTCGAGGAATTTGATAAAAAAACATTATTAACAGTCATTGTAAATTAAATTATGTCTCCAAACTTTATATAAATTCCCAACGCTTTTATCAAATGATTTTGTAATAATCTTTTGGCTCTGGGTCCCACGTCTATGATCAAAAGCCGAATCAAATGCACGCACAGTACCTCGGTTATCGTCCGCGCATCTTCCTCATACGACCACCATCCGATGGCTCCCCTTCATATTGACGGTGATCAACAATATTGCACGACCTCCTTAGTCGATATTTAACGTGCGATGGCGCGCAAAGACGACGGTTTTTGTCGGTCCACCTCTGCCACGTGTCGACGGTTCTATGGAATCACTCGCGATCGGAGAATACCGATTAGCTTCGAAGGGCGGTGCGATATGGGAAATACGGTTTCGCAATTCTGTTCACAGTTTTGAAATAGTGGTTAGCCACGGTTCACGTCGGTTTGCATAATCCTTCGTATGCCTTAACTCGGGTTCACAACTCGAGTTTATTTCAATAGAGTTCGGCCCGACCATTCGGTGGGGAGTTTCATTGTAATACAGAAAGAGGACCGCGTTGGAATTCAATTCGCAGGGTTTACCCAAGCAATTCATGGGAAAAATAGACAGAGAAAATCGGAATCACCAGTGCACAATCTCCTCACAGCTAAACAATTCTTCACAATTAACAGTTCTAGACAATTCAATGGCGAACGAGCACTGAAACTATTTAACTGGAAATAATTTTTAACACATAGAGATTTTATTATAGAAAATCTCTCTTCTCCTTCTCTTCTCCTTCTCCTCCAATACATCGAGGAATACAAATTATATACACTACCATGTGTCCCTTCGGTTCCTCTGTGAGGACTGTTTTAGAAAATAAAAAGCCTATTATAATAATTCAACTAACTGAAACATGACAGATAGACTAAATAAACTATTTGAATTCTACAACTCTGACTAATCTAAATGATAGAGTCAGCTGAGGTATTGACACCTAGCTGTTACAATTTAAATGTAGTTTGAACCCTCCTAGCCACAACATGTGGACAAAACCTCCTACATTTCTGGCTAGTGTCTAATGCCCTTGCATCACATTGAATCTAGACTTCACTATAGATTTGGTCAAGGTTGACCTAGTCTCATAGCTCAAACCCATTCACAACTGCAAGTGTTTATTTTAAATGGACCAGATTTTTCCCTTTTCACACGGGCATGGATTTATTCATTGTTTTTGAGGAGTTTTACATGCCCTCCTTGGTTCATTTATTCAATTAACAGAAAATGAAACAAAATTTAATATTACTCTTAGCTCGAGTTAAGTAGGAATATTACAAGAAAGAAGGGTATCTTATCAAAATATTTCTCGAGGAGGCCCTCAAAAAACAAAGGAACATGATGTTGGATAACTTTGCCCAGATCTTTCAATGACTACCCACCGGTAGCACATTTGCATCAAGCAGCCACTCTGGAGGCACAACTCCTTTTAAGGTACAAGTAAACTTTGACATTCCCATATTTGAGATCTTAATAGGTGCAGATTCCATAGATATATGGATAACTCTATTAGATGGATATTTCTTGGTTCATGACTTTTTTGATAAAGAGAATATAATTTTTACACTTCTCAAATCTACCCCCCATGTCAAGAACTAGTGGGAAACCCACTGTCAGAAAAAGGGCAAGGGCGAACCCTTTTTGTTGCTGGTTGTACCAAATTGGAATTATTTTTGAGATGTGATAAATGAACAATATTATACTATGGGGATTTATTGAGAAAAGTACATACAATGGAATATGTTACAACTGCAAAGGGATCAAGATGTGGATGAGCTGACGAATCAGTTCGATACCCTCCACACAAAAGTAGCTATAAAATAGTTAGAGACAATGATACCAAAGGTACCACCACCTAATTCTATCTCTTTGGTCACTACAAAACAATGTAGTAACCTCATTTCCAAAACCAGGAAATTTATTTTCCTGATGATCTGCCCTTAGGCCAAGAAAAATACTGTGGCCACGACCTCGAGATAGGGCTGCCACACATGACAAAAAAAAAATGGAAAAGGTCGTGGATGGGTACAGGGACATCTTCACTTCACCCATAAGGGTGTATTTGCAATGTTAGGTAAATCTCCCCATCGATCTGACCCCACGTGCATCGCTACCTAATGGGCCGATCTATTGAAGCTCTATTCTGGAGAATGATGAAATCAAGAAGGAGCTTCAGGAGGTTTTCCAAAAATGCCACATCCGATCGATTTCATCTCCCTGTGGGAGCACGATCCTATTGTTATGTGGATAGATCCCTCTTGCGGACAAGATCAATCTCCCTAGTATCCTACGAATAGCTAGAAACAAACATCCATTTGTAAACCATTTTCTCTAGATCATTTGAAATTCAGAATTATTATAAACAAAGAAAGAGGACATTCACCTACCTTGAAATCTGACATTCGGTGCAGTCTTTTATCCAGTCGCTCCAAAGAGGCTTCTTCAGTATGTAGAACCTACAATCAAAGGTAGACAAAAGAATTAAAAGCACTTGCAACATATAATAATTAAGAACAACTAATCTGACCCAGTGATCAAGGAATCCAAGTATTGAATTATTAAAATAGACACAAGAACAACTCATTGAGAAAAGGATATCCATATGTATTATCTTGAATAAAAGAGTAACTTTACAACCTATTGCCTTGATGTCATACAAGTTTCTCCTGGGGTCTTGAACAATCATTCCTCCTTCAGATTGACAAGCCTTCCTCTCTTTCAACTAGCATGAGCTTATGGAAATGAGTGTGTGATCATTCTCATATCAATAATGACTAGTGTAAAGATTATTCTCTCTTGCGAATTTCTTCAGCAATTACCATATACAAGGTACAATCTACAAGCTACCCTTGAGACTAAAACATGAGCTCAATTTTTAGGGAAATGGAGGTAGTTTCAGTTCCATGAAGAGGGGGATGGATTCCTATCATAAGGGGATTTGAGCTCCATATACCAAGGGATAAACTCCATAGGTGAAGGGATAGAGCTCCATTAGTGGAGGGATAAAGCTCTAACTGATCGTGCCTCTAGAAGCTTCCAGTTGGGAGAATATTTGTCCAGCTGGGCTTCTAGAGCTTAATTTTTCTTTTATTTGATTTTCTATGGGGGTTCACAAATTTTATAAGAAGAATGTGTAAGATGTGACACAGGATATAGAAAAAATCTCCGTGGATCCATAGGAAAGAGCTAGGAAAAGCACGGAGTTAGACTTTTAAGGCTTTTAATGAGCTTTTCTCCAATTCCAAGACTTGGTTTAGGAACATTAGGGCCTTTGACCTCCAAGGGAGCATAATATATGTAGTGATAAAAATATATAGATAGTAAAATGTCATGGTGAAAAAATAACGTGTAACATATTCCCCCCTAAAGTGAGAAGTCTGAGGTAGTTCTGAAGAGTGAAGTGCTTTATCATTCCGAGGTTTGGATTACGGACACACCAGTAAAAAACCTGTAAGAACATTTAAAGCAAGAATATATATGTATAGCATAGCTGAGGTAGGCGCCATACTCAGATCAAAACTAACTACATGTTCTGGTACAGAAATGATTTTAAAATTACATCAATAGTAGAGACAACATGGATGCAACCATCTATCATAAGTAGTCTACTATATCATGAATAATGAAACTCCTCGCAACCTGGATGGTGGAAACTAGATCCAAGGTCTTGATTTCCACTTCCCAAACTAGTACGAATTTATTCATGTGATTGATTCTGTTGAAGTCGAATATGGTAGAAACCACTTGATTAGCGGTCAATGATCTGAACTGTTAATAAGTGTGAGAGAAACCACCAATAATGAAAATGGCTCCCAAATTACTCAATAGAATCCACGAAGTGTGAATGAATGATTTACAGTCGAACAATTGACATAATCATTCGATAAAAGGTCAATGATGCAACCTATCATTGAATTCGAGAAAACTTCCATTAGGGCATGCGGATCCCAAGGTACTGATAGGATTCTAGATCCAATTTCTAGATGATGAGATGTCATCGATAGAAAGCAACCCGTCGTAGGGAAGCCCACAGCATGAAACCATTATATCAATTTTTGAAGAAATTTTTGCAAGGACTGACTCAGGGATGGTAAACACGAACAGAGACAAGTGTTTGCAATGAATGTTTTATTTTAATTGTCTCTTGGAAACATAACGACTTTGCAGATGGTTTGGTAACAATTGACCTAAAGCTAATACCCACAAACTGAATGAATACTTTCAATGTGGTTTGATTAATTATTAGACAAAGGATTTTCCCAACCCAGGTAAAATTGTGACAGAAGTGTCGTGTTCAAGAGTGGTATACTGCTTTTAAGACAAGGGTCACAACTAAATTCCTTTACGCTATTTTCCTCCACCATTACTGGAAAGTACCTCTTTATTTTTGACAAGCTTGAGGAGGATAAAATATTCTTGTTGTGTAAGCTAATCCTTCGGATGAGTCCATATTAGTACTAAAATCAAACCCTAAGAAGGAGTTGCTCGTTCGTTTTTGTAATCGACATGTCCTTTACTGGTAAATTTTAATAAGTCGAGTATAGGAGAAAACCGTTCTTTTTAAGTTTTAGTGAGTCAGAAGAAAAACATAAGTAAAAATTTATGCTTCTTCTTTCTCATAAATTTAGTCTCTTAAGCCTGAAAAATGATAAAATAATGCAGGAGATAGCGTTGTTAACCATGATTAGTCAACCTATACCTTTTTCGTAAATAGTCCATTTCAATTTGGAAAAGGGGTAAACTTATACTAAAGAGATGAATGTTGATTTCTTTTAACAAGTTTGAATAGTCAAGTACTCGGCAATATTTTCATATTTAGAGAATCTGAAAATTGCTTAAAAGAGAACTCCAAGGTTTCCCTTTTCCGTAATTTTCAAGAGCCCGAAAAAGTGATTAAAGTGTACTCAGCATCAAAATAATTATTTTCACCGAAAAAAACTATATTCTGCACAAAAACTCAAAAGATTAAACATACCTATTTCCAAGCAGTAAAAAAATAAAAAAAATAACTTTTTAAAGTAAAAAATAAATAAAATAATATATTTTATTCATTCAAAAAACTATAAAAAGGATTTTAACAAAGTCATTTTCACCTTTTTTCTTCAGAGTTTTAAATTGAGAGCTTTCGCAAAAAAGTTCTGGAGTTGATAACGGTAGAACCAACCACTCAAATCATGATTCATCAGAGCCAGTTAATCTATGACACCCGTCTCTTAATTTATATCTTATTAAATTCTCTTTTTTGGCTTCAAAATCATTTTTTCGGGAGAAATAATGTTCAAAAAATGTGCTCTTCAGGGTTCGCAGGTCATGCGCGCGTTACTTGCGCACCCTGATAATTTTGTAACATGAAAATTATTAGGCTATCATGGTTTTTGTGTGGAATCCGTGTGGATGTCCACATTGTCGGTTAATCAAGCTCAAAGATATTTATTTACTCACTGGATTGTCCTAGAGAGGAGAAAACATATCCTTGTTTGGAGCTAGACAGGGTGGCCTACTCGTTGCTAGTTACAAACAAGAGATTTACAGTGATGCGACACATCCAAAAGATAATCTCATAGACATAAATACTATCTTGCTACTTGATCTCAAAGTAATTGCATTCATGGTGACTAGGTTATGTGGAAGTGCGGCTCCACATGTAGCCACTAAATCTTAAATGCAGACTGCGGTGGAGTGTTTTAGAGGCACCATTTCCAACTAGTGTGAAGGGGTATTGGCCAACATTAAAGGCCAACTAACAAGAGCAAATAATGCAAAGTTATAAAACTTTGGGTATGGCGCCATCCTGATTTCATTTTCTTGAGATAGAGTCCTAATTCTTGCCCCTGAACTTATTCTAGTAGATCCTGGGGAGCCTAGAGAACCTCGTATGGTATGTTGTTTTGCATTAATGGCCCACCATGGTGGCAACGACAATTTAGTGGTTTGGTTCACTCCAACATACTTTCTCTGGCCACATAATCAAGTATTCACAATCAAAGACTTCCCTTATGTAGGTATAGATTTCAGAGTTGATCCTGAGATGTTCAGGCCTCCAAGGACACAGTGGGACGAATCATGTAAGTGAATAATTTTTTTGTGTTTTAAATCTAATTTTTATTTTATTTTTATCTTCCTGTATTGATAACAAAATTTAAATGCCGATGTTGGTCCATGATGACCAACACACTTTGCTGCTTTGAAAGGCGTCAAGCAGAGCCTATAGTACCACCACAGGATTAGCCAACATAGATCCTAACTTATATGGAACACAACCTGGAGAGGTTAACCATATATATTCCCAAGACAGGGACAAATGACATTCCTCTCTATCTCTAGAGACATGTTACAGGTGTACTAGGAAAATTTAGGAGATTCCTACACAAGGTGGCGCGTGCCATAGTCTACTTCCATGATCATCATCACAGATAGTGGATGATCATTGTGGATTGAAATATTTTTTTTTTGTATCAGTATTTATCAGATCATAAGGTGTTTTAACCTATGATCATAGACGATGTAATATTTTTTGAAAATAAATCTATCTATGATATCACTACTTTCTCTCACTATATTTTTCAACATGTATCGAATGTTGTTTTGGTTTATTGTTTTAATGTTGCAAATTCCTATTTAAAACAAGATTACTTAATGCATCAACAAATGTGTTTAAATTTCTTGAAATGTGTTGATATTCGATGTAATCAAACTGACTTTCCAAGAAACGAACCTTCAAAAATAATTTCGATAACACTGGATTTCTAATTGTGTATACTCTGTTTAAATGTAATACAATGAGTTTTGAATCTAACATAATGATAAAATGTTGAATACCAAATTAAATGGCATCAGATAATAACTCAATGATTGCGCTATATTCTGCAATATTGTTCATTGTTTCACCAAGGCTTACCCCATGTATAGAAACTAACTCATCAGTGGGTGAATAGATAAACCAAGTTGCGGAAGAAATATTCTGCGTACTATGATAAGCACCATCAACAAAACCAATGTATGTTTGAAGGGATGTCAACATTTGCAATATCAAGAGTAATCAAAATAAGCAGTGATAGTAATAAAAACAAACTTTAAACTAGGCACACCTATCTAATCTAAGACACACTAACTAGAAGAATAACTAATATACAAGTGATATCTTCACATGAGAATCAAACATAATATCTCTTCAGATAAAGAAAATTTTTGGGCTTATCTAAAGAGACCCGTCATATTCAATCAATTCATAGGCCCCTTTGGCAAGCACTCGCTTGAAAATTTAAGGACCATGACACATTGGTTTGAATTTCCTAACTCCTAGCTTATCATTAGCTTGATCATATACTAAGACTAGGTCACCTTCTGAAAAAAGAGGAGGTGTAACACTTGGAATCTATTGGAAATGTTGTCATTGATGGAAAAATAATTGGAAAAGAAGGAGCATTTGAAACTGTAACCATGAAAAGAGGAAAAGCAAAGTAGCAGCAGAAGAAGAGTGCAGAATTGAAGTAGAATTGTCCAGAGACAGAGTAGGAGAAAAAGGCCATCGAATAGAAAAGAATAAGTGAATGTTCTAGTAAATGGTAATTCACCCTGATGGAATCCGTGATAAGTAAGAAATCCATTGAAGGAATTAATGGTTGCGGAGATATGATGGTTTTGCTTGCAGAATCAAGAACTTGAATGTACAGTTAGAAGCGGAACTGTGACAGGATAGAACTCCGAACATACAATGGAAGGTTGATATATTATAGTAGAATTGAAGACATAATGACATTGAATTGTCTTGAGTTGATGTTTGTGAGGAAATCCCGTCCATTGATTCTTCATTCCCCTCATAGAGGAAGCCTGCGTATAACTAATTCTATCCTAATGGTAGTGAAAATCCCGTCGGAAGAGAACTACATTTGTTCGTTGATTATTGAAAATCCTGCCGAAGATAGACTAGAGTTATCTAAGTAAGAAGGATAGCGCAAACCCAGACTAACCCTTTGGAATCATGAACGGAACCGAGAAGGAAAGAGGTAGAACGTAACAAAAGGAAGTGCGACGGAACCCTACGTGGAAGAGCGGAACCGTGACTGAGTGAACAGTGAAGGCGATTATGGTTTTCATTGCACCACCTATGCAGAGTGAGGGGTATTTGAGGAGTTGGGAGCGATTCCATAAATCATTCGACACGTGGCAAGGAGGACCCACGGAAAACCGCTTGTCACTATGCGCCATCGCGCGTTATTGTTCGACCCAGGATGCCCAACAATATTGATACATACCGTTGATCTGGGAAGATGCCATCAGACGGTGGCTGTGTTCGGAAGGTGCGCGAAGGATAACCTAGGTACGGCACGCCATCGCGCGTTATTGCTCGTGCAAGTTACCCAAGCGATATCCGTCGATTTGGATGTTGAGGCGCGATGGAACGTGAGCCCTTCGATCGGGTCAATTGTTAGCGCTGGGGCCCAATTTAATTTATATTGCTCATTGTTAAGGTCTATTTAAAAGCGTTGGTTATTAATATAAAGTTCTATTATATATTTTAAATTTCCAAAGGTTGTGGATAATTTTTATTTATCAAATTCCACGAATTTGATAAATAAAAAATTCCAATAAAAGAAGGAATACCATCAGCGGTTGGATGGTTTTGACTCATGGTTTTACTAAAGGCAAAAACTATATAAGGATAAGACGATTATTGTACAAGTGGTGCATGCGTAAGGGTGGTGAATGAATAAAATTTCTCTAAGGAATATCTGCATGGACGAACTCTGATCTTATTGATAAATCTGAATCTACGATGCACCCATGAATATAATGATTTGACGATGATGAATATCTGATTTGATCGACTGACGAAATCATGAAGAACTGGTGTGAGTGTACTAAAGAAAATGAATAAATCTGGTGGCCTGCAAGGTATGTTGTGTGGAAACTGGTGGATCCAGTATGAAAATTAATGGAACGTGGTCCACAGTAATGTTGAGGGTCGAAGCCTTCAGTGAGGGGGTTGTAGCTCCCTTCCAGTGGTAGCTAGTAAACGAGAGAAGGTTGTAGCCTTTCTGCAGGTAGGTTCCTACGTCTTGGTATAATTCTGCGCCAGCATAAATTGTAAGAAGTTTTATTTATAATAAATATTGAAGACTGAGATAACAGCAGCGGTGGTTTTCTCCCAAATTGGGTTTCCACCTTAAATACTGGTGTTCATATGTGTGGCTTATGTTTGATGGTTTGTTCTGTTATTTCTGTTCATACTTACTGCTTACTAAACATCTAACGAATGAATGATGCAATGATCTAAGTAAAGACATAATAAGATCTCTAGACATACATGTTGGATTCTGTAAAATAGCATATGGTTTTAAGAGAAAGAAAAAGTAAAAATTGTCAGCCCTAAATACTGATTCAACCCCCCCCCCTCTCAGTATTTTTCCCAACAAGATCATACGAAGCTTTCACACATTTCTTATGAGCTTTGACAGCTAATGCAGTGGTGTGCCGCGTCTCATCTAGTTGTGCCAAGTAAAAAAGTCGTTTTTCCTCATCATCAGTAGCTGGTAGTAACTATATGGCCGATTGGAGTGACAATATTTCACATTCAATGGGTAACACATCTTCTAAAACATAATCCAGTTGAAAAGGAGTGAACCCTGTAGGAGTTTTTGCTGAGGTTCGGTATGCCCATAATGCCGATAAAAACATGGTATTCCAATTCGATTTTTGAGTTCTGATAATCTGTTTAATCATGGTTGTTAAAAATTTATTAATAGCTTCAACCTGAACATTAGCCTTCCATTAATATGGAGTAGAGTTATCATGGCGCAGGCCAAGTTGATCGAAAAGTTCGGTCATCATTATATTTTGAAAATGACCCCCATGCTCAGTGATAATAGTTTTGGATACACCAAAATGAGCAATGACGTGATTCATTAGGGGAATTTTTAGGTCTAAAATGGGCCTCCTAAGGAAATAATAAAATAATAGCTAAACCAATAAAATAATATTTATGAGTTTTCAATTCACTTTTTCACCACAATCAATGTAACCATAGTTAAATTCAATTCAAAAGTTGTACCAAAATAAAATTAATAAAAAAATTGTATTGATGTGACTATAAATAAGGATGAGATTTTCAAGAAAAAGTCATTATCATTAAACAAGTAATGCATTTTTCCTTTGTACCTAAATAACTTAAAATAAAATATAAATATAAATTTATAAATTCTTAGCTATATTAAATGCTATTAATTAAAATTTATATTATTTAAATTGTATAATAACATGTAATTAATATAATATATATAAATAATATAATATAATATGGTATAATAAATGTATAAGGATATTCATTGTTTCTTTCTAGAAATAAGAAATGACAATAATATATTTTTATTCAAAAAGTGTGAAATGACATTTATTATGAGTACTTTAATTTGACTTTAATAGTACTTAGAGCACTACCATGGTTAACCATGAGTTTTCATCCACCATTGAGAATGTGACAAGTAAGTAAATTTAACTCAAGCAATGGCACCTCAACCATAGTGGATGATTTCATCCCCTAAAATGTGATTGGTTCTCATAAAGTGAATTTTGATCGTAAATTTTCCTTAGGAGGCCCATTTTAAACCTCAAAAATTCCCCCTAATGTGTAACACCCCCTAGTTTGTGTGTTTGAAATTTAAAACTAGACATTTGAACTTTAACTCGAGAGACAGTAGGGACCCCAAAGGAAAAGTATTTTGTGGATGTAATTAAATATCTAATTTGAGAAAATGAATACAATGACTTTGATGCATATTGACCAAAATTAGAATTATGAGATCACTTGCTAAATCCATGAGGATGGATAAAGGCAAATACTTTCCCCACAATCTTTCAAAAAATCCTTGAAATACCTTCTAAATTAGATTTTGAGAAAATCTAGTTTCCCCAATGATGTGGAGAGTAGTTGGGAAGAGGTAAAGAGTCGGGAAAAGCATAAAGAAGCTTTAAAAAAATCCCTTAAATGGGAAGCCTAGGCAAAGCAGGAAGTAAAGCATCCCCTGATATCTACGGACGGTGAATTAGAAACGTGCTTTGAGGAACAATAGCTTAAATAAGTTTGCTCCTAAACGATTAAAGGGATCATCCTTCGAGGGATCTCAGCTGGGGGTGAATTCTGAGATAGATGAATTCTAAGGTTGGGAGGACTCGGTCAATTTACGAAGTGGTATGCTATACGAAAAATTAAGAATATTTGAATATCTAATTGTGATGGAATCAATTAGAGTTATTTATATTGTTTTTCTGAAGTTTGAATATTGTTCCATACATTTATAGAGTTAAGAAAATAATTAACCTTCTCAATTCTCGCATAGTTGTAGGAACTAGGAAAATGAGGAGAAATTCTCCGAATCTCTAAACCAATATTTAAGTTTAAATATGGGGATTTCAGTACTTCATAATTCACAAATTTGTAACTTTAATATGCTTCTATGGGAAATGGAATACTGGTTAGTCCATATTGTGAGGAAAATTCTAAATCTATAGATAGTGAGAAAGTAAATGTATAGAGTACAAAAGTATTCATTTAATTAATTTCTAAGTGAAGAGCAGAGATTTATAACAATGTCAACCGTGCATTTTGAACATTTAAAATATTTACTATTTCCTTTAATAAGAATTGAATGGAAGAGTAGGAAATGTTAGTATTGCATATATGTTTTTAAATAGCAAGGAAATGAAACAAAACATGACAAAAGATCAGAGAAATAACTAGGAAAGGATATTTATGTATGAAAGATATGGGAATAGCCCACAAGAAAGACAAAAGGAGACCCCCATTGAAATACATAACATGGAAAGTTAGAAGTGGATGGAAAAATCTGTAGAACAAAATAGTACCCGTACCTTATACATATCCGAATAGATATATATATATTGAAGAATGGGTACATAAAACCTCGTCCGATATATATATAGGTATGTATCGCGTAAAGAAATTCAATCTAAAAATGGATATAATGGGACTGTTCTCTCATGAAAAATAAATAGCAAAAGCAGTTAGAGATATATAGCTACGAGGGAACAATTTAAATTCTCACACAAAAGTTTTTCCAATGGGAATATAACTTCCCGAAATCCCTCGAGAGTCTCCCTGTAGGAGTCATACAAAATATATATATGAGATAGCCATGAGTCATTGAATTGGCTATAAAGAGAATTATATAATATGAGCCTTTCGGACTACGATGCAGTAACGAGAACCATATTCTCATTCAAATTTTAAACCACTTAAGGAGTGCGGCACACAACTGAAAATTATTAATATTCTAACTCGACTGCAGTCTATATCTTCAATGGACACTATTTAAACCCTAAGAGAGTTAATAAATCTGCATAAACAAAGTGGAACAATGTGACGAGAGGAGGGTTCTCGTCCGCATAGGTATATACCGACACTGAAACGTCAAGGATGTAAAATAAATATTGAATGAAAGGAAGTCACTCATAGCTGCCGATGATGGAATGTGTGTGGAGTATGCATTACATCGTAGAACCGCGACCAAGGTAATGAATCAGATCAATAGAATAGTTGATGGAAAATTGTTCCAATAGAGAAATTTAACGAAACGCGAAGGGGTTACTTGCCAACGAAGACCCTTGTTCCTTTCGAGTTCTCTCGCACCAAGGTTAAAATCAGAATATTAATGAATTAGAAGCGGAAGATAAATAGTAAAAATGCGAGAGAAAACATAATAAAAATGAAAACCTCATACGGGTTCTTACACGAGGACTATCACTCTCCTACGAAGAGCCGAGTCAAGTTAACATCTCACTACCCACACTCGGCGCTCAAAGTCACAAAGGATGAACATCGATATACTTATTAAGAAATACCTCGCGTGGTATTATCAAGTATCGTTAACCATAAGTTTGACGCCATAGGCACAGAGACGGTGACGAAAAGAAACAAGAGAAAATTAAATCAATATATGGGTACGGGAGCCGCCATGAGAGGCTACTTAGATGGACCCAAATTATACTAAACCATAAATGTAATTTCAAGAGCAGAGATAAATCTGTATCTTCATCATTCGAGACTTCCACGAGAAAGATGTATGGCAAGTTCGGGAAGCCGAATATGATCTCCAATACAAAACGAACAACGTGAGTATAAGGCTCATACCTGAGTGAATTTTTCCCATGCGTAGAGTAAACAACCAACCGATGGGCAAGACAACGAGTGAATACCTCGTAATGCCCGAGGCTTTGAAGTAAAGAGGAGAACACACCAAATGAAGAATGAAGAAACCGACCTCACACAAAAACAAAGAATTATATAATCATATCAACATCCAGAACCTAACTTGGTGAGAGGATCACCGCCGTCCACATGGAAAAAATCACAAAGGTGAAGCCATGGATCGAAGGAGTCGGAGGTTGCATTTACACTAGTCGTTCAACATTAATGGTGACAAGCTACATAATGAAGTTTCCAACATTACTGTTGTATGATGAAGATTACCTTGTATACGAGTGTAGTACTGGCATGGCAATTTCCGGATTGACATGGACGTATATGCGTGAATGGGAATGGGATGAGACCCATCCCAACCAATACCATGAAAGCGCGGAGTCTTAGAAAATATGACGTGGAGAAATAATATCACGTCTCAATTACCATACACATCAAATCTACTCTATCGGGATGCAGACGTGGAAGTTCAATGAATACGTTCAATCTTCACATTAATTTCTGATATGAAACATATGTACAATAAAATGCGATGATATCAACCCGGACCTTATGAAAATTATGAATACCACATCATCGAATATCCATAAGTACGATAGAGTCATAAACATAAAAGTATGTAAATTAAATCCAACCAATGCTTATAACCAAATCGTGTGGGAGATGACGTTATGGGAAAAAAAAATAAGAACTCGGGGAATTGTAAAAGGGTCAAGGACGCCCTCGTGGGAAAAAAACCTATTTGAATCCTTTGTATATAAATACATGAAAATGTGTTAAATGCCCAAGGGCCAATGACATCAAAGTAAAGGTTAGACATAGGTTGGTAGATGCGACCCTTCATAGGGAATGGATTAATGATAAATAACTCCACTATGATTTAATACAAAGACCCTTAGGTTAAATTGAATTTGAAATGGAAGTTAATAGATATTCACTTCGAGTATAGTTGTGATGTGGAAATGAATCATATTGGGGAAATAAAATATGATTAAACCGAGATAAGTAATAAAATATATATATATATATTATGTAGAACTTATGCTTGGAAATATGAAATGCCTAGATTGAGTACATGGGAGGTGTGACAAATGGTATCGCAGCCCAAGTTATAAAAAACTACGACCGTTGTAATTTTTCTCATCGTTACGTGTGTTCACTTGTTTACGGTGTGAAATATATATATTTTTTCACATCGACCTCATGTTGTGTAGTGTATAGTGGTGTCTGGAATGGCGAGAAAGGTGACGAAATCTATGTTGATCCGCATGATGAGGATAATACACCGGATCCCAATGCGCCCATGATGGCTATGTTGCGTAAGGTTGCAACAATAATTGGCTGAGATAAAAAAGCGAATGATAGATTGTCATTAGCCGGTGAGAGCGTGAAAATCTCATCGAGAGAATTAACTTCGTGGAACAACTAAGAAGGTGAGGGTTCCGGAAAGAGGAAGACCGATGAGTCGATGATGATGATGCTCTGTTAGGCAATAGTATAAACGGGAAAAAGGAATTACGAGGAATTCCAAAAGATCAAACCTCCCTCCTATGATGGAGAGAAGGAGGAAGATGTCTGGGCTTTCGGTTATTGAACATGATTAAGTACTTCAGGTTTATGAATATGAAAGCAATCGAAGGCCGGATTAGCTTTCCGCCATACTAGGTAAGGCTACCCTTGTGGTGGGATGAGACGAAAATGGTCCATGCCATCGATGAAAAGGCAGTTACTTGGGAGGATTTCTAGGTTAAGTTTAAATACCGTTACTTAAATGAACATTATTATGATCATAAATCCAAAGAGTTTCATGAGCTTAGGTCGGGACATCTCACTATTGATGAGTTTGTCACTAATTTTACAAATCTCTTAAGATATGTACCTCACATAAGGAAGAAAAAGGCAAAGGTACAAAGGTTTCTGAACTATTTTCTGCTCTGTATACAAAGAGAAGATTGAGTTTGATAACCGAAAAACAATGAGACGAAGCTCGTTAGAAAATCTAGATTGTGCTACCAATAGTTCAAAGGCAAAAGCGAACATGGGAAAAGCTGAGTAAATAAGAGAGAATTCAAAGGAAGAAACAAAAAACCAGCCTATTTGAAGAATTTTGGCAAGGATCATCGAGCGGAAAAAGTTTAATAAACCCAAAGAAAGTCAAACTGCTCGAGTCCCAAGTGGCCTCAAAACAAATATATGGAGACAATAAGAAAGAGGGCACAATGAAAATGAGAGAACCCTTGAAATGTTGGGGATGTGGAGAACCCTATCCGTTGAGGGATTTTCCCCATCGAAACATTCGGATGATTATGAGAGATCGAGAAGCCACCACGAGTAAATGACATAGCCAAAAATATACCAACCATCGGTGCAGCCTTGGAAAATCGATAGGAATAGCATCAAGCTACCATGGTTGAAATGGAGGGTAAGATTTACGACCAATCGTTACAGGCTTTTGATTGATCCAGGGTGCTTCTTTGAGTTACATTAGTCCAAAAAATTGTAGAAAAATGTAATCTTAAAACTGAAAAATTTTAATGAGTCATGGTTGGTTCAAACGGCCACTAGAACCAAGAGGAAGGTAACACATAAATTGCCCTGAACAGACAATTAAATTAAATGATTTTCAAACGAAAGTAAATCTAAATATTACTGCATTTAGGTTCATATGACTTGCTTTGATAGGAATGGATTGTTTGGAAAATAATAAGGCCACGATGAACCTTTGGGATAAGAGCTTGCATTGTGTAGATGAGGAAGGGAAACCTTTTATTCTCAAGGGAAAACCAAGACCTATCTCTCGTAAGACAAATATCATGACCGCAATTAAAATGGACGACTAGAAAAGGATACCAAGTTTATGCAGTACATGTGGAAGAAACATATAGAAAACTAAAGAAATATTTCTCGGATGCTATACTAGTAGTAAGAGAGTTTAAGGAAGTCTTTCCGAGATGAGATTCCCTCATCTTCCCCCCTAAAGAGAGATTTACTTTTCAATCGATCCGGTGCCGGGAGCAACACATGTTTCCCAGTGCCCCTTATCGAATGAGCCCCCGAACTCATGGGACCGAAAAATGCAATTGCAAGAATTGTTAGATAAAGGTTATATTAGGCCGAGTGTGTCTCCTTGGGGAGCATCGGTCCTATTTGTCGAAAAAAGAAAGATGGAACTTTTAGGATATGCATTGATTACAGATCAATTGAATAAGTTGACCATTAAAACATATACCCCTTGCCCGAGAATTGATGATCTTTTTGACAAAGTGAGAGGAGCTTCGGTATTTTTGAAGATTGAATTAAGGATTGGTTATCACTGACTCGAAATTAAAGAATAAGACATCAGCAAAACATCCTTTCGAACCGAGGTATTCTCACTAAGAATTTGTAGTCCTACCTTTCGGTTTGACAAATGCCCTACGCCACTTTTATGTGCTTAATGAACAATGTGTTAAATACGTACTTGGACAAATTTGTACTTGCGTTCACAGATGACATTCTAGTTTACTCAAAAAGTCGGGAGGAACATAAAGAGCACTTGAGGATAGTATTGCAAACTTTGAAAGAAAACCGAGTTATATGTCAAGTTACGTAAAATGTGAATTTTATAAAGACAAGATTCAATACTTTGGGCATATTATTTACGAACAAGGCCTTGCTCGTTGACCACGAAAAGATAAAGGCTATAAAAGAATGGCTCAGTGCTAGCCAGATGATCTCAGGTAGTGAGATCATTCATAGGGATTGCCGATTATTATTGCAGATTTGTGGAGAGATTTTCCGCCATAGCACATCCCATAACATCATTACAAAGGAAGGGTGTCAAATTTGAGTGGTCGAAAAATGCCAAAACGAGTTTTGACCAATTAAAACTAAAACTTACTATAGCCCCTATATTGAAGATTGCAAATCCCGATAAAGAATTTGTGGTATGTACGGATGCTGTAGAGAGGGGTTGGGAGGAGTTCTTTTGCGGGAGAAAATTCGGTTATTGCATATGAATCTAGGAAGGCTGAAGATAGACAAACAAAACTATAGTGCCTATGATTTAGAATTAGCGGTTGTTATCCATGCCTTGAAAATGTGGTGACACTATCTCCTTGGAAAAAAATTTACATTGATGATTGATCATATTAGTCTCAAATATTTCTTTTCCCAAAGCCGATTTGAATGCTAGACAAGCCGGATGGCTATCTTTTCTAAGTGAATTCGATATGGACATAAAACATATCAAGGGGAAAGAAAATAAAATTGCTGATGCATTGAGCGAAATGCTTGTCAGAATATAAACAACATTGGAAGTAGTGCCCGGATTGATGTAGAAGATTTGGTGAAAAAAGGCGACAAACCAAGATCCAAATTATGAAACACTACTAATAAAACTACTAAAGAAGGAGAAAGACTGATTTCACTCAAAACCAAAAAGGGTTGATCAGCTACAAAAATAGATTATATATCCCCAATGTAGAAACTTTAAAAAAGGGAGATTTTAGATGAATATCACAAACAACCATATCGCGGGGGCATCCTGGATATCATAAAATGTTAACGACTTTGAAAAAGAAGCTGTTTTGGCGAGAATGAAAAGAGATGTAGCGAGAATACTTAGCTAGATGCATGGAGTGTCAACTAGTTAAATCTGAACATCGACATCCTACCGGCCTTCTAAACCCTTTGCCGATTGTAGAATGGAAATGGGACAGGTTTCTATAGTTTTTATAATGGAGCTACCCAAAACCAAATACCAACACGATTCGGGTGATGGTAGTAGTGAGACACTTTAACAAAGGTTGCACATTTCATACCGTAAAGTCTACTTTTGGGACAGACTCAAGTAGCAAATGTGTTTCTAAAAGAGATAGTAAGATTACATGGGGTCCCAAAGGTGATTGTTTCGAGATAGAGATCCTAAGTTCACAGCAACTTTTTGGAAAGGTCTATTTGGCGGCATGGGCGCTAAAGCTCAATTTTAGTACTGCCTATCACCCTCAAACCGACGAGGCATACGAGATAACTAATCAGATTTTTGGAGGATATGTTGAGGATGTATGTAATGGATAGGCCATCAAAGTGGGAAGATTACCTACATTTAGCTTAATTTTTCCTATAATAAAAGCTACCAATCCTCCATCAAAATGAGTCCTTTTGAGGCACTCTATGGAAGAAATTGTCGTACTCCTTTAAGTTGGAGCCCGACGGAGGATAAAGCGATGTTGGGACCCGGATGCCTTACAAGAGATGGAAAGAATTGTTAAATAGATACAAATAAACATCAAGAGAGCACGGGATCGCCGAGAAAAAAACTATGCTTGATAAGAAGAGAGTACACAAGAATTTAAAGTGGGAGAGCATGTGTACTTATGTATTAAACCCAAAAAAGAGAACAATTTATCTCTGGAAGTTGTGCAAAAGCTGGCTCCTAGATATTGTGGCCCTTTTGAAGTATTAGAAAAGGGTGGGACAGTGGCTTACAAGCTGGCCTTACCACCCCATGTTAGAGTTCATGATGTGTTTCATGTTTCATTATTAAAAAAATATATACATGATGCTTCTCACATAGTGGATTGGAATGTGGTACGGGTGGAACCATAAGGGGAGTTTACGCGAACCGCTTCAAATATTGGAGGCGAAAAAGAAATTGAATTGAGGAACAGAAATGGTAGCAAGAGTAAAGGTGCGAGTGGAAGCACTTTCTTTATTTCGAAGAAGCTACACAGGGAAAGAGAAGCTGAAATGATGGAAAAAATATCCATTTTTTGTTTGAAAAATGAACTCTAGTAGTTAAATAACAACACCGAGGATGGTGTTTGATTTCGGAAGGGGGAATATGTAACACCCCTAGTTTATGTGTTTGAAATTTAAAACTAGACATTTGAACTTTAATCCTAAGGGGAGTGGACCCCCAAAGGACAAGTATTTTGTGGATGTAATTAAATATCTAATTTGAGAAAATGAATAGAATGACTTTGTGAAGATTGACCAAAATGAGAATTATGAGATCACTTGCTAAATCCATGAGGATGGATAAAGGCAAATACTTTCCCCACAATCTTTCAAAAAATCCTTGAAAGAATTTCTAAATTAGATTTTGAGGAAAATCTAGTTTGCCCAATGATGTGGAGAGTAGTTGAGAAGAGGTAAAAAGCTGGGAAAAAGGATAAAGCAACTTTAAAAAAATCTATAAAATGGGAAGCCTAGGCAAACGAGGGAAGAAAAGAATCCTAATATTCTAGACGCGAAATTAGAAACAGAGCTTTGGGGAACAATAGCTTAAATAAAGGTTGCTCCTAAATAGATTGAGGATCTGTCCTTGGAGGGATCTCAGCTCGGGGGTGAATTACTGTAGATAGACGAATTTCAAGGTTGGGAGGAGCTGGGTCAATTTCCAGAAGTGGTATGCTTACTGAAATTAAGAATATTTGAATATCTAATTGTGATGGAATCAATTAGAGTTATTTATATTGTTTTTTCTGAAGTTCGAATATTGTTCCATACATTTACGAGTTAAGAAAAGAATTAACCTTCTCAATCGCATAGTTGTAGGAACTAGGAAAATGAGGAGAAATCCTCCAGAATCTCTAAAGCAATATTTAAGTTTAAATCTATGGATTTACGGTACCTCATAATTCACAAATTTGTAACTTTAATCTGCTTCTATGGGAAATGGAATACGGTTAGTCCATACCGTGAGGAAAATTCTGAATCTATAGATAGTGAGAAAGTAAATGTATAGAGTACATAAGTATTCATTTAATTAATTTCTAAGTGAAGAGCAGAGATTTATAACAATGTCAACAATTTGTGAATTTCAACATTTAAAATATTTACTATTTCCTTTAATAAGAATTGAATGGAAGAGTAGGAAATGTTAGTATTGCATATACTGTTTTAAATAGCAAGGAAATGAAACAAAACATGACTAGCATCCGTAGATATAACTAGGAAATGAGATTTATGTATGAAAGATATGGGAATAGCCCACAAGAATGACAAGAGGAGACCCCATTAGAAATACATAACATGGAAAGTTAGAAGTGGATGGAAAAGCGTAAACAAAATAGTACACGTACCTTATACATATCCGAATAGATACATATATATTGAAGAATGGGTACATAAAGCCTCCTACATATATATATATAGGTATGTATTAGTAAAGAAATTCAATCTAAAAAATCGATATAATGGGATTGTTCTCTCATGACAAATAAATAGCAGAAGCATTTAGAGATATATAGCTATAGGGAACAATTTAAATTTGCACACAAAGTTTTTCCAATGGGAATATAACTTCCCGAAATCACGAGAGTCTCCTGTAGGAGTCATAGAAAATATATATAACAAATAGCCATGAGTCATTGCAAACAAAAAAAAATCGGCTATAAAGAGACTAATATAAGTTACGAGTCACTCATTTGTGATAAGAAATTTAAAGGATGAATAACTCATTATTTTTAAATCGTATTAACTCACACTCAACCAATAATTTCATGCGAGGTAGCATGAGATAATCCATAAATTAATAAGTCGTAGCTTATTTGAAATTATGGAAAAAACAAGAATATCGGTGACGAGGAATAAAAATGTCCACATACACGCCACAAAATCCGAGCCTTTCGGACCAGATTTTTGGTAACAGACCATATTCTCATTCAAATTTCAAACCACTTAAAGAGTCTTTCGTGACGGCCGAAAATTATTAATATTCCGACTCGACATAGTCTAAATCTTCAATGGACACTATTTAAACCCTAAGAGAGTTAATAAATCGCATAAACGAAGTGGAACAATGCGACGAGAGGAGGGTTCTCTCCGCATAGGCATATCTGAGCTGAAACGTCAAAGGGATGTAAAATCAATATTAAACGAAAGGAAGTCGCTCATAGGCGCCGATGATGGAATGCGTGTGGAGTATGCATACACCGTCGAACCACGACCAAGGTAATGAATCGATCTGATAGAATAGTTGATGGAAAATTGTTCCAATAGAGAAATTTAACAAAACACGAAGGGGTTACTACCTTAACGAAGACCCTCATTCCTTTCAAGTTCTCTGCACCAAGGTTAAAAGAAGAATATTAATGAATTAGAAGCCGGGAAGATAAATAGTAAAACGCAGAGAAAACATAATAAAAACAAAATCCTCATACGGTTCTTACTCGAGGACTATCGCTCTCTGCGAAGAGCCGAGTCAAGGTAACATCTCACTACCCACACTTAGCACTCAAGTCACAAAGGGACGAACATGGATATAATTATTAAGAAATACCCTGCGTGGTATTATCAAGTATCGTTAACCATAATTTTGACGCCATAGGCACGGAAAGAGTGATGTAAAAGAAACAAGAGAAAATTAAATCAATATATGGGTACAGGGAGCTGCCATGAGAGGCTACTTAGATGGAACCAAATTATACTAAACCATATATGTAATTTCAAGAACGAGATAAATCTGTATCTTCATCATTCGAGACTTCCACGAGAGAAAGATGTATGGCAAGTTCGGGAAGCCGAATATGATCTCCAATACAAAAAGCGAACGATGTGAGTATAAGGCTCATAAGCTGGTGAATTTTTCCCATGCATAGGTAAACAACCAGGACGATGGGCAAGCCAACAAGTGAATACCTCCACGTGCGAAGCTTCGAAGTAAAGATGAGAACACACCAAATGAAGAACGAAGAAAGCCGACCTCACACAAAAACAAAGAATTATATAATCATATCAACATCCGAACCCTAACTCGGTGAGAGGATCGCCATCGTCCACATGGAAAAATCACAAAGGTGAAGCCATGGATCGAAGAGATGGAGGTTGCATTTACACCGATCGTTCAACATTAATGGTGACAAGCTACATAATGAAGTTTCCGACGTTGCATCACATGATGAAGATTGCCTTGTATCCAGGCATAGTGCGGCATGGCGATTGCCGGATCGACGTGGAGGTATAGCACATGAATGGGAATGGGATGAGACCCATCCCAACCAATACCATGAAATTGGGAGTCTTAGAAAATATGACGTGGAGAAATAATATCACGTCTCAATTACCATACACATCAAATCTACTCTATCAAGACACCATACGTGGAAGCTCAATGAATACGTTCAATCTTCACATTAATTTCCGATATGAAACATATGTACAATAAAATGCGATGATATCAACCCGGACCTTATGAAAATTATGAATACCACATCATCGAATAGCCATAAGTACGATATATTCATCAACATAAAATTATGTAAATTAAATCCAACCAATGCTCATAACCAAATCGTGTGGGAGATGACGTTATGGAAAAAAAAATAAGAACCCAGGGGAATTGTAAAAAGGGTCGAGGATGCCCTCGTGGGAAAAAAAACTATTCGAATCTTTTGTATATAAATACATGAAAATGTGTTAAATGCCCAAGGGCCAATGACATCAAAGTAAAGGTTAGACATAGGTTGGTAGATGTGACCCTTCATAGAGAATGGATTAATGATAAATAACTCCACTATGATTTAATACAAAGACCCTTAGGTTAAATTGAATTTGAAATGGAAGTTAATAGATATTGACTTCGGGTATAGTTGTTATGTGGAAATGAATCATATTGGGGAAATAAAATATGATTAAACCAGATATTAATAAATAAATAAATAAATATATATATATATATATATATATATATATATATATATATATATATATATATATATATTATGTAGAACTTATTCTTGGAAATATGAAATGCCTGGAAAAAAAAAAAAATTGAGTACATGGGAGGTGTGACATAATGGAATATGAACATAGTTGCAGTTTTTCCATCTGCCGCGAATGTAGGCATCGCCTTGGCCCATTTGGTAAAGTAATCAACAACGATAATAATATACCCATGCTCCCTGGCTGAGTGATGGTTACATGTATTGAAATCAATGCCCCATTTCCCAAAAGGATCGACATAAATTATCGGATGAAGAGGAGCTGGAGGCGCACTCATATTTCGATAAAAAAATTGGCAACTATGTCATTTTCGGACTCCAATAATACAATCTTTGAATAGTGATGGCCAAAAATAGCTAGCACACAATATATTTTGGGTTGTGGCAAACCAAAACATATGAACATCACACGCTCTAGAGTGGTATTCATTCAAAACTGTTTCAGCCTCTTCATGAGTTAAACAATGTCGAAAGACAAAATCTGCACCACAACGGTAAAGAGTGTCCCAACAATATTGTATTGTTGGGTTTCATACCAGATTTTGCGTCGATTTGAACGTGAAATTTTGGAGTGAAAGGTTTGGTTTGAAGATATATGATGATATGTCCATACCACGGATCTAACACAATGATAAGAAACAGAGGTTCATCTGCAATGGGATTCTCTACCACAGTTTCCGTCTTAGTATTGGGAAAGTCACACATAAGTTCTGAAAAAACAAGTGATTTCTTTGATTTGGATTTCTCGAATTCCAAATCAAACTCTTGAAGGATAACAATCCATTTAGAGTATTTTCCCACGAGTAATTGTTTTATCAAAATATACATCATTGGGTAGGAATTAGAGATCATAGTTGTCTTACGTAACCATATGTAATGATGAAAGACTTGGACAACTTGAATTGTTGCCAAGGCCAATCTCTCTACATGAAAATATTTAATTTCAGTCGGATTTAGATTTTGACTTAGATAGTAAATCACATTCTCATTATGAATTTCATCCTCTTCAGCTAAAACCATTCCAATGGTGGAATCAAAGGCTGCTAGGTATAAAATGTAATATTGGTTGTAATTGGGTGCATGCAATAATAGTGCATGGGTTAATGCATGTTTTAGGGCATCAAAATATCGATCAACAATCTCATTACAAATACAAGGAACATTATGTTTCAAGAGCCTGGTAAAACATTTTGTTAACTCATCATAATTCAGGATAAATCTATGCAAAAAGTTTTCTTTCCCTCGCAAACTTTGTAGTTGGAAAAGTGTGGAAGGAGGAGATAAATTTATTATGGCCTCAACCTTTGAGGGGTCGAAGAATGAATCCCACAAATCATTGTGAATATACACAAAAAACACATTTGTGTGGATTCAAATGAATCCTGTAATGCCTACATCTAATAAAAATTGCTCATAAGTGAGTAGGATTATCATCCTTGTGCAATGAGTGAGGAAGTAAAACATCCAGATAAAGCTGTACAATATGTTTGATGTCATGAAAAGTGTAAGGCATGGCCCTTTGAAAATTTGCACCAACATTTTTTAATCCGAAAGGTAGTTTGTAATAAGAAAATGTTCCCAGTGAAGGTTGTGTTCCATAACATGAACAATAACCAGGTTGATAATTTGGAACATATATTTGATAGTTGCCTGGATAATTCCCACGTCCCTGAAACAATTGACATTCTAGGTGGAACTGTGGCCCCAAAGGAGGCTGTTGTCCTTGGAAAGAAGGTTGCCCTGGAATAGGGTACTTTCCTTGAAGAGGCTACAGACCCTGAACTGAGTATTGCCCTTAAGGTTGATATTTTCCTTGAGGTATGTATTGACCTTCAGATATGTACTGTCCCTAAGGTATGTATTGTCCTTGATGTTTCCACCCAAGTGGTAAATTACTACCTTGAGATTTCCCCCCAGGCAGTAAGTTACTACATTGAGGGTCAAGGTTAGGAATTTTCCTAGACATCATGTAGACTTGTTATGAGTTCAAATCTTCGGTATGTGATTCATTTGGTCCAGGTGAAGATATAAGTTTGTCAGGAGAAGGAGCTGCACCTGAGAAAGTACCAAAAAACCACTAATATCCTACAGGAACATAGATACCACCATACAAATATGATTTTGGTGATGCAGAAAACATGGATGACTCACCAGAAATGTTTATTGAAGGTCTCTAAATACCTTTTCGTATGGTGTAAAAAGGAATTCTGGGTGGCAAATAATTTAGACTAGAATTATGTAGAAAGTCTGTTAACCAAGAATACCAAGGATCTTATTTTAAAGAGCTATATTAAATCGATTCACGTGGCCGAAGATCTACAGATTCCCGATGAGAAGGAAGAACTACTTCTTCATGTGTGTTAGTAACTTCTTCAATACTAACACGACCAGGGGTTGGAGTGATGAACTCTTAAGAAGGCTCAGACGTAGCAGGTTCAGATTTTTATTCATAAATTTCAAGCTCATTAGCTAATAATTCACTATTTGTAGAAGCAAGTTCAACTAGTTCATAAACTAAAATTTTACTTTGAGAGCTCTCTCTTGTTTGAGGTCAATCTACTTTGTATATAGGATGAATAGGTATTCATGTTTCTTTGTGTTTAGTTGATCTAGTCCCTGATGTTTGTCCTTACTCAGATTTAAGCTTTTCTAACTAGCTTGGTGTATACTTAGGGGGTTTCCCCTGAATTCTATGTGATTGTATAGGTAATTCACCGATGATTAAAATTTTTAACGCACAAAATCAAAGAAAATTTCAATAAAATGTCATAAAGTCTCTAAGAAAAAAAAAAAATTGATCGGACGCCTACAAAGTCTAATAGATCACTCCACACACAAACAATAGATTCTGACACTAAAAACACTAGTTGGTGATTAAATCCAACATCGTAGAATTTTAATGTAGAAATGGTGGTTGGAACAGCTACCTTGAAAACCTGCTTAATGAAGCAGTCTGATGCAAGTCCCTCCACTTATGCCATCTTGAAGTGAAAAGTGCCCTTCGGAAAGTCCAAGTGAGTCTAGTTGACATCTGCTCTAGGTATAGTGGGACCTTCCCTCCATCGTCACCTTAGGGAAAAATCATAAAATTTATAGCCACTAAGGTCACCAACGGGAAAAAATATACCTAGGGGAATAGTCTACGATCTGATATACATGCAAGGGCAGAGTAACTAGCTCAATCCCCTTGAAGGCTCCTTGATATAATCCAAGTTTTACCAACAAGTGACCCTAGGCTCCTCGACAATGGTATATCCAAGGTTTACAATTTTTAATACGTGCACATTTTCTATCTTTCCCAATGAGATAGGTACAATTACATCACTGGTTCGGACATGATCTTGTGCTTGACACTTTTAAGAAGAGCTTTCCAAAGCATAAATGTTATAATTGGATTTTTCCTACCACAAGATTGCTACTTTTTTGTTTGAACTGTCTTCGAATGTTAATTAAAACCTATTCCAAGGCACTAGCCTAAGCTATGTTGGTGGAAAAGAACCGTAGAAAATGTAAAATATCTAGATTAATTTGATTAAAAAATTGTTTTTAATTTGGTTGCTTCTTAAGACAGAAGGTATGGAAGTGCAACTTCAATGATGTTTAACGAATCGACTCAAAAGTATGCTAAATGCATCTAAATTGGAAGTGAAACTCTTTTCTTTTCAATGAAACATATTTAAGGGAAATATTTGAGAGATTTAATAACTTTCAAAACACCAATTCTTTCTTTCATACACAAAAATAGTTGAAAATAAGAAGATTTATTTAAGAAATCAATTTCGTAAAATGATCAATTTCTCATTCGAAATGAAATCCTTTATCAATGATATCAAAATCTAAAAATAATTTAACAAGCCATTTTCAGAAAGAAAACCATACCTAAAACTCCTAGAAACATAAAACTGAAAACGAAAAGAAGAAAAAATCATTTTGAACTTTATATAGAAATTTTTGAAGACATTTTCTCTTAGTTTGTGATCAAACCAAGAAGAATTTCTACTTCTCTCAGTAGAAATGAAAACATCCAACAATGGTTTAATGTGAAATTCAGGCTTTATCAACCTAAAAGCTATTCTAATTTTGCAAATGAAAATGAAACCCAATTTTCATAAAAGTAACGTTTGCAAGTTCAATGGCTCGGCAAGAAAAATAAAAACATACTAGTAAGATAAGGTATATGAATGTTTTTGATATGGAGCAGTAAGAAAGTAGGGCAAACACTCACTCATAAAATTAAAATCAGATGAAAAATCACATAAACACAAAATTTTCTGAAGGGAATTTACACAAGACTTTGAGAGTCAAGACAAGTTGGGGCAAACAGAGAGAATCTACTAATCTAGCTCCTAAAAAGAGAATTCTTAATTTTTCAAAAATTTTCCATAAGTCTGTAGGTTCTAATGGATAACGGAGTGGTACAACACTATTGTGAAGTAGAAACTGTAGAGGCTACCGCACTATTTTGAAATAAAAACCGTAGAGACCAGGAAAAGTACAAAAAAAAAAAATCAGATTTCTTTTCAGGGATTCTGATAAGTTATCTACCCAACCCAGTTTTAGACTAATCGAAATCAGAAAACTCTTTAAAATTGAAATTGAAAAATAAAAAGGAAAACTGAGTTCTTTTCCCAGTGGAGTTGCCATTTTGTTATGTGGATAATGTAACATGCCCCGATCACCTCGCAAGAAAATGCATGGAGTTAGGAAAAATTTTCAACATTTATGAATATGTAACCTTATAGATTACATTCTATATTTCCACATTAACCATGTGAATAACCATGATAATCACTTAGAAAAATATTTAGTAAAATTCATAGTGACTTACGCAACCATTAATTTTCCTTGTTTTAGCATATTAACTTAAATTTCCTGCTATAACTATGTATCGATCCCATGATCATTTTAATTCAATTATTACATCACCTAATTGATAATATAAGCATCACATCATGAAATAAATTAACATCATGAAAATGACATAATGAACAATCACATAAATAAACACCGATATACACTGGAAACCCCGTAGGGTGAAAACTAGCAAACGTTTAATTTTATTATTAAACGCTCGTGAGGGTTGTCACCCCTCACTCAATGGTTATAAGGGAGTCCATCCCTTAACCATTGTCATAAAAATTACATAGAAAAATAATCTTAAACAAAACATAACTAGCTATAAGCTATTACAATCATCATTATACCATTTACCCATGAATCCTCAATCTCTGTCTTTGTAGTCAGATTTTTTCCTTTAGTGGGTCATCTTGCAATTGAAACTAGTAAACCTGCATGGACTAAAAACTCTTTATCTTCCACAATGTTAAACTTGAAAAATCCTTTTCTCAAGTCATCCCTCTTTCGTGTTATTACTGTCATCAACACACTTCATATAATGATTAGATAAAATATTAATAAACCAATAATCAATCTCTATTTGTGACACTTCAACAAATATTTTTATGCATGTATAAAACATAACCAAGTTGACATGAAATGCCTTATTTAGCATCATTTCACATGCATTAGTAACAAATAAATAACTATCAAGCATCATCTTTCTAGCAACCGCTAACAAAATCTCCCATGCACTTTTACATTATTTCCAAAGATAACATACTATATATTAATATTGTGCATGAAAATTAATAACAAGCTTTGAATATAACTATCCCAAGAAGCAATTTCCTTTTTGTCTACTCTTATGTTTTCTTTTCCAAAGGGATTAACATAATAGATTCTATACTTATGCATATGAATGCATGTTCTTTTCCAAATACATCTTTTCCACACAAGAGCTATTCACATTGGCTATACTTATAAAAATGCAAGCTTTATTTCAAACCAAGCTAACATACTAGTTATAATTTTGTGCATGAAATATCATACGCTTTCTATTCTTTCATGTAAAACATATATTTCTTTCCAAAAGAAAATAAATACATATTTCATGCAAAAATAAACACATTTATTTTCCTAGGAGTCAAATGCATATCACTTATTCTTCCATGCATTCAAAGGGAAATTTCTCTCTCATACAAAAGATCTAATCCCAAAACTATACTTTTTCCATGCATCCAAGAATATATATGTTTCTCTAAATAATCTTACATAATAAATCACGTGATTACTATTTTTCCTCTTTAAGAATCTAATCCAATAATGCATACAAGGATATATTTTTCTCTTCTTTCTTTTTGAAGAGTTGTAACCCAATAATTGCTTCCTTGCATACAAATATACATATTTATTTTCCAAGGAATTTAACACCTTAATTATTCCTTTTCCAAAAGATAGACAACTCAATAGCTATTATGCATGAAATAGATAATGCTTTCTTATCATTTCACATATTAGAGAGATTTGTAATATTTCCTCAAGAAATAACATGAATAACAAATCCTTCTCAAAAAACACAACCAAATGCCTTTTACGCAAAGGTTTTATGTGAGCTACCCCTCACAAAAGTTATTTATATCTTTTTAAATGACTGCAGCTCCCCATGCATGTAAAATCACATAATAATTTCTAGTAGATGAAATATACTAAATAATTATTCATGTGCACCTAAGCACATACTCTTTTCAGGAGTCAAATATTTCTCGTTAAGTTTTAATGAATATGCATCATGAGAACATACTTGGTAATTATATAAAATGATTCCTTGTAAATAATCATCAGCATAATTGTTATGTCTATATGTACATAAACAATTATTCTTATCTCATTGAAAAATGAAATGGAAGCACTATGTTTCACTCTGTTTTTCCTGTTTTAGTCATCCAATTTGGATGCGTATTGTGAACATATGGAAAATAATTTCATAAAACAAAATTTGGGTTTTGTTTAGAATAGACATAATAAGAATAATCTCTCTCATTTTTGTCACAAGTGTCATGGTTTTTAAGATTCGATTGAATCTTTGATGCCCATTGTTCAAGATTTAAATATTAAATAATTTCTTGTTTTTGTCATCAAATTTAGACATGGTTCCCAACCAAATGAATTTTTTTTTTGGAAAAAACAAAGAGTTTTATGTTTCTAATGGGTTCATTAAAAATAACCTCTCTCAGTTTTTACATAGGTGCTACGGTTTGGAAGATTCAAATTAATATTTGGTGCTCATTTTTCCAGATTTAAATAATAATTAATTCTCTGTTATTTTACATCCATTTAGGACACGGTTTTCAATACATTGGAAATGAATTTTTAAAATTTAAAAGAGGCTTTTGGTCATAACATCCTCTTTGACAAAAACCTCTTTCACGCTTTTCCTATCTATTTCACTTATGGAGATACAAACTCATACTTAGACCCTATTTTCTAATAACTCGTGCAATTCAAAAAATTATTTAGCCATGAAAATATTTTATCAATTCACAACAAATGAATTATTCTCATAATTCAATGAATAAGACACTTATTCCTCTATGAAAAAAATTCTATAGAGTTTTACAAAATAATTAATCTTAATTCTTTATTACATGAAATTTTTCTTGCAAATAAATTCATTCATTGTATCATCATTTCCCATATGCAAACAAAATGATTTTCAAAGAATATGGTTACTTATATCTTGATGCATGCTTGTAATACTCTCTTCCTCTTCTTTGTCTCCATTCTCCATGTATTCTCCCATTCCCCTCTTCTATTTCTCTCATAGGCGTATAATCAATAGAATTAATAAAATGGAATAGATTTTATAAATCATAAAAGCATTCCAGCTTTTTCTAAATCATAAAAGAATTCCAGCTTTTCTAAATCATAAAAGCATTCCAACATTTTTTTTAAATCATAAAATCATTCCATAAAGCATCTATAAATTTGATTTTCCTAAATCAAGAAAGCAATCCATAAATCTCTCAGGCTTTTATTTTAAAGCTAGATTTGTTTTTTTCCTTATGATAAAAATATCACTTATCCATATTTTTTCCAAATCTATTACTCATTATTTCTAAAAATCATAAAATATACCAATTTGGAAATATAATTTATTTCTATAGAATAAGATAAATTATTCTAAATAAAATAATTAATAAATAATTCTTCCATTATTCTTATAATCATCAATTACAAGAATATTCTTGATATAATATCAATATAATAATAAATAATATTTAATTATTTAAGAAACCTTATTTTATGAGAGTTTTTACGGTGGCTTAAGCTAGGGATATTAAAAACTCCCCCCCTTAAAGAGAAGATCATCCTCGATGTTATTCTCTTGTTGGAACATTAACCTTTAATTTTCATTATCAATTTTTTTTTTTTAGGCAATGTAAAAGAATATTTAAATGATAATAATTCCACCAAAAACTCAAGGTGAACTTAGCCCTTTAATCATCAAAAGGATAAAAAAAACTCTATCAAGTACATGTTGTATTTTATTTAAGAGTTACACTAGTCTTTCTCTCCCACTAACGTTTTTGCAAATTATTGTCTTTCTCTCCCACAATAATTTAAATCAAATTCAAACTCATGGTATTTATCTCCAACCATTTCATTTGAAAATTATTGTCTTTCTCTACCACAGTAATTTCATTCAAATTCAAACTCATGGCATTAATCTTCATCCATTTTCCTCTAGAGTGTTAGGAATTTAAAGTTCAATAACTCGTTACTTTATCTAATATGAGTTATTTCAATTGCCTATATATGTCAATTTATTTCCTCTATGCATGGATATAGATAAGTCATTTATGACATGTTCATTTTCTCGTAAAAACACAACCTATTTCATCAAAGTTGTTGCTAAGATAATTTAATATATCATCCATGCAAAACTATAAGATATGCAACAACTTTGAGTCATGCAATTTACAGTCTATTCTAACATACAACATATTTAGACAATTTTAAAATCAGTAAGAAAACATAGACATGATTTCATCTAACCACACTTAATTTCTAGGATTTATTGAGGAACCGAGCATATTCCACCCAACCGTGAACTATCTCCAATAGTTACCCACTGAGATAAGATCTACTTGCCACTAGAATCAACAACCTCATTGATTCCTTGGTGATTTCTTCCTAGTAGATTTTTAGCAGTGTCCTGCTTTAAGGTCTGCCAACCTTCTTTCCTAGGCCTTTTTTTTTATATTTTTCAGAAAAGATACTCTTCTTTTTCTTTAAAGCACGCATTTCTCTCTGATTGTGCTTTATTTTACCCCACTTAGTATTTATCTCCAAATAAGTCATTAACATAACATTTCTCTCCCATTAAGTTAATATTTTTCTCTTTATTCTTTTCTCCCAGGGATTTTTTAAGAGACTTTTAGGGAAGGTCCATGTTCAACTTAACCACCAATAGATTTTCATAAGCTGGCAATAAGTCTTCTAAAACTCTAGAGCTATTTCCTGAATACCCCAACCAAAGTGTTCATTAACTCAATAATAAAATAAAATATTACCTCATTACATCAGTCCCATCATGGCTTCCATAGCCATTGAATCCAATAAAAATTCAATGTCTAAAAATAGTCAATTTCTACAAATCCACTATAATTTACATAATTTTCCATTTGCATATTATCATTAAGGAAAAGGAAAATTTATGTACAACATGCATCTATACTTGACCCTCAACATGGGTTCCACGATTTGTCAAAGTACATTGACAATAATTTATCACATGTAATATACGTGGTATACATTCCAAATTTCCACATAATAATAATCATATAAATTAGAAAAAAATACATTAACATATATTTGATACCATAGCCTTACACTTTATTTAAAGTCTCACCTTAGCAACCATCAATATTGTAGAGAACTAAGAGTCCCATTGAACACTAGGACACAAAATGTGATTTTTTTCTTTCCTTACCATTAGCGTGCAACCATGTAAGAAACAACCATTAAGAATTTTGGGAAAATAATTTGCAACCATGTAATCTACAACTGTTGCAGACTTTTATCAAATAGTCATGCAATCTACATCCATCTTGGAATTATAAAAAAAAATTTCAAGCATGCAATCTATGGTCAATGAGACATTCTACCAAATAATTGGCAAGCATACAGTTTACTGCCATTGGGGCACTAGTTAGCTGTCATGAAATAAGTTTCCATAATAACGTTTAAACTATCAAAGAGATAGTAAAACTAGAATTTATAGAATAGTGTGAATCATATTCATATCATCAATGGTAAAATTTCTTCCAACAACACAGCCAACAATCCCTACAAGAGATACTAATCAAGAAATTCGACCAAATTATGGATCCAAGTCTGAACATATATTTTTCTTGGTATTAAAATGAGGGTTACATGATCTCAAGGTATGAATACCTCTTAATGTTAAGATGAATCACATCCAAAACTTCCACGCATGCAATTATTTAAAACAAAAAAAAAAGTGGATCTCAATTACCACTTTTTGTCGAACACATGGAACGCAAACTTTCCTCTACAACTCTAAATGAAGAAAGAGAACCCACAATTATGCTACCATGATTTTTTCATTGACTTTAAGTTTACTATGTGAGTTCTACTTTACTGATTGCTTATTTTTAACAACTAAAGAGTTTCGTTCAAATATATATATATATATATATATATATATATATATATAGATATATATATATATATATATATATATATATTGTTTTCAACATTCCATTTTCCTCTTCAGGGTTAACCCCAACTTTTGAATTATATAGTTATCACACCAACCATATATGCATTAATTATTTATAAGCAGTGCATGGTAGCTTTAGTCATATTTTCTCCCTTTTTTTTCTTATGCACCATAATAATTTTTTCTAATATTATGCATGCAAACGTTGGTAATTAATACACACTATAACCGGTGAGTGCTTAGGATGGTTCATATATACAATAGAGGTTTTATTGTATTTTATCGTCATCCATATTCAAATTTAATGAGCACAACTTTTAAAGAAACATTTTAAATTTCTACTCTTTCTTGCAGTCATTAATTAGGCATCATGCATCCCATGTTAATTGTAGTATACTACAAGTTTAATTAAAATCATACCTCAGATGATGCCCACTAGAATCATACCTCTACTTATTCCTTTTGCATAACGATTCCCAAAAGGCACCAGTTTTTCAACCTTTTGCTCTGATACCATTTGTAACATACCCCGATAACCTCGGCAAGAAAATGCATGGAGTTAGGAAAATTTTTCAACATTTATGAATATGTAACCTTATAAATTACATTCTATATTTCCACATTAACCATGTGAATAACCATGATCATCACTTAGATAAATATTTTGTAAAAATCATAGTGACTCACACAACCATTAATTTTCCATGTTTTAGTGTATTAACTTAAATTTCCTATTATAACTATGTATCGATCCCATGATCATTTTAATTCAATTAATACATCACCTAATTGATAATATAAGCATCACATCATGAAATAAATTAACATCGTGAAAATGGCTAAATGAACAATCACATAAATATACACCGATATACCGTGGAAACCCCATAGGGTGAAAACCAGCAAACGTTTAATTTTATTATTAAACGCTTGTCAGAGTTGTCACCCATAACTCAATGGTTATAATGGTTTCTATACCTTGACCATTGTCATAAAATTTACATAGAAAAATAATCTTAAACGAAACATAACTAGCTATAAGCTATTACAATCATCATGATACCATTTACCCACAAATCCTCAATCTTTGTCTTTGTAGTCAGACTGTTTCCTTCAGTGGGTCATCGTGCAATTGGAACTAGTAAAACTACATGGACTAACAATTCTTTATCTTGCACAATGTTAAAATTGAAAAATCATTTTCTCAAGTCATCCTTCTTTCGTGCCATTGCTGTCATTAGCCCACTTGATATCATGACTAGATAAAATATTAATAAACCAATAATCAATCTCTATTTGTGATACTTCAACAAATATTTATATGAATGTATAAAACATAACCAAGTTGACATGAAATGCCTTCTTTAGCATCATTTCACATGAATTAGTAACAAATAAATCACTATCAAGCATCATCTTTCTAGCAACCACTAACAAAATCTCACATGCACATTTATATTATTTCCAAAGGAAAGATAACATACTATATAATAATATTGTGCATGAAAATGCATAACAAGCTTTCAGGATAACTATCCCAACAAGCAATTTCCTTTTTGTCTACTCTTACATTTTCTTTTCCAAAGGGATTAACACAATATATTCTATACTTATGCATATGAATGCATGTTCTTTTCCAAAGACATCTTTTCCACACAAGAGCTATTCACATTGGCTATACTTATAACAATGCAAACTTTATTTCAAACCAAGTTAACATACTAGTTATAATTTTTTGCATGTAATAGCATAGAATATTTATTCTTTCATGTAAAACATATATTTCTTTCTGAAAGAAACTAAATATATATTTCATGGAAAAATAAACACATTTCTTTTCCCAGGGATCAAACGCATACCACTTATTCTTCCATGCATTCAAAGGGAAATTTCTCTCTCATCCAAAAGATCTAATTCCAAAACTATACTTTTTCCATGCATCCAAGAATATGTATGTTTCTCTAAATAATCTTACATAATAAAGCACGTGATTACTATTTTTCCGCTCTAAGAATCTAATCCAATAATAAATACAAGGATATATTTTTCTCTTCTATTCTTTTTGAAGAGTTCTAACCCAATAATTGCTTCCTTGCATACGATTATATATATTTATTTTCCAAGGAATTTAACACCTTAATTATTATTTTTCCAAAAGATAGATAACTCAATAGCTATTATGCATGAAATAGATAATATTTTCTTATCATTTCACATATTAGAAATATTTGTAATATTTCCTCCAGAAATAACATGAATAACAAATCCCTCTCAAATAACACAACCAATTGTCCTTTACACAAAGGTTTTATGTGAGCTACCCCTTACATAAGTTATTTATATATTTTTGCATGACTTAAACTCCTCATGCATGTTAAATCACATAATAATTTCTATTAGATCAAATATACTAGATCTTATTCATGTGCACCTATGCACATACTCTCTTCAAGAGTCCAATATTTCTCTTTAAAAATTTTAATGCATATACTTGGTAATTATATAAATTAATTCCTTGTAAATAATCATCAACATAATTATTATTTATATATGTACATAAACAATTATTCTTATCTCATTGAAAAATGAAATGGAAGCACTATGTTTCACTTTGTTTTTCCTGTTTTAGTCATCCAATTTGGATGCATATTGTGAATGTATGGAAAAGAATTTCATAAAAAAAAAAGAGTTTTTGTTTGGAACATACATAATAAGAATAATCTCTCTCATGTTTTTCACAGGTGTCATGGTTTTTAAGATTCGAATGAATCATTGATGCCCATTGTTCCATATTTAAATACTAAATAATTTCCTGTTTTTGTGATGAAATTTAGACACGGTTTAAAACCAAATGGAAAATATTTTTGGAAAACCCAAAGAGGTTTTTGTTTCTAATGGGTTCATTAAAAATAAACTCTCTTGGTTTTTACACAGGTGTTACGGTTGGAAGATTCAAATGAATCTTTGGACCTCATTTTTCCAGATTTAAATAATAATTAATTCCCTGTTATTTTACATCCATTTAGGACACAATTTTTGAGACATGGGAAATGAATTTTTAAAATCTAAAAGAGGCTTTTGGTCATAACATCCTCTTTTATGAAAACCTCTTTCACTGTTTTCCTATCTATTTCGGTTTCGGAGATACAAAGTCATACTTACACCCTATTTTCTAATAACTCATGCAATTCACAGAATTATTTAGCCATGAAAATATTTTATCAATTCACAACACATGAATTATTCTCATCATTCAATGAATAAGACACTTATTCCTCTATGAACAAAATTTTATAGAGGTTTACTAAATAATTAATCTTAATTCTTTATCGCATGAAATTTTCTTGCAAATAAATTCATTCATTATATCATCATGGCCCATATGAAAACATAAGGATTTTCAAAGAATATGGTTACTTATCTCTTCATGCATGCTTGGAATACTCTATTCCTCTTCCTTGGCTCCATTCTCCATGTATTATCCCATTCCCCTCTTCTATTTCTCTCATAGGCTTATAATAAATAGAATTAATAAAATGGAATAGCTTTTATAACTCATAAAAGAATTCCATATTTTTCTAAATCATAAAAGAATTCCAGCTTTTATAAATCATAAAAGCACTCCAGATTTTCTAAATCATAAAAGCATTGCATAAAGCATCCATAAATATAATTTTTCCTAAATCACAAAAGCAATCCATAAATCTCTCATGCTTTTAATTTTAAAGCAAGATTTGTTTTTTCCTTCTGAGCAAAATATCACTTATCCATACTTTTTCCAACTTACATTTATTTATTTCTAAACTCATGTGCAAGCATACTTAATCTCTGAAATATAATTTATTTCCACAGAAGAAGATAAATTATTCTAAATAAAATAATTGATAAATAATTCTTCCAATATTCTTATAATCATCAATTACAAGAATATCTTATCGATAATATCAATATAATAATAAATAATATTTAATTGTTAAGAAACCTCATTTTATGAGAGTTTTTACGGTGGCGTAAGCCAGGGATATTACACACTTATAGCACTCAAGAAGGCATCTATAAACTCCTAGGATGAGATGAAGAATTATTTTTTAGAAAATTATTAGTAGTATTTCCATTCAAGGGCTTCATAGGATGAACTATTGATAATGACCCAGAAACCATATGAAAATTTCGAAGAATATGTTTAATTCCTTCAATATAATTCACAAATATCTTAACATTGAAATATGGACAAGGAAATAGTTAAAAAATATTTGATTAAATGAATTATGGATTACTAACTTGACATGATAAAAATTCTTGTGAAAGGGGATATATCAAAGGAACCTTATGATGATATTGTTCAACTTTGTAGAAGAAGTTACTAGGATCAACAAGAAAGCAAACATTGACGATTGGTACCTCTACCAAGATTCTAAAATCAACTAACAATGTAGCAACACTTGCAGAGATTGGGAATCTCCTAGATAATTTTATAACTAATACTCTGAACTCGATGACCTCTCAGTTTGAACTATTTCAAGCAAAGAAAAAAAAATGGATGTAGAGAAAGCTCTTGCCATTTTCTACTCTCAGTTTAGTAAGAAACACCATTTGGGGAAATTCTCGCTCAAAAGTTGTACCATATGTGAGAAGGAACACTACACAGAACAATTCCCATCATTACATGGAATCAAGGAAATTTGCAAGAAAGCAGGGGAGCATGTTGAAGCAGTATATTTTATTGGTACTAAAAAGCCTTGGAAACCTTGGCCATTAGGTATGGTGCAAGAACCCTTCCCTTCTTTCAATTCTTGTTCAGGTATGTGTAATTCCTTAAAAACGCCTGAATAGTTTCAATATTAAGTATCTCCATCGAATCCCCTTAAACATAATTTCGTTCAATAACCTATGACCTTGAAAAAATGGCCTATCCCCTCATGGACTCAACCTTGAAGAGGGCCCTTTTACCTTAACCAAATGCCTATAAAATTCCAATGAAACAACAACAGTTACAAAATCCTTCTAATGTATCCACGAGCAATCCTCTGTTGATTTCCTCAAATGTCTATAAATCTAAACCCTAACCCTAATAATAAGGCAACAGAACAGTTTGAAACTCAAATTATCCTTTCCTAATATGTGTCACCCGTGGAATGCAATGAAATCAAATTATGATCGAGAAGCGTAGTGACCCACACTATTTCCCCTGTCATAATAGAGAGAGTGGAAGTTAAAAAAATATGAGAGAAGAAAACCCAACTCAAGGATATTTAGAAAAGTAGCAGATTGTAACAACTCATGTTACCATTGGTGTTGAAATATTTGATGAAGTTTCAACAACTGGAACTACCACCAATACTACTATAACATCTAGTATTAGTACAATAATATATATTACTTCGGTTGTGAAATCTATAAAAACTACTAGAAACAAGACTTATTTGTGCCCTCCTTCTGCTGAAATATTAACTGAGTTCAAGGATACCCCTCAAGTTGATTCTAACATCGTAAAGGAATTAAATAGCTTACATGTTCATATCCCTTTACTTCAAGCAGTAAGACATGTCCTTATTTGTCCCAAAATGATTAAGGATCTATGTGTTAAAAGATAGGAAGGAAACATTGGGATCCCCTACTATTCATGTAATTAGGAAATTTTTAGAACTAACATTTGGGAATAGTGTACCTTCCAAATATGAATATCCAAGGAACCAAGCCGTATTTGTTTACATTGGTGGAATAACTACTCTGAATAGGTTCATTAATTTAAGAGAAACAATCAACATAATAACTAATGAAACTATAGAATTACTTTGGCTTACCAATATGAGACTAGCCCCTACTATTTTAGAGCTAGTAGATAGGCCTAGGATCCAACATGAAGGAATATTGGTGGATATTATTATTTCAGTAGATTCATTATAGTACCTAGCAGATTTATTATTTTCTTCACTCGAAGACATTCCTAGGAGGACATCGTTTAATTTTAGGCATAACATGGATGGTCACTAGAGACACCTTAATCAGATGTAGGTCTGGTTGCATGAATATCTCTCATGGTCACACTACCAAGGACTTTGTTCTTTACCCTCCAGTCAAACAAAGTTCTAAATTTGAGAATACTTCATGGTCTGAGTATGAATTGGAGGAATTTGATGCATGTTCAATACTCACTATAGGAAAAGCCTTGTATTTTAAAAATGAGACTGAAAATGATATCATTAGAAGTTTTATCAATGACCCTTCTTTTTTCACACTAACCACAACTCGATTTGTAAGCTTTGTGATAGAAAAATCTAATGAGAAAGAAACTCTTGATGATCATGTTACGCAAGAAATACCCACTAGCCCTAGTCTTAAGGGTGTACCACAATATATTCAGCTTTGGAAAACACTAAATATCAATTCTAATTTATCCCTTGTGCAAAGAGATAAACTAGTGTTGTTACTCAAAAATAATAAAGAATCCTTCATATGGGATCATAAAGACATTTTAATATTGTTGGCGTAAGCCATCGCAAAAACTTTCGTAAAATGAGGGTTGTTGAGTAATTAGATATTATTAATTTTTATATTGATATTACATCAATAATATTATTGTAATTACTAACAATAAGAATATTACAAGAATTAATTCTTAATTATTTTATTTAGAAGAATTTATATTCTTCTATATAAATCAATTATATTTCCAAGTTGATATCTTTTATGAGTTTTAGACATAATGATTTTAATACTTTTAGAAAAAATATGGATAAGTGATAGTTTTCTCATAAGGAAAAAGAAATCTACCTTGAAAAGAGAAGCATGAGAGATTTATGCAGTTATTTTGTGATTTGGTAAAAATCTGATTAATGGAGAGATTTATGGGTGATTTATGGAATTCTTTTAGGATTTATAAAAGCTATTCCCTTTTCTTAATTCTATTTATGTAAGCCTATGATAAAAATAAAGAGAGGAATGACATAATACATGGATAATGGAGCCAAGACAAAGGAACAACGGATTCCAAGGATGCATCAAAAGATAAGTAACTATGTTCTCTGAAAATTATTGTGTTTGCATATGGTGTATGATGAAATAAGAATTGAATTTATTTTCTTGGAAAAGTTCATATGATAAAGAATCAAGATTATTTGTTGAGAAAATCTCTATGGAATTTAGTGCATAGAGGAATAAGTATTTAGTTCATTGAATTCTTAGAATATTTCATGTGATTTGAATTCTTAAAGTTTTTTCATACCTAAATAATTATGTGAATTGCATGAGTTATTGGAAAATAGGGTCCATATATGCCTTTGTATCTCCAAAACCATAATATATGTGTTGAAACTGAAAGAGGTTTTCGTAAATTACGCCATTCCATAAAAAATTAAAATTCATTTTCCATATCTTGAAAAATATGTCCAAAATTGATGACAAAAACTGGAAATTATTTCATATTTAAGTATGGAAAAAATGCTTCAAATATTCATTCGAAACTTCCAAACCGTGATACCTTTGTAAGAACTAAGAGAGTTTTATTTAATGAATCTGTTTCAAACGAAAACCTCTTTTGGTTTTTAAAAACGTGTTTCCATATGTTCGCAAAACCATGTACAAAGTTGATGACCAAAACAAGAAATTATATAAAATTTAAATCTAAAAAAATGGGTTGCAAAGATTCATTCGAACATTCTAAACTATGACACTTGTGTAAAAAAAGAGAGATTTTTTGTTTAATGCAGACATTCTCAACAAAAAACTCTTTTAGTTTTAAATAGTTCATTTCCATATGTTCAGAATCTACATCCAAAGTTGATGACTAAAATAGGAAAAACATAGTGTTTCCATTTGATTTTTTCCGCCAGATAAGAAATGTTGTTTATTTACATATAGAGATAACTATTGTATTAATTTTATTGAAAATAAATAAATAAATTTCATGCAACAACAAATAGAAAAATTATGTTGATATTTCTTGAAAAGAAATAAGTTGTTTGCACGCACAAAAATAGAACAATTATATTGGTAATCCTTGAAACTGAATAAAGTTATTTCATTTAAAAGATTACCAAGTATGTTCTCGTGATGGATTTGTATTAAAATTTTGAAAGATAAATATTGGAATCTTAAATAGAATATGTCCTTAGGTGCACATGAATAATATCTAGTATATTTAATCTACTAGAATTGAATATGTGATTTTACATGCATGGGGAGCTTGAGTCGTGAAAAAGAGATAAATAACATTTGTGAAAAATAGTTCACATAAAAACTTTGCATAAAAGAGAGTTGGTTGTGTTATTTAAGAAGGATTTTTTATTCATGTTATTTCGCGACGAAATATTACAAATTTTCTTGATGTGTGAAATGATAAGAAAATATTTTGTATTGCATGGATAATAGCTAGTGAGTTTTCTAACTTTTGAGAAAAGAAAAATTAGTGTATTATATTCCTTGGAAAATAAATAAATATATCTATATATATATATATATATATATATATATATATATATATATATATATATATATATATATATATATATATTTGTATGCAATGTATCCTTTATTGTGTTATAACTCTTCAAAAATAATAGAAGAGAAAAAATTATGCTTGTATGCATTATTGAATTAGATCCTCTCAAAGGAAAACAAGTAATCAATTGCTTTACTATATTAATATTATTTAGAGGAACGTATACAGTTGGATGCACGGAAAAGTATAGTTCTGGTATTACATTTATAGATAAAGGTAAGGTGCAATCACATGATATTTATTGTGTTAGCTTTCTTTTGGGAAAAATAATTTTCATTTTCACACCTAAATGAAATAACTATGGTATTAGTTTTCCTTTAGGAGAATATTATGTATAGTTATTGGGCTAGATATTTTGGTAAGATGATAATGTTCCTTTGCATGTAAGAATAAAAATTATTGATCCATTAGAAAAGAAATATGTTTATTTTTCCATGCAATATTTAGTTAGTTTCATTTGGAAAGGAAAACATAATAGCAGGCACAAAGAAAAGTGTTTGTGGGATAGTTACCTTGAAATATTGTTATGCATTTTCATGCACAAGACTATTATCTAGTACATTAGTTTTACTTTGGAAAGAATATGAAAGTGCATGAAATATTTTGTTAGTGCTGTTGGAAAGATGGTGATTAATAGTGATTTATTTGTTACTAATGAATGTAAAATTATGTAAAAGAAGAAATTTCATGACAGTATGTTTATGTTTTATACATGCATATAAATATTCATTGAAGTTTCACTAATAAAAATTGATTATTGGTGTATTAATATTTTATCTAATCATGATATCAAGTGTGTTGACGACAACAATGGCAGGAAAGGATAGTGCCTTGAGAAAATATTTTTTCATGTTTAACATTGTAGCAGATAGATATTTATTAGTCCATGTAGGTTTAGGAGTTCCAACTGCAAGATCTTCCATCGATGGAAATAATCTGACCACAAAGAAAAATATTGAAGATTCATGGGTAAATGATATCATGATGATTTTAATAGCTTATATCTATTTATGTTGCATTTAATATTATTTTATATGTAATATCTTATGAAAATGGTCAAGGGATGGACTCCCTTATAACCACTGAGTCAGGGGTGAACACCCTCATGAGTCTTCAATAATAAATTAAATTCTTGATGGTTTCCACCCTATGGGGTTTCCAGGGTATATCGTTGTTTAATATTTAATTACTCATTGTGCCATTTTCATGATGTTAATTTCTTTCATGATGTGATGTTTTTATTATCAAGTATGTGATTTTCTAATTGAGTTAAAGTGGTCATGGAATCGATGCATAGTTATAGCAAGAAATTTAAGTTAATATGCTACAACAAGGACAACTAATGGTTGTGTAACTCAATATTATTTTACTAAATATGTCTCTAGGTGATGATGATGGCTATTATAATGGTCAATGAGGGAATATAGAAAGTTATTTAGAAAGTTATACATTGGTAAATGTTGAAAACATTTCCTAATTCCATGCATTTTCCTGCGAGGTTACTGGGGTATGTTACAAATGGTATCAGAGCAAAATGTTGCAACATTGGTGCCTTTTGGGGAACCATTAAGCACAAAATGAGTAGAGGTATGATGCTAGTGGGAATCATCTCCGGTATGACTCTAAATGAACTTGAAAAAGACTAGAATTGACATGAGATGCATGATGCATGATTAATGACCACATTAAAGAGTAGAAAGTGATGATGTTTATTTAAAAGTTGTGATCATGATGTTTGAATATGGATGTGGATAAAATAAAATAAAACATTTATTGCACCTATGAACAATCATGAGAACTCACTAGTTATAGTGTAGATTAATTACCAAGCTTTGCATGCATATTATTACAACAAAGATTATGGTGCAAAAGAAAAAGAAAGGAAAAAAATGAATAAAGTTATAATTCAATACATATAAAGAATGAATGTATGTATGGGTTATGTGATAAACAAATAATTTGGAAGTTGGGTTTGACACAAAAGAGGACAATGGAATATTGAAAAAAAAATGAAAGAACCTCTTTCGTTGTTAAAAATAAGCAATGAGTCAAGTCGGACTCATATAGTGAATTTTAAGTTAATAAACAACTCATAGTAGCATAATTATGGGTTTTATTTCTTCATGTAGAGCTGTAGATGAAATTTTTCATTCCATGTGTTTGAAAAAAGTGGTAAATGAGATCAAAAATTTTGTCGTTTTAAATAATTGCATCCATGGGAGTTTTGTATGTGATTAATCTTAAAATCAAGGGGTATTGGTACCTTAAGGGAATGTACCCCCCATCTTGATTCCAAGAAAAAGTTATATTCTGACCTGGATCCATAATCTGGTTGACTTTTCCGAGTTGACACTCCTGTAGGTATTGTCGGTTGTGTGGTTTTGCAGGAATTTTACCATTGATGATATTAATATGACTCATGTTATTTTTTAAATTCTAGTTTTTCTATCTCTTTGATATTTTATAAATATTTATGGGAATTTATTTCATGTCCACTGCTTAATTGTTAAAATTCCTCAATGATGGTAGATCGCATGCTTGCAAATTGTTTGTTAGAATGTCCCATTGATTGTAGATTGCATTCTTGCAAAATACTTTTAAAATTCCTCGATCGATGTATATTGTAGACTTGCAAACTTTTTGTTAGAAGGCCTCATTGGTTGTAGATTGCATGCTTGCAAAATATTTGATAAAAGGCTACAGTGGTTATAGATTGGATGATTGCAAATTATTCTCCCAAAAATCCCTAATGGTTTTTGCTTACATGGTGGCAAGCTAATTGTAAAGAAAAAAATAGCATTTTGTGTCCTAAATGGGACTATTATTTCTCTATAATATTTATGGTCAGTAAGGCGGGACCTTACAGAAAATATAATGCTATGGTATGCAAGATAAGTTAAGGTTTTTTTTCTTTTTACTCAAGCTACATTATTGTTATAATGTGGAAATTTTGAATGTATACCACCTATATTCCATGTGATGAATTTTTGTCAATGTACTTTGACAAATTGTGGGACCCATGTTGAGGTTCAAGAATAGATGTTTGGTGTACATAAATATTCCTTAGCTTCAATGATAATATGCAAATGGAAAATTTTGTAAATTACAATGGATTTTTAGACATTTACTATTTTAGACACTGAATTATTATTGGATTCAATGGCTATGGAAACCATGATGGGGCTGATGCAATGATGTAATATTTTATTTTATTATTGAGGTAATGAATAGATTGGTTGGGATATTTAGAAAATAAATCTAGAGTTTTAGAATAATTCTTGTTAGCTTATGAAAAGCTATTGGTGGTTAAGTCCAAGATGGACCTTCCCTAAAATTCTCCTAAAAATCCCTAGGAGAAAATAATAAAGAAGAAAATATTGACATAATGGGAGAGAAAGATTATGCTAATCACTTAGTTGGAGATAAATACTAAATGGGGTAAAATAAAGCACAGAAGGAGAGAAATGCATGCTCTAAAGAAAAAGAAAAGTATATTTTCGAAAAATATGAAGCAAAAATGCATAGGCAAAAGGTTGGCAGACCTTAATAGACATTGCCTAAATAATTAGTAATGAAAAGTAAAGGTTAATGTTCCAATAAGAAAAGAACATTGAGGAAGATGTTCTCTTTAAAGGGGGGAGTATGTAATATCCTTGGTGCAAATCACCGTAAAAACTCTCGTAAAATGAAGGTTGTTGAATAATTAAATATTATAAATTCTTATATATATATATATTACATCAATAATATTCTTATAATTATTAATTACAAGAATATTACAAGAATTAATTCTTAATTCTTTTGTTTATAAGAATTAATTATATTTCCAAGTTGGTATGATTTATGAGTTTTAGAAATAATGAGTAATAGTTTTAGAAAAACTATTGACAAGTGATATTTTTCTCATAAGGAGAAAAAAAATCTACCTCGAAAGGAAAAGCATCAGATCTTTATGGAGTGATTTTGGGATTTAGGGAAAATTATATTTATGGAGAGATTTATGGGTGATTTATGGAATGCTTTTAAGATTTAGAAAATCTATTCCATTTTCTTAATTCTATTTATTGTGAACTATGAGAAAAATAAAGGAATGAACGACCGAATACATAAAAAATGGAGCCAAAAGAGATGAATAAGGGATTCCAAGCATGCATCAAAAGATAAGTAACTGTTTTCTTTGAAAATTATTATGTTTGCATATGGTGTATGATGAAATAAGAATTGAATTTATTTGCTTGGAAAAGTTCATATGATAAAGAATCAAGGTTATTTTTTGAGAAATCCTCTATGGAATTTAGTGCATAAAGGAATAAGTATTTAGTTCATTGAATTCTTATAGGACTTCATGTGCTTTAAATTGTTAAGGGTTTTTCATGGCTAAATAACTATGTGAATTGCACGAGTTATTGGAAAATAATTTTTAGATATGACTTTGTCTCTCCTAAACCATGATATATGTGTACCAAATGAGAAAGATATTTTTGTAAATGAACCCGTTCCAGAAAGAAGCCTCTTTCAGATTTGGAAAAAAAAATTAATGTCTCAAAGACTGTGTCGAAAATTGATGAAAAAGAAGGAAATTATTTCATATTAAATCTAGAAAATTAGGTTTCAATGATTTATTCAAATCTTCCAAACAACGATACCTGTGTAGAAATTGACAATTTTAATTTAATGATTTTGTTCCAAACAAAGACCTCTTTTTTATTTCAAAAATGTGTTTCCATATGTTCAGAAACCGTTTCCAAATTTCATCACCAAAATAGGAAATTATTTAATATTTAAATTTGGAAAAATGGGCTACAAAGATTCATTTGAATATTTTAAACCATGACACTCGTCTAAAACTTGAGAGAGGTTTTTTTTAATTAGCCATTTTTCAACAAAAACCTATTTTGGTTTCAAAAAATTCATTTCTTTATGTTCATAACTCACATCCAAATCTGATGACTAAAACAGAAAAAAGAAAGTGCTTCCATTTGATTTTTCTGCCAGATAAGAGTTGTTGGTTTATCTAAATATAAAGCTAACTATTGTATTAATATTATTGAAATAAATAAATTAATTGCATGAAACAACAAATAGAATGATTATGTTGATATTTATTGAAAATAAATATGTTCGTATACACAAAAATAGAACAATTACGTTGGTAATCCTTGAATATGAATTAGTTATTTCATTTAAAAGACTACCAAATATGTCATCATGATGCATATGCATTAAAATTTTTAAATGGAAATATTGGACTCTTGAAGAGAATATGTGCTAAGGTGCACATGAATAGTATGTAGTATATTTTATCTACTATAATTGAAGATGTGATTTTACATTCATGGAGAGCTTGAGTCGTGTAAAAGGAGATAAATAACTTTTGTTAGAAGTAGTTCACATAAAACCTTTGCATAAAAGACAATTGGTTGTGTTATTTGAGAAGGATTTGATACTCATGTTATCGCTTGAGGAAATATTGCAAATTTTCCTTATGTGTCAAATGATAAGAAAATATTGTGTATTGTATGCATAATAGCTAGTGAGTTAGCTAACTTTTGGAAAGAAAAATTAGTGTGTTAGATTCCTTGGAGAATAAATATATATATTTATATGCAAGGATGCAATTATTGTGTTATAACTCTTCAAAAACAATAGAAGAGAGAAACATATTCTTATATGCATTATTGAATTAGGTTCTTGGAGAGGAAACCAAGTAATCACCTTATTTATTATATTACGATTATTTAGAGAAATGTATACAGTTGAATGCATGTAAAAATATAGATTTGGTATTACATCTCTAGAGAAAAGGAAGGTGCAATCACATGATATTGATTGTGTTAGCCTTCTTTTGCGAAAAATAATTTTTATTTTCACACCTAAAGGAACTAACTATGGTATTAGTTTTCTCTTAGGAGAAGATTATGTATAGTTATGGTATGGCAAGATTAGCTTCAATCATTCCGTTATTGCAATGTCACAAGAATTTCTTATCTTATTGATGTGAATGGAGTCGACATCATATGGGACTTACCTACATTCTTTTACTCAATTAGCACTATAGTTTAAGACAATTCAACATGACTCTAATTAACTTTTGTCTTTGCCGAAGGTTTTTCTTGCATGAGGACATGTAAGCTGATCAGCATGGGGAGATGTTAGCCCCTGGAATTATCATGTTTAATTCATATTCTCACCCTATGCTTACCCATGGCTTTCATTTTTATTAGCGAGTGTTGGGCTAGTATCTCAAACTTGGAGCATGATCAGGAAATTGTTCATTATTTAACATATTTCCTTTCTTTTAATAATATTTGCATCAAAATGATTATTGATGATGGTAATTTTGTTGTTTCAAGAAGGCATATGAAATAACCATCAAATATACACGTGCATCAACAATTAATTGTACCAAGTTATGTTCCTACACCAACACTCCTATAGTAGCATTCTTGCAACAATTTGGGGCTTCGACATCTCGGCAAGATTGTGGGGAAAACCAAAGAATTTATTGTCCAAAATTATGTTATAACACCTTCACAAGATTTTTACTACACCTAGGTCACTCGTGTGGGTCTCTAAAATCAAATTAACAAATATTCTCAAAATTCGCAAAGTTTTCAAACATCCAAGTTTGACCTTGATTTTCGTGCTGTAGGAGGCCAATCTCGAAAATCCAAGAAAATATTTTTTTACCAGTATAAAAAATTATTTGGAATCCGAACCATTTCCTAAGATTTGTATTAGTCTAAAAATTACACATAGATCATTGAAGTCATTTGATAAAAAAAAAAAATTTGTTTTCCATAATTCTAGGATCTTGCCCAGATTTTCCAAAAAATGGAAAATTCATATCATATCTACATTTTCTTGATGGGAAAATGGTTCTACGAGTCTCCTATGATGGAAAATAGTTTGGATTCACTTCTTCATCTTATTTTGTAATTGATTGGTTGGCTTAAAGCCAAATTTGTATCATGAAATGTATAAAAATAGAGCTATGGCTCCAATCCTAGCATTTAAAGCCATTTATTTCTACCTTGATGCTACTGAGATGAGTGTTGGGGGTTCTACCCCCTTCCCTCTGATCAATTGGAGAATGGACTACTGCAGATGTTGTAAAAGTATCATATTTTAATTCAATGACAGATTCATGCATCTCTTATGTCTATTTTCTGCATTGTTAACTTTGCTCGCATAAGTTAAAAGTTTTCCTTAACAGGAGACGAGATGGTTGGATAGGTCCCAACTAACCGAGTTCATTCTCTCCATAATTCTTGGCATGCTTAGATATAATTATGCTGGTGTGAACAAAGTGATTTCTTTATACTTTAGCTTGCTGGTATAGTGAAACCCTTGTGACTGTATTTCTTTATAAGTGATCTCAGATTTGAGGATTATTCATGTGTGTTGAATGAATTTTTATTTCCAGTCTCAGTATTTTATTCTTTCTTGAAGCGTCCCACTGTTTATTTTCTTTTCTGATAACGTTTCTTGATTTATTTGCGAAAGATTAGACAGGGTTACACGTTTAATGGTTTAACTTTTGATAGGAATATTTATTTCCATTATAAGAACAACATACCCTCATATAAATACGATTTCTGGTTGAGTGATGATATCTCTATGTACAAATTTCGACTGTAAATATTTCCTCAAATGATCATGAACGAAATATCACTAAGTATAGGAATTGTTTATGCTATCTTTTGAGCTTAAAGACTTTATGAAATTAATATTTTAAGCAGAGTGTATGTATCACGCTGTGACAAAGATATGAAGAGGTTTAAGTTCCATATTTTGGATAATATACTTTTATTTACAACGCAAAAGTTTGTCTATTTTGTCATTGTGAGAATTTCCTTAATTATTTTCAATTTATATTTTCACTGAAAGTTTGCATCTAATTTGGGATTCTTTTCATTAATGTTCACGCTAAATTTTTCTTCCTTACTTTGTTAACTTCTTTCTTACTATTTACAACACATCAATTAATGCTGAAGGATTAAAGAATGTGAAACTGTCTTAGTACAGGAACATGATGTTATAAGTACAAGAACAGATCATTCCATTACAGGAATAGAACGTTCCAGTACACGAACATAGTATTTTTGTATCGAAACAAAGTGAGTGTAGTACAAGAACAAAGGTTTTATACTATAGAAATGGATTTTCTCCGTTTTCCTAGTCCAGGGACATAATTGTTCCATTACAAGAACAATGAAATTTCGGTACAACAGCATAATTGTTATAACATAAATGAACTCACTTTGTTTTCATAGTACAAGAATCACAACACAAGAATAGTTCTAATTGATTTATTGAGTAGCATGAATTCAAGGTCTATTTATTTCTTTTAATAATTATTTTTTCCAGTAAAATCTTTTATTACTAGTTTTTGAGTGAGATTTCAATTTTGAGTGTGGTGTGAGAAGTTTCTACACAAGTTAGCATTTTTTTCTACAGGCTGCTAGAATCCTTCTCTAGCATTTCCATTGTTGCACCTCAAATTTCATAAACTCACAGATTAACAATTAAATGTTGGTCCATTAATATGTCATATACTACACACAACAAATATCCAACATATACATGGTGCAAAATACTCTTGGAATGGTCTCAGTATGGAGGATTTTCTGCTAACCTTGTTAAATAATAATCCAAATGAAACATTGAAATCACTTCCTATGGTGTTTTTTTGGTGAATTTGGCTTGAAATAAATGTTTCTATCTTTTAATATCAAGGAAATTAGTATACTAGAGTGGTCTACAATTTTTTGGCCATCCAACATTCATTTCCAAGAAATATTCTAATCACTATGACAATTTAATACTCATATTCAGAAGAATAAGCCTTCATATTTCTTTAATGGGATTGCAATCACTTCCCCCTGATTGTGAGGCGCCAAGGGGATACACTATCTCTCTGAAAAACAAATTTAATCATTCTCATGTTGTAAAGGACTTACATCAAAAAATAATATAGAATATTTTTTTGTAAAGCTTCTTTTATAGTTGGGAATATTATTATAAATAAGTGAGATAAATATATATAATGACTTTGAATGCAATCAATTGGATTAATGGGAAATCACTACTAAAAAATCACACACTCCTTTATCTATATGAGCACATCCAAAACATGACACGAATTTTCTTATATTACTTTCTATCATGTCTACAGGGATAGGAACTAGGAAACAAATTTGTTTTTGAAAAGAGGAATTTTTCTAGTTAAGGGCCAGTGGGAAATCAAGGAATGTAAGGAACGATCGCTCATCCATCTTCGACTCTACCCCTAGGAATAATTTACTCTTCTTTGGTTTCCATTATCAGGATGAATTTTTATTTTATATATATGTAGTAGGAAATATCATAGTTTTGTACCATACTTACAATATTTTCTTGGATTGATCAAAGGAAATTGAAACAAATAATTTTGTGGAAAAAACTAGTTCTCCACAGAACACTTCATACACTAAGGAGGAAAATGTAAAAGGAAATGTGAATATTGGGCTCCCTATTCTTGTAAATGTTTCTTTTTTTATACATTGGTGGTCCTTGTGCGCTCAAAATACATTAATGCAATTGACATTAGAAATTTTTATTTTTTTATATTTATAATGAAATACAAGGCTTTCCTTCTCTACAAAAAATTAAAATTAAATATTAATGCCAATTATTAAGGAAGGCAGGTGTGGGTATCTATTTCATTAGAGAAATTCTAAAATTCATGTTCACCTGAAGCTTAGAGGTTATTACCAACAATTTGGTAGAAACTTATGCTGTATACGAAGGCTACTCATCAACCTCTCCACATAATTTTTCTTGGAGATTGCTTAATCCTCATTTGAAAAATGCGAAAAAAAAAATTGTAACAAATACCTTTTTCTAGAGGCTATCCTCTCTAGAGATTGAACTTAATGATCTTCGATGCGGTGTCAAATTGATTGGTTCTACATATAAACAACCAATAACTATGTGGTAGGTTCCCAAGCCAATGAGGAGATACAACTTGTAGAAAAATGGGATTATATTTCTAATGGCCAACATGGTCTCATTCAAATTCCATTAATATTCTCTCCACATGTCTGACTTGAAACATGATGAAAGGTAATAAATCCACATAAGAGAACAAATCTACCGTCACTCCCTACTCGCTTGGTACAAGAGAACAAATCTACCATCCCTCCCTACTCGCTTGGTTCTCATGACATTGCAGTCTCTCGTTATATAAATGATCTTCCTTCCTTCCCTTGCATTCTCTATAGGTGGACTATATAGTTTAAATTCCCATCCCTATTGCAGAACATGACATGGAGGTTGGCATCGCATCACTCAATGCCCCCAGTCACTTGGTCCTTATCTTTGTGGTTCTGAATGTTTTAGAGAGCCAAGATCTCTCAAGGTTGTTCCCCTCCATGATGGATTACAATGACCAATGCAAAAATCATCCCAAATGCACTGTCATGAAAACTCCATCCACGAGTTCCACTTTGAATTCGATGATCTTGCTAGTTATAAATAAAAAAGAAGTAAAAGCTGCAAAGAAACTTGGTAGGGAGATATGGATGTTATCACATTTGTCCCTAAAGTCTACAAGTGCATCTGATAAGCTATCTCCCCGAACCCTGAAGTGTGGAACAACTCTAAACAAATTAGCTCCAAATTCGTAATAATTTCCGCAAGATATGTAGCTTTTTTGTAAAATATAAATGTCACATGTATTCTTCACAAATCCCAATTATTACAATATTTTTTTTTTTATATCTCATATTGGGTATCATTCTATAATTTTATCTCCCTGATAAAATTAGATATAAAGTTTTAATGCATTACCTAAAGATTTGTACATGCTTACTTTTGTATACAAAGCAATTTGATGTAATCCCTTTATCCGTCAACCAAAATTCAAATAGAATATAAAATTTTGTTTTGAAAAACCTCTATTAGTAATATTAAAATTATACATATTCAATAATTCAAAATTAGAGTAATAATTATTTAGATTCAAATAGAATAAAAAATTTTGTTTTAAAATTTTGTTTTGAAAAACCTCTATTAGTAATATTAAAATTATACATACTCAATAATTCAAAATTAGAGTTTAATAATTATTTAGATTCAAATAGAATAAAAAATTTTGTTTTGAAAAACTTCTATTAGTAATATTAAAATTATACATACTCAATAATTCAAAATTAGAGTTTAATAATTATTTACTTTGTGCTTCATCGAATTTATTACACATCAAACGATAAAATAACAATTTCAAAAGTACAATGATTTATTTTAAAATTCCAATAAATTGTCGTTACAATTATCTAATTCATCTGCAAAACAAAAGATGCGAAGCTCACAGACACCATATTGACGTGGTGTATAAAATTTAAATACAATACTGAAGATTAGCTTAACTAATATGTTAAATCACTTGCTTAAGCTATGCCCACTAACTGGAGGGCATTCTTCCCAGCGCAATGGGCGGAAAAACAATTGTGGAGGTCTGGAATTAATTTCGGTAATCTACAGTCACCAAATTACACTTTAAATCCAGATTTGGAAATATCTTAATTACACGGTGCTGGTGGTCTAAGAAGAACCATACAAATAGTAATAACAGCATCACAATACTATTAATTATTCACGTCAAAACACTTATTAGGATTATAAAGAGATACAATGAACGAATAAAGCTGAAGCCAGCGTCAACATGACGGATGACTGTCTCAGCAGAAAAATCAAAATTATTTGAAAAGCAGAGGTACGGTCAGCAGGTGGCTAGAAATGGTGATCTTTTACTTCCTTTTTGAATTCTTTTTATGATGCTCGTGGAAAGCGTAGCCCCCGGCTCCCACTGCAGCTGTTGCTGCAATCTCCTCCGCAATCTTGTGTCTGTGTGCGTTCTCTGGATCCTTCTTTGCTTTATGTTTTTCGTACTGCATACCGAATGTGAGAATTAGTACTCCGATTAAAGCTATAAACAGATAAATATACCTTTTCGGTTTGTCTAGGTTATCGACTCTTGCAAATTACGGGAATTCGGATTTTACAGAACGATTCATACCTTCAAAATTTTTAAATAGACCATGTCACCCCTAAATTTAGAATTAAAGAATAAGAGAGAGATATATATAGTACCAGTGCAAACGTTCCACCAGCGACTGCTCCGAGTTCCCCTAAATGCTCCATTCGCTTATGGTGCTTCTCCTCCTTCATCGCCTTCTCGTACGGCGTGGCCTCTGAGTCAGTGTTCTGGTTCTTCTGATGGTGGAAGTGATGGTGCTGCTCGTGTTTATTCTCAGACATCCTTTCCGAAATTTCAGTTACAACGGATCGAAAGGAAATTCAAAGAGCCCTTTTACACCCTTACAATAATGAAAACAGAATTGAATAATTAAATCCCGATGGGATGGAAGGAAATGCAGAGACTGATTTTCACCCTCTTACAATACTCAGATTGCTTAGCAGATTAGATTACATGAAGTAATGGTAGGGAATTAGTGCTGTATATATAGCCAGAGTTGAATATTCAACGAACACACAATACCGTGTGTAAACCGCGCTTACGCGTAACAGAGTACTGCGCAGTTTCCAAATGGCCGATGCGACCGCATGGTGTGTCCTAATCCAAAATAAGAGATTGAGGAGGAAGGTACGTTTGAAGGTAATTTGGCATCGTGAAGTAACGAATGGAAAGCGCGTTTGGGCAGTTTCCAGAAGCTGCGGCGACCCCATAGTCTGTCCTTATCCGAAAGTGAATACTGACGAGGAAGATATGTTCGATTGGAGGAGAAATATGACATTTCGAATTAACGAATATCAATAATTAATAAATTTAAATCGTTCTTATAACAGTCCTACGTGGTGTGTTAGATTGATCTTGTTAACGTCCTGCATAACCACGGATTAACTAGATCAGAATAACTGGTCCATGGTACGCTGACTACCGTTAACCCAAATAAAGTTTGTTACGGAAACATAGTTTAACATAGACCGATAAAATTCACTCGAATAATATCATTTTAAATTCCGTACTTTTTATTAATAATTTCTTTTAACAAAACTGGTGATCATTTTATATTTCAATTTACATTATAAAGGTCGATGCAACCATCAAATTGTGAGATTGAAAACGGTTCCAGGATTTTAATATAATCTGACAAATGAAATTTTATTTTTTAATATATATCTAATATTAAACAATGATTATGTGAGCTACAAATAATATATATTGGGATAAACCAAAATTCCAAGTGCAACATAGTGATTAAAAAACCATGGGAAAGTAAGCAGACGTGATTTAGCAGCGTACACATGGAAATGGACATGGACTAATAAAGTGTGCACATTCCAATACAGATGAAGTTTAATAGATCTTTGAAAAAGTGTTTAAGAGATTTATGTTATGATGTTTAAATATAAAAAAAAAAATGTTTATATTTGAAATAGTAAAGGATGAGGCGTAAATTATGGTAAATAAGTTAATTATTTTACATATTTATTTTTAATAAGAATATTTACTAGTAATTGTATTAAATGTTGTAAAGGAAATACTGTAAGGAAATAAAATATAGTATTAATTTACGTTTCATTGTTAAATACTTTGTCTGATTATGTCAATATGAATGTCTAGTAAATAAGATCACGTTTCTTTTACTACTTATATCTTTGGTATATGTTTACTTTCACAATACCTAAATTAGACATCTACCACATTATATCTTTTTTAGTGCACTTGCATAAAAAAACTAAGAAATATGAAACATGATAAAGGAAATAGAAAAAGAAAAAAAATATTAAATATAAAATAGAAAAAAGAAAAGAAAATATTAAATATGCATAGGGGAGAATAAATAGAACGAAGCACTTTAAGTCAAAGGCAGAGCATAAAAAAAACAAAAAGAAAGTTTTTGCTGAAAAAAAAGACATAAAAAACAAAATAGGAAACAGAGCCATTTAAGATGAGTCAAACACCATTAATAGTAATATAAATTAAATAAAAGTAAATTTTTTAAGAACGTGCATTCCAAATTCCTATTTTGAATCATCAAAACTAATTCATAACCAACCCTAGCAAATATTTCAACAAAATGTTTTACACAGAATAGAGGTTTAAATCAATAAATCAATTACATATAAAACAAATAACTTTGCTGGTTACAAGAAATTTGTTGGTTTGCTGGTTATAGGACATATCCCCTGCTTCCCCTCCCTCAAATACATGGAGGAAAAGTAGTAGTGAATGAATTTGGTTTGATTAAAATACACTTATACTTTAGCATCAACATTCCATACCAAATCTAAAGAAGTGACATAGATTTTAGGATCGTAAGTCTACAGTTATTCTTGTTGTTGCATCGTAGTTATTATCACAATACCATCCGTGTTTTGAATTATCATACTTTTACAGTTGATGTTAAATTTAATTTAAGTAGCCGAGTTATATTTTGGTTCAGTAATTATATTTTTTCTCCATTTTGTTTTGTTGCTATTGTTTTGAAATGTCGTGAAAAAATCCTTTTATCTAAAATCATGTGCAAGCATGTTGTTCACAACAGAAGGTCCTAAAAAATGTAAAAGTCTCACAAAAATTTGTGATGCTGAAGATCTTTGTTAGTAAATACAAGGTATTTGCTCAGATGAAGCATTTTGCGACCACAGTGGTTTCAATGTTTAGACATCATTGTCTATAATGCTATGAACATTGCGTGCAAACAAAACATGTTGACAGAAAACTCCATGCATGAGTTCCACTTTTAATTGGATACTCTTGCTAATTATTAATGGAAAATAAGTATAAGGTGGAAAGAAACTTGGTAGGGCGATATTGATGATATCACATTTCTGCCTAAAGATCGAGGTCAACATATTAGACACTATCATTCTTAATATAGTGCACTAGAACCTCCTCGTTTAGCTACAAGTGCACCTAATAAGCTAGCTCCCCTCATCCCCTGTACTGTGCAACACCTGAACAAGCCCCCTCTCTCAAATTCTCTTTTTGTCTCAACACCATTCCAACTATTTAAGGACGATGCTCCTCTACCTCTAAACAAATTAGCTCCTCCAAATGCCAAGTAATTTCCTGAAGATATCTCATTTTTTTGTACACTATAAATGTCACATGTATTCTTCTCAAACTCCCCTTATTGCAATGTATTTTTATTTTATCCCATATTGGGTATCATTCTATAATTGTGTCTCCCCTAATAGACTTAGTTATCAAGTTTGAATGCATTAGCTAAATATTTCTACTTTCTTACTCTTGTTTACAAACAAATTTGATGTAAATACTTTTTGCCTCAACCAAAATTCAAATACAATACTAAATTTTGTTTTCAAAAACCTCTATTAGTAATATTAAAATTATACATACTCAATAATTCAAAATTATAGTATAATAATTATTTACCTTATGCTTAATTGAGTTAGTACACATTAAACGATAAAATAACATTTTTAAAAATATAATGATTTATTTTAAAATTCTAATAAATTGCCGTTACAAATGTGCGACCTTATCTAATTCATCTGCAAACAAAAAACGCGAAGCTCACAGACACTCCATTGTCGTGGTATATAAAATTTAAATACAATATTGAAGATTAGCTTAACTAATATGTTAAATCACCCTTAAGCTATGCCCACTAAGTCGAGAGGATTCTTCCCAGTGCAAAGGGCAGAAAACAATTGTGGAGGTCTGTAATTGATTTCGGTAATCTACAGTCACCAAATTACACTTTAAATCCAAATTTGCAAATATCTTACACATGGACTAAGAATAATTATAGTTGTGGGTCTTGGTTAAATGGTGATGAGGTCATTTTTTATAGCACTTATCATCACAGGTTCAATTCTCATCTACAATGGAGATGATGTCTCTAGACAACTTGATGGGTGCTATAAAAAACGAATAAAAAAAACGAAGGCAACCTGATTTTTCAAGGAAACTCCTCCATTATTGCTCATTAGCATTTTCAGTTGAGGCGAGGTTTCCGTAACACTTTGAAGTGATTTCAGGCTGGTAAGTACCGTTGTCTTTTCTGATACGCCTCTTGCATGGAGGATATTTAGTTCACTTGGAGCTTCTATGTGAATTTTAAGGCTGGTAAGTAATAGAATTGAAGCACTACACATGTGATGCCATAGCAGTGGTAAATGAGAATTTAAATTCTATGCACGTATTATTTCAAGTAGCGTTAAAGACTACGGTTGCTCTCTAGTTTTAGCCTCTTGACTTCTAATCCTATCAGAAGAATACGGTTCTCCTCTATTTACTGATGGTTTCATTCAAAACCCTCGCAAGGACATTATCGAATGCTTACACCAAGTACACATAGACAATGTTTAATGGCCAATATTTTAATTTTCATATATCGCACCCAAATTATACTCATCTATAGGGCTTGACTTGACTGCTCATTGACTAAGCCTTGACTCATCTCTGGGGAAAATACCCCAAACTATGCTCGTCCTTCCACTCAGCCTTGTGAGCCATTGGCTGGGTGCTTGGGTATTTTAAGTCTCGCTCCTTTAATGGGTTCAAGGCGTTAGAAGACTAAGCTATTGATGCTCAAACTTGCATGTTGCTCCCCAGCTATAAAATGGCTCATTATAGCAGACCATACTTTTTCTCGTATTTTATGATTGGCACTAGCTATTAGCGTGGGGTCCTATGCATATGGACGAATGTGACCATCTGGTTGAACAACATAAGTCTCTATCATATGGAATTCTAATACGATGACATATTGACAATATTTCACTTGGGAAAATGGGTCTTGTCCATAGTGTTCCTACTACGCTATCCTTGTGCAACCTCACCGCAATCGAAACCATCAGTACTAGAACAAAATTTATCTCGGCCAACCTTCAATGAATAGTGTGAATCCTCATACTCGTACAAATTTATAAGAAGTCTGTACACCACATATAACACCTATGTTCCTAAATTCACAATTTAACTAAGGGAAGGTCCTCGGGTTGCACTCGGCATATTATTAATTCATAAACCTACATTATTGATTCATAAACATAAACAGAGGCGATTTAACAAATTCTAATTCACATTTGACATAGGTGCTCCTTGAAGGCACAATTCAATTAATTTCTCCTCATGAAGTATTTACATAAACTTTTACATGATTCCATTGTCGAGCTCTCATGCTCCTCTTGAGTTCTATTCTCTCTAATATTAAGCCTCTTATCTATTACCAGTGCTCTATCTCTAAACTTTTATTGTACATACTTACATATCCTTCTATTGGCAAGGGGAATAATCTTAAAAAAAACTAATCAATTGGGACATCTCTCCCAGCACTTGAAAAACTTTGCAACACATTAGTTAGACACTTGTGGGTGTTACACAAGCCCATTTGAGAAAATTACCAACTTGTCCAAAATATACTAAGAGCTTAATAGTGTAGATTCTTTCTAGAATGGGGACATTTGTATTTACATTAAAATTCCTCTATTTTTAATTTTATATCATTAATTATTGGAAAACACCTCTCCTTTTGGAAAATATTTTGACCTTTTTAAGAAAATGAACTATCTAGGGATTGATTCTCCTAAATGAGACTCTCCAAGTTCGAATTTTGCATCACCTTGTGTCCATGAACCTTTAATTATTTTCTTCCTCCTCGATCTCATAATTGGTTCTATTGTTGTCCATTATTCATTATATTTCAGTGTTCCATTCATGTCAATAGTCTTCTAGGATCCCAAACTTTATGCTATAGTGCCCCACTAGCATTGATGATATAAGCTTGCGTAGTCAATTGAATCTTGTCACTTCCTTCCTTCCTCACTTTATTATGACTCTTTTTAGGAAATATTCTCATCTGCATCCATCTCATCAATCTCATTGTTCGAAATTTTCTTTGACTGAAACTTGTGGGTGTTACCATTTTCCAATTCCCATTTGGCATGTTGAATATGCACCATTTGGTTTACCGAACTCTCTTACAAGGATTTTAATTCCATCAACAAATTTATGTTTTCATCACAATTAAGAGAAATTCTTCTAAGTTCTTCTCTTCATATTATCCATCCTCTTGATGACCATATTCCCAAACCAACACTTTCCTATTAATTTCAGCATTGATTTCCTTACAGTTCGTTAGGAGATTACTTGTATGCTTATCCCCATTGTTGTCTATTGTAGTCTCTCTCAACAAAAATACCTGCTTCATATCTCTTGATTTAAAATGAATTTAAAATTCATTCTCATGAGAGATACTTGTTTCATACTTCTTTTTTTCCCCTTCTGTTGACGACACTTGTTGTCATTTTCCATAATCCCAACAATCGTTATATCATGTGATGAATCAATGACATAATTGTATGTTTTTAGCATATAATACTCCTATTTTTCCTCGATTGTTGGATTTGCTTCATTCTTTCTTCCTTTTGTAACAAGCATTAGTACTTGTTGTTTTCCATGTTTTGAATAGATGCCCCCCCTCATCTTCATTCTCTTTTATAATGCCCTGAACTATACTATTGAATTGTGTAGCATATATTAACATGGTATAATATTTAATACCATGACAAACACTGAAGTACATGGCAAGAAATAAATAGGACAATAATTTTTTCATTGAGTTGAAATGTTTGTCCTCTTGACATTCATGTCAAGAAGCCATTTTGAAAACTACATAGGTCAATAATTGGTAAGTCAAAGAGTTTCTCTTTGATTCATTTAACTACAATGATGCTCATATGTACAACAAAAAAAAAACCAATTTTGTATTCATTTGGACAAGATTACCAAAAAATAATAGTATAATTCAAAATCCTATTTCCGGGGTTGAAATATCTAAAGGATAAGCCTCTATGATCAGAAATGGAGGATGTTGTTATTGATTGTTTATAATTGAAAGTCGTCTAAGAACCAAAAATCATTTCTATGAAAAATGAGGCATGTAAAGTTAAAGTTTGAAATTATTACCTTCTCAACTGAAAAATGGAACAATATGAAATTGGATCAATCAAGGACCGTGAGCCCATTAAAATTTATTCCTCCAAGGAGGAATTATCTTTACTGAAATATCAAACAAGGCTTGCGTGATCATAGTGAAAATTTTGAATGCATCATGGAAATTCCTTGGGGGAAATACAAGGGGAATCAAGGTTAATTAGGTAGTAATAAGCCCTATAATAGGTGGTATGGTAAAGTCTGGTACTCATACTCATGAGAAAAACTATAGATCACACCTATTACTACCGAAAGGAAAACCTTGATAGAAAAAATAAACCCAAACGTTTCATGACATATGTTGGTATGGATCACAAAGGATACGACATAACCCATACCAACATTTTCTTAGATAAAAACAATGTCACAAGAAGATGAACATCAGAAGCAATATAGGACTAATATGCATGTATATGGGAAATCACATGTTTGAAAGAGAAGTTCAAGAACTAATAGTGGCTCAACATAATAGCATAGAAACTCAAACATAGGGGTGAAAACATGAAGTTGGGAAACACTTTTTGCCCTTTTTTGACGTTGAAAATTGTAATTTTCTATGTTTTTTCAACTTCAACTCCACTAAACTCATATTTTCAATGCAAATTACACTTTTACATAAAAACAAGATTTGTAGAGAATTGTCTTACCTCCATATATATATATATATATATATATATATATATATATATATATATATATATATATATATATATATATATATATATATATATATATATATATATATATATATATATATCGACATATAGAGAGGTAAATTTGTTGTTTACTAACTGCATAAACTTGAAATTTTGAGGCAAACATAAATAATCACTTTTTGAACCCTAAATGTTTTAGGGAAGGTTATTCATTTTTTGGAAATAAACCATATCATCATAATCTACATAGATTTCACTACTGCAATGACTATTTTTCAGTAATTTTCAGAATGAATCTCTATTTTTTATTATTTTTGAAACGGACGAAGACAAAAAACAGTGGTGCTGTAGTACATTTTATGAGCCCTAGATTTTCTTTTCAATATTATAGTCAATAAGAAAAATGAGAATACCCTTTTGAATAAGACAGGGAGAGGAATTACAATATGATTTTTCTAATTTTTTTTGGTGTTGCCATTTTAAAGTTATTGAATTTTCATTCACAGCAATTTTCAGAACAATGAAATTCCACAGTGACACAGTTTAGTATAAAATTAATAACAAAATGAATTTTTTAATGAAACTCCACAAATATTACATCATTAGAAACTAGATTCAGAGATTAATCTAATGGTACCAGGTCCAAAAGATAACATTTTGTTTTTGTAGGTGTTTCGCCCCTCCAAAGTTGCAGGTTCTTGAAAACTGCAGAATTTTATAGGTTTTTCGTTGACCAGAAACTCTTAGCTGAGATAATTTCTTGGGCGAGACATTTATTAAACTCTCGGTTGGGAAATTTCAAACTCTCAACTGAGAGTTTAAATCAGCACGGGTTACATTTAACCGTGTGGATAAACTCTCGTCCGAAAGTTTTACAAACTCTCGGCCAAGAGTTTGCGCCCGAGAGTTTACCCAAGGACGACTCTAGGACGGGAGTTTTATAAGTCTCATCCGAGAGTTTTATAACTCTCATTCGAGAATTTAATAATCTCTCGGACAAGAGTTTATTAAAATTTAATCGAAACATTTTTATTTTCGGCCGATGCAATGTTTCGGGCGAGAGTTCGATATAATTACTCTCGTTCGAAAGATTAATTCCGCACACCATTAGAAACTAGCGAAAGTGCGAAGGTGCAAGGGTCTGAATTTTTTTTCTGCCAAGGTGCGAATTTTTTCTGCGTAAAAAATTCTTTTTGGCAAAAATTTTTTTTGAAAGTTTCTCTAGGTGCAAAATATTTTTTTGGCGAAATTTTATTTTTATTTTTTTTGGGTGCATGCATGCATGAAGTATTTTTGAAAAATGTCTCTATGAAGGCATGAAGTATTTTTACAAAATGTCTTTATGATTTTAAATATTTATTTAATTTTCTCTCTTATTGAAAGCATGAAGTACTTATTCTGAAGTCTTTATTTTTTTTTGGGTATTTGATCCAAATAGAATTGGATTTTAGGTTTCCAATTTTGTGAACATGGGAAACGAAAGGAATTGCCTATCAAGGCACGATCGAGAAATAACTGATTTTGTGGAAAATAATGAGAGATTAGAAAAAAAAGCTAGAGGAAAGGGAAATATTAAGCCATGAAATAAATGTGGAGGTAGAGCATTGTGAAAGAGATCTAGAGGTGCATGACAATGACGAGGAAATGAGAAATTTTGAGGAACTTGTAAACGAGAATATTGAAAACATAAATGTCGAAGAGAATGTTGAGGAACTTGTCAATGAGAATATTGAAAACACAAATTTCCAAGAGAATATTGATATCGATCTCACTAGTGAGTCAATAGTTTCTTCAATTTGAATTTTGTATTTTTTTTTTTTTTAAATTGTAGTTCAAGATAGCTTTAAAATTAAAAAATATGTATATGTCAAGTTCAAATTAGAAGTTAATATTTTCTTTATGCAAGGACAACATCAGAACCACAAGAAGATACTACCACACATCGAATTTCACTGCAATTAATTGGAAGTTCTAAGAATGTTGTATACGACTACAACTTTCTAGAAAATATGGATCCAACTAAAATTGAAGAATTGGGACCACCAATGGCTGAAAGGACGGTTCGAGATAAAATAAATTGGGGGTTGAAACATCTTTTTGAAGGTAAATATATTATAGCACAAGCTCAGATGTTACGTAGATTTTTAAGGCACAATTATCTTAGAAATGTTGTGGAATTATTGGGCATTAAAAGTGAGAAAGACATTTTAGCAAATGAAATGGTATCAAAAAATGTGACTTCGGCACTTGCCACACTAGCCAAAATGCAATCTCAAGTTGAAAAGAATGTTCATAGAGAAATTTTAACAGGTGTACTCACGAAACAAAATTCATCAAGTCAGTTGATGTCAGCAACTTCAAAATTGTTTAAAACATCAAGAAAAAGCTTATGGAGGCATACAAAATTTAGAATTCAATTAGATGAGAATGATGAACTTGCATGTTGGGCAAATATCTACAGGAATCCATATCATGATAGACTTCCTGATGGTGTGAGGGATAGGGTAAAAGAGTTTTAGGATTTGAATTCTCATGTGTCGCCACATGAAAAGGACACTGTGCGATGTTGTATATTTAAGGGATTTTATGAATCTCATGCCAAACATATAACATAGGTCAGTCAAGTAGAATTATTCCAGAACTTTATGGAGATTAATACTGATGTGAAGGTTTCCCTTAGCACATTTGTGAAGATTAAACCATGGTATGTCAGGCCTATCACTATTCGAGACACATGTTGTTTTCAATACCATGTAGAATTCCAATTATTTTATGAGACATTTGTAAATTTTGGCATAAAATATTGGTCAAATGACCACCCTGCTTCAAGTGTTCGTGAATTTTTATTGAAGATATTATGTGCACGAGAGAATAATGAATTATTTTATAAAAAAGAATGTGTTGGTGGAAGAAAATGCCCAAAATGTTCTCATTTGGAACTCTATGATGCAAAGTATCCCATTGATCCTAATGATCCCAGAATATCAAATCTCAGTCCGAATTGGAAGCGATATGAAAATGTTACTTACACTCATGTTGTAGATTCAAGAACAACATCAAAAAAATATCACATTACCTGACGACGACATTTCAACGACATCTTTTATGGAGAAGTTCAGGGTGCAAATATACAAATATATTAAGCACTGTCATATGGCAGGATGGTAGGATTTATAGTTCAAGAAATCACGAGATGTGTTCCCAAAAGGAACAATATTATCAATGGTTGATTTTGCTTAGAATTACACGTTTATTCCACAAATGGAGATACAAAGTGAGTATTATCATTCAGACCAAGTATCTATATTTGTGCATATTATGTATAGAAATGCAGAGCTTGATATCGATGGTTTTGATAGCGATGAAAATAATAGTGAGGTGATTAAGGAGTACCATTTCTACATCAGCGATGATCGAACACATGATACATGTTTTGTTCAGCATTGTTTTAATGTTATTTACAATGAATTATTGAAACGAATGGTCACTTTTAAAGAACATTGGGTATGGTCAGATGGTTGTGCTAGTCAATTTAAATCAGCAAGATCGTTCTTTTGGTTGTCTCGTCTTCATAAGAGAACCAACATTCGAAATACATGGAATTTATTTGAGACGGGGCATGGAAAAGGAGAGCACAATGGTGCTAGGGCATGCATAAAATGTGCACTTAGGAGGCATCAATTGAATCACTCAGCTTCCTGACTTGCAAATTCTTTAGATGTTGTTAATTGGTGCAATGACAATTTAAGTCATGTATCGAACCCAAGGATGGATGATGTGCACAGGTAAGCGTACACATTTAACTAACAATATATTATACATGTTTAGAGATATATGTGTATACATTTGTGTGTAGTTTTTTATTAAAAAAAAAATATATTGTTCCAAATTTTACTGACACATGTGTGTGTTTTTCTCAAGCAGATACTTTTGGAATATTGCAATGGGTGATGTTGATAGATCGTTGCCATTTAATTGCCTTGGAATCCCTCAAACAAGAAGTTTACACTCAATTACGAGTAAGAACATGACAAATATACATTGCATTGAGAAACAAAAGTGTTCTTTATTTTTATTTTTTTTGCATGTATTGATCAGATAGAGTCCATCAATGACTGTGAAAACCAAATTAAGAAATTTCTTAAACCATGGAAACACGAATAATTGAAACCATTTCCCCATTTGGAAACATGATTGACAAGGAAATGGATAATGAAGTGGTTGTGATTAACAATGATTATGATTGTGTTTCTGATATGGTTAGAGAAGGTGATGTCCTCGCTATCATTGCACTAGAAAATAATTAAGAAAAAGTGCATTAATATTTATTACGATGCACTATGTCTAAATCCACGTTGTTGCATGAGTATAATGATCCATCAAATTATACATACCTAATCAATTCAATGTTGTTAATGGGACATTTCTTTGAAGAAGTAAAGAAATGTAAAGATCATATTATTTTTCAAGATTACTAGCCAAAGGTTATTTATGCCCAATATAGTCACTTGGTCATAGCAACTCGGTTGCATTTGAAGCAAGTGAAGAGTAGAAAAAACAATGATAATGGAGGTTATCGACAGATGATCATGATGCCATTCTGGAAAATTTTCCACTAGCACATTTCATATAAATGGAACACATTATTCAAGATGAACAATGATCTTTGATTCCAGGGTTAGAACTTATAATTGCTACAATGCATTGGAATTTATATAGTTTAACACTATATTGTGGATTGCTTTCAAATAAATGGACATGTGGATGGTTAGATGTTTGTTGGGACGAACAATATATTATGATCTACTGCATAAGAATGCTTTGCTAGATAATTAAGTTATGGTGATTTAATGTGTCCATGATGTTTACTCCTAGATGATCTTAACTCGCCCTTTTTTTTTGCATGGATATGACATTGATGAATCAATATTTAATTAAATATATATTATTGTATTGTTAGTTTAGTTCTGATATCAAATGTCATCATATTTGAATCTCTTCATTAGTTTAGATTAGTTTATATTTGATGTGGCCAATATCTTCATTATTTTCTCTTCTCATGATGGAGGTCTCCTACTTTTATTTTTTATTGACATGTTTCTATTTTCCATGTGCTTGGAAAATATTGTCTACAACCTGGAATAGATCCTAAAAAGAAACATTCAAGAATACAAAACTATTCATAAAGGTGTGTTTAGCTATGAATTAATTCTTATGTTAGATGTTATGAATCTAATTCATAACTAATGTAATAAATATAGTCATTAATAGTTAAATAGGGATTATGTAAAATAGTCATTAGATTAATGAAAAGACATGTCTAAAAGACATGCCCATTCATGAAAAGGTACCTTCATAAGTATACAAGCAGGACCTCATTGTATCATTCAATCACCTTATTCATATCATATTTATTAATAAAATATTATTATTCAAATACCTCTTGTGTATTTTTATAATTAAAGCCTTTTTTCTATTAAAGTTAACAAATCTACAAGTCTTGCTGCTACAGAAACCAAATCTACAAGTTCCGCTGTTACATTAGAGAGTTTCGCTAGTAATGGATTTCACACTTTTATATTAAGAGATAGATATCCCACCCCTTGTAGCAATAAATCCAAAATTGTTTAGATGAAATTATTATTTCCAAAGGAAAACAACTCAACTCTCATCAATGTTTCAATATAGATGAAGATAAATGGTTTGGTAAATTTCAAATTTAAGGAGAAAAATTATTCAAACTAGTTTATAGAGCATATTGATAGCTTCAACAAATTATCCTATAAATGTCAAATGTGAAAAGTTTCTATGTTCATTTGACATGTTTCTATTTTCCATGTGCTTGGAAAATATTGTTCAGAACATGGAATAGATCCTACAAAGGAACATTCAAGAATACAAAACTATTCATAAAGGTGTGTTTAGCTATGAATTTAAAATTCTTATGTTAGAAAGTTTCGCTAGTAATGGATTTCACACTTTTATATTAAGAGATAGATATCCCACCTCTTGTATCAATAAATCCAAAAATGTTTAGATGAAATTATTATTTCCAAAGGAAAACAACTCAACTCTCATCAAAAGCATACTCCAGATGAAGGTTTTGAAAAATAGGTTGATGTTAGAAATTTGCAGGCCATGTCAGGATTTGCAGTTCAAGAAAGTGAATAATTTTTCTTGGCAAAAACACACATGGAATTTCAAGATATTGGGGGACAGCATTTTGAATAAAAGAGTTAAGGTCACACATATCAAATATTGTCATCAAAATTCAAATTCAGATGTTGAGAAAACACTTGTGAACTACTTGAAGGATGCTAAAGAGGCATTGACAGAACTGGTGGTTATTCACTCACTCAAGAAGTTAGCTTCAATATTGCTCATAGCATGCAGTTAAGTCCTGCAGGTTTGGAAACCTCTGTTGATGATCTTTGCAAAGGGCCAGAGCAAGCTGTAAGAACAGAGCTGATAGCGTTGTCCCATCAAAGGATGTTGTTGAACCATAGGATATAATAGGTACACTAAGCAACAACAACACATAACTGATGGAAAATCATATTCAAGATGACCTATTACAGGATGCAAGTATCTCTGTGCAAGATTTAATGAATTGAAAGAGGAGATAATTGAAAAAGACTTGGAAGAAGCATGGATGCATAGGAACAGGTGTGAAATAGAAGAGAAAATGGCCTGGAAAGATTATAGGAAGGCATGGGGGATTGTTCAAGCTGCTAATCAAAGGTGTATTTATCTTCACCAAAAGAGGGAAAGGTTGTCTTCTCAAATTTGTGCTCTTGGAATGAGACACTACTCTCTAGAAGGATCCCTAAAGAGGCTTCATCAAAGCAAAGAAGGATTATCTTCTCCACGATGCTTTACAGGTCATAAGGAATTGGGCAATTTCACCTCTGGCACCCATTCCTCCGAAGACCACTTTGAGGATTTAAAACATAAATGTACCAAGCTCAATGATCATGGCTTGCATGTGGATTATAGTGTTACATCTTCAAGTAATGATATCTTTCTATCCATTGAACAGAACTCCAATGGCACGCTCTCAATTGTTGATATGGTTCCTAACACCACAAGGGAATTATGCATTGTTGGAAATTTTTTTGGTGAAATCAAGATTGATGTCTCTGAATGTCAAGCTGTAGCTGAGCAAGACCAAGTCATTGTTTCACGTGAACCTGAAGTATTTCAGATGAGGAAGGGACAACAAAATCAAATGGAAGAGGAGAAAGCTATCAGCAGATTGTAACTCATCGTTGCTACTCTAGCACTTGTGGCTCAGTTACACTCCCTTCAGTACATGTAGCATCTGTGCAACATTTTCTTCCATTATGTTTGTGAACTCAAACAATTCTTCCAAAGAGAAATTCTTTAGGTCTTCCTCTATTTTGACGATGGTCTACTTTTGTATATTGAGATCTACTCATCTACTCACACCAGTCTTCCCACAAGAATCATTCCAATTACAGTCAATACACTGCAATTATATACATTTGTCATTGAGTGAAACTTTACACCAAAAAGTCCTCATTAAAAGCACTACAATATTTCACAAATATCGAACTTATTCTTAATCCTGTAAAATTTTTAAAATTTTATACAAGAACAAGAAAAGGGGCCAATTCACCAAGTTTTTCATGAGAATATTTTCCTCAAACATAAGAATACCATGTGTTATGGTGATACAAAGCTCTTTAATCGCCTGAAAATTGTATTAAACATGAAAAAACATGAAAAGGAGAAACCGTCTTAGCAATGATCAAAAAATAAATATAAAAATGTTTGGTCCATGGTTCTATATGGTCAAGGTTCATTCAATCACTCAAACTTAAGCATTCATTTTATCATTATACATGCAAATATTCAACTGCAAATCCATCTAGAAATTCTCTTTATACATATACCACATGTGAAGTCTAATATGGACATTAATCTTGATGTTTGAATACTCTAGAAGTATCGATAAATGAAGGTGAAAAATATGGAGCTGAAGAAGTTAATGAAAATTGACGGCATCAAGACGTTGACAAACGGACAATAATGCAAATAAAAAATTATAATAGTGATCAAGGTATCTGCAAATATCATTCTAGAATACCTCTATCTTCAACATGTGCATAACCAGAAATACCAACCACATGACAGGCTAAAAGAAACTTCCAATGACACATATATCCATAAATAATGTCAAATCAAATATTACGATTATTTCTTCATAAATAATTTTTGACTGCAAATATCCATCAATGTTTTTTATAACATATAGTTGTGTCGAATAATCACATTGTTCAAACTCCAATTTTAAACCAGAACATCCAATAACGGAGCTCTGATTAAATAATTGAAAAATCAGCCTAAACAAGCCCAAAAAATATACATTTCATAATAACATGTTCGATGTTTCCAAACTTTAAAAAGATCTAATAAACAATTAACATGATTCTAATTAGAAAACACCTCATGACCTTGAAAAATATACAACTCATAATAACATGTTCATTAAAAGAGTCTAAACTTCTCAAAAGTATCTTGCACTCACATCCACCTCTCTTCCTTCTTTCCATTGTGATTGATATTGACTCCCAGTAAAATATATAACAAGTTTGTCACAATTCTCATAAAATTTTTGTCCAATGTTAGTGTATATTCACACATTTAGATTGATATCAACATTGAATGTGTCAAAATTCTCATAAAAAGTTTGTCCATATGCTATATCAATGAGGAAATAATTATTTATTAACTACATTAATCTACATGCAATACCACATAAAGTTGATATTGAATTTAGTAATGTTCAATTCCCCATGGTGGGTGCACAATAGCCACACAATATGCTGCCAATGATGAGGGAAATGAAAAGTTATGAGGGGCAACAGGCTACCTTGACCTGACAGCCTGCATGGTCGCCCCACCACTGTAAAGGTCGATACAAGCATGGTAAATTTTTAGTTGCACAGACTGAAATTGTTCAAGGGATTAGGAAGGTACACTAGTGCAGTGGTTTACACATTCCTAGACCCAAATCTACAATAATGGCATAATATAGGAAAATACGAGGTTATTATGTTGATAGGAGGAAGGAAGGCCATCGTGTAGCATGCATAATGAGCTTAGATCTGCTTATAATATATCGATCATGGTAGCATTCCTCCAAGAGATACAATTATGTATTTATAGCACATTTATATGGAGATCATGCATACACAGGCTATAATTATCGCAGTGCATCTCGACAGGCCAAGGCTCTCTTAGTTTTTGCACATCACTCCTTTTAGTGGTAATTTTTCAGGTTTGACATTTTCATGCTCTTTCCCTGCAACTATTTTAAGGTTTTGCATCAATTTATGTTTTCTTTGTTAGTCACTGCATGTTATTTTTGTTTTTGGTCCTCCATTCCCATTATCAGCCTTGTGTTCTTGAGAGGCTACCTCTCATCAATTTCTTTATGAGTTTCCTCTCTTCCTATATATTTGTCAAACATGTAACCTGCTCCCTCTCTTGTTCCAATCCATATTTTCCAGCAACCATCCTCTTTTTTCTTGTCTTTACCCCTCTTTCAACCCTTCACCTCTTTCATTTACTCAATTTTATTTCTATGGTTTGTCCCTCCCTCCTCGGTCTCCCTTGCTTCCACTCCCTTCTCCATAATGGTTTGGCATCAGCTAGTTGTACCCTCACACCACGGAAGAAGAGGTAGACCTGGGTTCTGCTCATCCCTTGAATTCAATACCCCTACCTTGAGAGGCACTTGCACTCAATCCTCTACTAGAGCTGCTATGGAGTGATATAGAGACATTATTCCTAAATTCGTCCAATGGGAAATTTCAAAGACTATATCCCTGATGTAGGCAATTCCACTAAAGCTAGATCATTTTCTTATATGTAGACTATCAATTTGTATTGGCATGCTAAAACTCTCATGGGAGGAGTTCTTGCCGAAAGAGTAGACAATTAGCAGGAAAATATCATTTTCATGTTTGAGATCATTGAAAAATGGATATCATAAATAAGAAGGTCACTTTTTTGACCAAACGAATCGCTGACATCGACCCCTCATCATTGGACAATGATTATGATCCTCAGCCGCCTAATTATCTACACAATTCATGTGAATGAGAGAATTCAAGGCTTAGGATCAAGGAGACATCTTAATTTTCAATATTTCTATGCCTATTATTTATGTAGTTGTTTCTATGTATTCTTTTTTGTCTGTTTTATGCTATCAAATCAACATATTAAGAACATTAGAAAAAATATTAGTTTTGAGTTTATGCTACTAGTTTGGTTTCCTTAGAGATAAAACAATAAAGACTATCAATATTTCACTAGAGAAGAAGAAGTCTAATAGGGTTTGGATTTCAAAAATAGAAAGAGAAGGTCGTATTAACGAATTATTTGAATTCAAAGGCAGAGTTTCCTAGTGCACATCAAAATTTGATATAAACCAAAGGATAACACACCTTGAAGTTGTAAGAAATCATTTCCCCTCACTCCAAATATTTTCAGAAAGATCCTATGACTCCCAATAAATTATATAACTCAAAAATTTTCAAGCCCTATGAAAGCATTTGTTTCAAGAAATAAGCTTCTCACACTCGATCAGGTCATCACCATGAGCACCCAATGCTCCTATTGATGGCCTTGATTTATAAATACGAAGAGTTGAATCAAATATTTCCCTTTGCCTTGATTTTTGGTTTACCTTTACCATGATATCCTTTAGGACTCCGAAGTCTATTGCTCCTACTAAATAGAGCATTCCAACAAGCTCACCAAGAAATTTTGGTGCCAATGGAACATCAATTTTTGTATCATCAAATTCATTTACAATAAACATTAGTCCAGCTTCTACGTATTTATCAGAAAATGTCTGTTCAGAATATAAAAACTCTAGAAGCTTCCCAACAATTTCAATGTGATGTTCATTGTTCTCAATAGCTAATAAGATTTCTTGCTGGACAAATGTAGGATAATAGTTCGGCCACTTCAACTCCTGAACGCACAGTTTTTCTTCTTCACAGTCTCGAGCACTAAAATACTCCTCCAAAAAAGATTTTGAATTTTTATCTAAATCAACAGGTGGTTTTCCTAAGGATAAAGGATTTTTCATAACAGGCATGGGAGTTGAGAACCTATCGTTCTCAAATTCTTTGACTCTAGAAATACCTACAGTAGATTTAGATCCTCCAGATAGACCTTGAATAAGAGGCTCAGTCGCCCCTACATTCGGCCCTGAGGCTGTCAACTGCCTAGCTATAGAATTCTGCAGTAATGCACTTGGCTTACCAGTAAAAAATTCCCCAGTGCCCTGTGGCAAAAGCCTTGCATTACCAACTGAAGGCTTTAAAACAGGTGCTTGGGAACGACCTTGACTTGGAGGTAGAGCAGGAGATGGCACCAGATTTTCATTTTTGTTTACTAGTCAACCAGATAGGCCTTCCAAACCATCCCTGTCCATTGCAGACATCCCAGGCATTCTAGGCATCAAACCTCCAGGCCGTCTAATGCCAAAATTGTTTCCATCACCCATACCGATAACATTAGATGCACCACGACCATTGCGCATGTTTGTTGATCCCGACCTTAAACCATGCTTCTGTTCAACTTCTGAATGGATCTCATTTATAGTTTTAGCTTTTATCTAAAATTAAATAAAGCAGTAGCAAGTCAAAAATCAATAGGAAAGGGATATCCTGTGAGCAAATAAAGAGAAAGAAACAAAAAACATGCTAAAAGGCTTTTCAATTATAGGAGATAAAAATTCATTGCCAATAATCATATAAGAAAATAGATAGAAACCAACCTCTTCCCGTCGAGGGATCCATTTATTAGCATGCAATTCAATAACATCACGAACCGTGAATCTCATTCGAGATGCCAGGCGTTTATTATTGGCTAGCTGCTTCATTGAAGAGAAATAAGAATATATGATAGAATGCGACTTGGGTTTTTCTTCAAGCTATTTTCCAATGGTGTTGAAAAGATGTCAAAGAGGCTCCACATTTTCTTCAACTGGAGGAGACTTTAAATCTTGACCTAACAAATGTTGTTTGATGGATAATGCAAGTATAAAACATTATTTAGCATTATTTAGCCACAATTAGTGTTTTAGACATGTGAAACTTTTAAGTTGTGCAAAATTTATATATACGTGATAAGAATTAAAGATTACTAATACTTCTGAATCTTATTTGAAGCATTAAAATGTGTTATTCAGAGAATAAAAATTCAACCCTACTTAAATGAGCACACTTTTAGCAGCAAATAAATAAACCTTTTGATAAAATTATATAATGCAAATAGATATTGTTATGCAACAAACCTGAATACAATGATGAACAATTTTTTCAGGTACCATTTTTTGCTTGAAGAGATCCCCAATTAGCCTTATATTTCCTAGAGTGCGAAGATTTACCATCTTCTCCTTGTCACGACATTTAGATTCTTGATCTGGTACTATCATTTGCCTGATTTCTGCTTGTAGATTGTTTGCACCTTCAAATGCTTTTTAGAAAGTGTTAAGAAGAATTCTCTGGAATGCTATTGGTTTTCCTTCTGGTTCTCCAAGTGGAAATTGAGGGAGTACGGTATTTAGATCATGGCACAACACATAATACATGGGGAAAAATGTCGGTTCAAGCACTACCTTGTCAAAAATAAGATGCATTAATCCCTGAAAACAAAGCAGATGCACAATCAGGTAAGATCTCCCTTGTGATGTCTACATGATAAGATAAACAACAAATGTTCAAAAAAATAGTTTGTGAAGTTTAGACACCTCATCCACCAATCCAGTTTTTCAAATAATTTAACTACAACAAAATGGAACGCCATTACCTAGCTGATGAATATAAAACAGGGGAGTTAGGATTCCAAGATTGGAACAATAGAATAGATGGTAGGAACTCCAATCTAGGATTAATGATAATTTCACTAAGGCCACTTAGATAGAAGCTTTCACTGAGGGTTGAAGAAGATCTTATGCTTTAAGTGATGAGAGCCAAGCCACAAACCTTAGATCATGCCATGTTCTTGCCTATCAAATAGTAAAAATCATTGTCTTGGCTTTGATTTTTTACATTTTCATACTACATCCAAACCCTATCTAGATAGAACCATACTCCTAATAATTAGAAAATTGTAAACCCACCATGAACACCCAAAGAGAACCTCAAAAATGAAATGCCCAAGCTCCTAGACCTAATCATCCAAATGTGTAGAATCCTACAAAGAATTACTAGGATAGAAAAGGGGTATAAACCAATGTGAATGTGAATTGAATTCAAGAGTTTTATGAATGTTGACTGTATTTTGTTCTTCATGTGGCAAAATTTATAGTTATCATAAAGTTCGGAAAGGAATTTTTTCCACTATTCCCATTGCTTTCCGTCCTCCCTCCTTTTAAATACCCCTCTAGTCATTTTCGTCCAAGAAGATACATTCCAAACCAAGGATTTACATTCGTACAAGTTTTTCCTCATTCCATGAGTCTTGAATTCCAATTCCTAGACCTTTATTCTAAGTAACTTATTTTGACTAATAAGTGAGGTATATAGAGGTAAAGAGGGCAATCACCTTACCTTTTTATGCTTTGTAGGAATGGAAAAAATTACTTCTTAGAAAATGGTCTCTACAAGAGTGGTTGTAGGTGCACCCATGGGAGAAGTAGCGCTTTCTTCTTCATGGTTAACGATAAAAGTGTCAATCAGTGTGCCTATAGGAGTGAAAACAATTGTGTCCTTGAGAGTAGCATCAATTGTGTTTGCGGGAATATAAACCATCATGTCATTGAGATTAGAAGAAACTATATCCATGGCCTCATAATGCAATTACCATCCATCAAAGTCGAAAATTTTTCCCTAAGAGCACTCCTTGCTGGTTATTATGGAGTAGCAAGGCCACCAGACCAAGTTATTCCAACCCTGGGTCACTGACTCTACTAGTTCTTATGTTTCAGTAGGGGTAGTGTCTTCCTAGTGTTTAGGATTTCTTCTGCCCTTACTTATTTTTTTGGAGTAGCAGGGGTTTGGGTGGTGGTAGGAATGTATCATGTCCTCTTCTTTCCTAGAACACAGGGGGGCCTATTTTGACGCCCTCTCATTCTCTCAGTGGTTGGTTTGCTACTAATTATCTCAACGTCAATGTCACTTTCCTTCTATGGTGTAATAGAATTTTGCTCTTCTTCCTTAATATGAATTAGTAGCTACTTTGTAGCCAAGGGGTTCATGACAATATATTCTTCCTCCTTCGTAATTGCAATGGGTGGAGTCACATAACGTTGGGCTCATTTAGTGAAGTTGCAACCATTGGAGTTGCAATGAATTCTTCCCAGGATTTTCTTGCTTTGTTTAGAGCTTGTACCATGAGTAACCTGATAAGGCCATGGTGAGAGATGAAATATCTTGGTATGTTTCCTTTTCATGCATGGGCTTCCTTATTTTGCAGGGACTTGAGTAGAAAGTATGACATATTTACATTGTGACAGTGTCTGAGATGGTCAAGGAAACAAATGTGCTAAAAGTACACAATCCCATAACATCTCCAACAAGTGATGTTACCAAACTCTTTCCTAGCTCTAGGATTTGTTGCAAAATTTCAAGCTTGGATTTTTGTTTTCAGTACCACTGCTCCACTTCGTGAGGAATCTTAGTTACTTTAGTTGGAGTCTCCTCTCACTTATACAAAAACTCCAACAACTAAAAAAAAATTGTCCCTAAATGAAGGAAAACTCCAGTGTTATATCACCATCATAACCATTTAACCTATGCACGGATTCCATCCATCCTTCCTATTGAAAAATAACTTGAACGTGGTCGAAAGATCCTAGGATCACTAATTCAATGGGTTCATTATATATAAGCGAACCTCCCATGGCGCCTGTAGCTATTTTTCTCTTGACTATCACTGTTACAGGAGAAAAATGGAAATTCGACAATTTTTGGGAGGTAGTTTCCAATTTTTGTTTAGAGTGATGAGTTTAATGGTTTCCAATAGACGATTTATAATTTGGGAATATGATGTAAAGGAATTATGATAGGAGGTAATGATATATAATTACTCTTTCAAATTTAAGACTCATTCATTATGAAATAAGTTGGAAAACTTACATATCATATCTTAGCAGTTCCTCCTTCGTAGAATTAATTGAGTTGATAGTTGGTACACCCCTAGTGAACTGATTGGTATAAAAACTAACCAAGTGCCTAGCAACCTTGCTGATAGGTGGTTGAGAGAATCCCTTGGGCTAGCAGTTGCATCAATAACTTCCTCTATAGGAGGACTACGCTCTGTCAAAAAAACAAAACCAATGGTCAACTGCGTGATGGAAAAAACATACACAAATAAAATGGTAGTTCATTGACAACTAATACCTAAGATTTGATGTAAATATCAATTGAAAGCAACTTTCAGAATTTGGTATTTTCTCCAAGTTGCAGGTTAGGTTCATCAGACCATACTCCTGCAACCATAGTAGGAAGACCCTCCAACTGCAAAAACAAAAAACAAAAAATAAAATAAAATAAAATAAAAGTAATAAAAAAAGGAAAAAAAATGTCAAATAAGGTCATCATAAATGCCACGACATAGTTTTACATATTCCTCTAAGCCAAATGAAGCACCTATACTGTCAGAAACCTAGTGAATTGACTATGGCTCAAAGTTTTTACTGAAAATTAAATATTAGTTTTAGCATTCACTAGATACATAAAGGAACCTATCAACTGTCTATAAATTCACTAGATAGCCTGTTTATAATGTGGCAATGATACCAACGAAGAAATGGTAAGAGGTTACCATGGTTTAATGTAGACTCTTTGACCCAAAGCCTACACGATCTCCTTGAGGCTCAGTTTGCATCATCTCAATATTATCTATAGCCTAAAAAGTAGAAACCAAAGTTAATAGAAAAGTTTGCGAAAAGAAATATAATAAACATAATAAATATGCTTAACGAAAAGTATTGATACCGGTGTCACGACTGGAACTTGAGAAGGAATAATCTCTTCAGGCAGCCCTTGATGTGTAGCACATACTTGAAAATTCAATAATGTTAGGAGCCACACCATATAAAATTATTTTCATCTTAAAGTCACTTGCAATTTAACGTAAAAATATGGATAGATAAAACCTGTGAGACCACTGGAACATATGGAAGTATCATGTCTTCGGGAAGCCCTTCATGTGTAGCATTAACCTGAAAATTACATAATGTTAAGACTCATACCATATAAAATTATGTGACATAAATTCATTTTCAATTTGACGTACAAAAATATAGATAGATAGTAATGAATGTGGCACCTGTACATGATCATGTCCATGATCTACAGAATGTAGATTAGGGGCATATCAATGTTGTTCTAAGAATGTTGTAAACTGCATAAGTTAAATAAATATATTGGCGTAAGTTTTTGGAGACTAATTGTATATACACCAAAAAAACATGTTACATGCACTCTAGCTCATCTTATAAATGTGTATTTTAAAATAGATCAAAACATGCTTCTACATACCTCGCCCATGGTGTGCATTTGTTGTCTAATGGCTCGCTCATAGTGGTCTCTACATGAGGATTCATACTCCAGAAGCTCATCTTTCTCCATCTCCCTCAACACGTAATTCTGGAATACTAAAAAATGAACAAACTCCTGCACTTGATGAAGGTTGGCTTGTCCCTAAGCCGACTTCCACCCCTCCTAAACCAGCTGCAATATGTTTTTGTATCTTCTCTGTCATCAGTGATGCAACACTAGAGATAAGGGCTAACTCCTCTGGAAGTGTAACTACCCTAGGTGGTCGAGGTGCTGGAGGCCTAAACCCAACATCTCGCATAACATCAGGTCATTCATATTACAACCTTTTCCAGCTCCATAGAATTTGGATCCCGTATCTGTATAGTTAGGGTCCATGTTCTCTCGGAATTGGGCGTACAACATCCTAAAAAAATATTGTGGCACCTCATAATTATATGGGAACTTCCTGTATGCATACAAAAACCTATCATAAATATGAGGTGTAATATTGGGATCATTGAATCTTGCAATCTTTAGACATTTTTTTTCTTCAGGCCGCAAGTCAAATAGTGACAAGGCCATTTCTTTAGTGACCCTACTTTTAACTTCATTGTAGGAGTGGATACCAATCACGGACACTCTCCTCCTACGCATCATGTCAAAAAAAACGTGGGTTGATGGTCCAACCCCACAATAAGTCTCTATCAAACTCTCCAAATTGTGCAAAACAATTTGGAGACAATCTAGACTAGGGGCAGAGAGATTGTAACTTTGTAATTCATTATGCAATCCTGTGGAATTATCCCTCATCCCATCAACAGTAAGTAAGGATATGGTATATTCCCAATGCATCTGCTCAGGAATATCACCGGGATGGGTGTAAAGGGGATCATAGCTAGGATTTCGAGTAAACTCATGAACCCTACGACCTCTCCCCTTAGTAAGGTGACGACCACCACCTGTAACATGTTAAATTATTGCATATATTAACAATTAAATAATTTATAAGGAAAATTTGTATTTAAAATTTTTTTCTAGTCATTTGAAAATACCTCTTGGAAAAACTATCTCATCCTCTTCGCTCAGACTAGGATTGTTCCCTTCCGAGGAATTAATGTCTCTAATAGCCACTATACAAAACATTAAATTGTTTTAAAACACAAGTACATGAGACACACAATAAGTTTCACATTAAACATACATCAAACAATAAATTTTCCTTTAAATTTTACCTGAACGAGAACTATCAAAGTGTGGGATGGATGCCACCGTCTGAGACATTGTTCTCCTTTGTCCCTCACCAGCAATAGGGCCAACCCAAACTCCTAGATTTGCACCTATGGAGCATAAAGTTTTCACATTAAAAACATGTCATTTGAAAAAAAAATTCACCTGTTCAACATTGAATATAATGTAAACTTAAACATTTTAACTAGCAATTGATCTAATGTGTACCTATACCGTGTATAATATACCCTTCATAATGGGCTCTATGAAATTGGGGACGAATGGAAACAGGTCTATGGGGCTGCTCTTGTTCGATTTGGTGTCTGGGCACACGAGTCATATGAGTTCATCCACCTATGTAGGACAAAAAAATTTCACATTCATCAATTTTTGATAATGAACAATAAATATAACCTACTTGAAAACATGACATAACTAAACAACCAATGTACCTAATAATCCTCCTCTCATGGAGGGGTCTCTGGAGGGCTCACCTGATGCCATTGTTGCAATAGTATCAAATCAAATTTCTGCTCCTCATAAACAAATTAGAAAAAAAATTATCAATCGACAGTCATGTCATCAACCAATGGATAACAGGTACTATAGCTCCTTGACATACAAAGGCTCGACAATAGTACATGGCATAATATCTCATGGCACTAACTAAGGTGGGTCAATCGTTCCTGTAGTTGTACAACTTGACTCTGATTTCTAATGACTCTCACATGTGCAATCAATCTTAACATTTATATTGAGATTATTATAAAAAAGTGTTTACACTATGACAAAAGAGAAATTATGAGGAAAGTAGAGATGATTATTTTGAATCCTAAATGATTTGTTTCCAATGTTGTTGCAAAATTATGGAGGATTTCATGAGATGATGAATAGAGTTTTGATCATTTTTTGTATTGAATGTACATTTTCTTGCTACTACATTTTTCATCAAGTAGACGAGTTTTAAGACCAATATCGACATTCCCAAACTTGGTAGACATAATTGCTTGGGAATCTATATGGATTCGTTATATGACAATTGATCTCAACCCTTGTAGAATGTGTGGCAATTGTCTTTGCGCCTTGTTTGCATTAAAGTGATCATACAACCAACTTGTGATGTTGTGCCTTTGGTATTGCTAAATTGTCCTAGAAGCATGTATATTGAAGATAATTTGCCGGCTTTTGAAAACCCTAGTTGCACAACCTTCGTGATAAACCCTTAGCTAACATTGATGCCCCACAAGATTATTATCCTGGAAGAGATGCATTGCAAGGAATTTTTTTGGTTAGTTGGTAATCAAAGCTTGATACTTTCAACTTGATCCCATTCTCCTCCATATAGGTTAATATTCTCGCTCCCTCTCTTCTTCTTGCAAAAAAATTACATTGATCATACATATTTGTAGCCAAAGGATAATATTAGAAAAATAAAAAATGGATTGAAAGAGAGATACTACTGTGGACCCCTATATAATCCCTTTATGCACCACAATATTGTCATTTTATGTTATCTGTGTAGGATCATTATGAGTAGAAATGGATATAGTTATATTCCACGATGAAGCACTGAAGGCTACATTTCTTAACTATGACCAATGGCTTAGGAATTAATTTGAGGCCAAATTGATGAATACACTTGAACACATTTTACATGCATGCCATAAAATAAGGTTTTCAATCTACTAACGGGCATGATACAAATACACTATGTGCGTGTTTCTCTGCTAGTATGTTGAGCCACTATTAGTTCTTGAAATTCTATTTCAAAAACGTGATTTCCCATATACATGCATATTAGTCCTATATTTCTTCTGATGTTCACCTTCTTGTGACATTGTTTTTATCTAAGAAAATGTTGGTACGTGTTATGGCGTATCCTTTGTGATCCATACCAACATATGTCATGAAACTTTTGGGTTTATGTTTTCCCTCAAGGTTTTCCTTTAGGTAGTAATAGGTGTGATTTATAGTTTTTCTCATGAGTATGAGTACCAGACTCTACCATACCACCTGTTCTAGGGTTTATGACTACCTAATTAACCTTGATTCCCCTTGGATTTCCTCCAAGACATTTCCATGATGCATTCAAAATTTTCACTGTGATCACACAAGCCTTGTTTGATATTTCAGTAAAGATAATTCGTCCTTGGGGGAATGAATTTTAATGGGCTCATGGTCCTTGATTGATCCAATTTCATATTGTTCCATTTTTCAATTGAGAAGGTAATAATATCAAACTTTAACTTTACATGCCTCATCTTTCATAGAAATGATTTTTGGTTCTTAGAACACTTTCAATTATAAAAACTCAATAACAACATCCTCCATTTCAGATCATAGAAAATTATCCTTTAGATATTTCAACCCTGGAAATAGGAATTTGAATTATACTATTATTTTTTGTTCATCTTGTCCAAATGAATCCAAAATTGGTTATTTTGTGTTGTACCTATGAGCCTCACTGTGTTTAACTGAGTCAAAGAGAAACTCTTTGACTTACCAATTATTGACCTCTGTAGTTTTCAAAATGGCTTCTTGACATGAGTGTTGAGAGTACACACATTTCAACTCAATGAAATAATTATTGTACTATTTATTTCTTGCCATGTACTTTAGTGTTTGTCATGATATTAAATATTATACCATGTTAATATATGCTACACAATTCAATAGTATAGTTCAGGGAATTATAAAAGAGAATGAAGATGAGGGGGGAATCTATTCAAGGGTGAAAAATTCAAAGATCCTTCAATAATGCTTTGGTGATGTTTGAAGACAAGCCAAAACTTTCTTCAATAGGTTGTTCCATAAGGTGTTCAAATATGTCTTCTAGATCTTTAATCACGATTGTGCACACAAGGGATGCTACTTTTCTTCTCCAATGATGATTGTACTAGGGTTCAACAATATTCCCTTCAATATTAATTGAACTACTCCAAATGATATTGTTCTTAGTGTCTATCAACTTCACATGTCAAGGTTTTTTTTCCACAGTTTCTTTCAAAAATATTTAGAGGATTGTTCCAAGCCTGCTTTCAAAAAGGACCCTTCAATACACTTCAGGGACTGATCAAAGTTTACTTGTAAACTCCAATAATTGCATCCAAATAATATTTTTCAGAGCCTTAATGTATTCTCAAGGTATGCCTAGAAAGTGGGTTGAAGAGAAAGATTAAGGAGAGTTGAGTGTACTAAAAAATCTGCCTCGTGGTATGAAATATGATCCTAGTTACAGAAACAAGATTCTAACTCAACCCACCCCTGATAGAAGGTCAGCCATAAAAAAATAATGAAGTCCAAAATTGTTACCAAGGAGTAGAATGATATTTTACTGAAAGATATAACAATGCAATAAGTAGAAGATGTAGTTATTGACATGCCCAAATGAAAATATCGAAGACCTTATGGAATAACTACAGAGTTTTATCAAACTTGTTAGCCAATCATAGGCTAGGTCGTATGACACATTGTTTGAAGACTCCATGCATTCCTTCTTCAAAAATTTGAAGACCAACTCTCAACTTTCAAAATATTTTTCCTTCTGACCAGATACCTTGGTGCCCCTCTTATTGAAAATCCCCTCAGAAAATCAATTCAGGAAACCTTATTCAAAAATTTGAGGACCAACTCTCTTGTTGAATCTATCAGGCCCATTCACCCTCCTCAAATATATTCTCCAATCCCTTGTTCTTTATCTTATTTACACCTTTTCTTCCCCCAAAGATATTCTTAGAAAAATTTGAAATATCGGATGCTTCCTATGGGGAGGAGCCAAAAGGAATAAATATTGGCTCTAATTGCTTGGGGCAAACTTTGTCAGCCAAATTTGAAAGGAGTGATATGGCTAAGAGATGCAAAAACCATCAACAAAACAATTTGTGCCTAAACATGTTGGAGATGGATCAAAAATCCATATGTCGTATGGAGAAAAATGTGGTGGTTCAAAAGGACCTCAAACCTATGAGAATAAAAATTCATCAGTGGCAGACAAAATAAGAGGATCACACATATGTAACGTCTCTTTGGAACACAAATATCATCATGGAAAATTTATTCTAGGAAATAAAAAATGACTAAAGCGCTATTTTGGAAAGATTATTAGTGTTAATGGCCAAAACTATCCCAACAATCTCAACTCCACTCCATTCAAGTTCAGTCTACACTATGGTCTCAAAATTGTTGCATAATATTGGTGCTTTTCTTCTTCAACTTCCTCTCATAGGATTAAATTTACAGAATGGACTAACAAGACAAAATTAGCCAACATCTATAAAAAAATGCATTTCAACAAGCACTAGCTAATCGACAAATTCCACTCCAAGAAGGAGAGGACATATTACATTAGGGATACCAATCACAAGGAAACTTCAATCTATTGTAAACGTGCAACCAATTCTCCACTCCCATACTAGATGCATACTACACCAAATGGAAGAAATTAGGGCATCTAAAACACTACTCCACAATCACCCTCCTCATATGACTTCTACTCTTGAACAAAACTCGTACACGGGATAAAATTCAACACTAAGGCTATCTAAGACCTATACTCTACTTCCCCTACCTCTCATGTTGAATCATCGCAAACATCTCTTCAATAAATTTAACTACAACTCCTGGTTACAGAAACAAGATTCCACAGAACAAGCCACAAAACTGAGGTCTAGTGCATATCTAAGTTCTGTTACTAGTTGCAGGCCCGAAATTTCATAGAAGTAGCTACAGGTCCAAGGTATAGTACTAGTTGTAGACCCAAAAGTCCACAGAACCATTCGTCCTCCATAGGTCCAAAAAATAATGAATGAGGGTTGCGTTCGTTTTTTGTATTCTACAAGGATCATATTATGGCTCTTGAATCGCTTCTCTAGAGGCTCCGAAACTAACTCTAGGAATGGAAGGGTTGCATTTGGCTATGAGAATGTAGCCCAAAGAATAAAGTCAAAAATACTGCCAAGATATTCAAAGAGGCCACTTCTAATATAAAGCAGGTCCTAGGTTGATGTAGAGCCATAAGCTGAATGTTGTCAATGTTAGAGCCATTGGTTGTATTGATAAGTCACATGCTCCCCAAAGTATGCTCGTTTTCGAGACTTACCTAGCTAGAATATATCCAATTTGTCGTTGGTGCTTACGGTGGATAAAAAACGACAGTGCTCTAGTGTAAAGGTTTGCAAAATGTCGGGGGAGACAGGATTTTGGGGTCTTTTTATAATAATAAAACTCTCGGACGAGAGTTAAAAAAAAATCTAGGCCGAGAGTTTAACCAAGAGTTTATGTCAATAAAACTCTCAGACAAGAAAATACATAACTCTCGTCCGATAGTATTTTAACTCCGGTCAAGCCCAATAAAACTCTCAGGTGAAACATTAAAAATATCTCGGACAAGAGTTCTAAAAACTCTCGGTCGAGAAATTGAGTTGACTATTTTCTTGACTGAGAAATTAAAAATTTCACCCAAATTCTGGCCATCTGCCAAAAAGTGTTTCCCAACTTCGGGATTTCACCCATAAGAGAGTTAAATTTCTCAAGGTTGGGAAAGAAAAGAAGAGCAAAAAATTATAGCTTGTGCATATAGATGTATGGGGACCTTCTCAGGTATCATCTCTTGGTGTCTCTCGTTATTATGTTACTTTTATTGATGATGCAACTAGAAAAAATTGGATTTATTGTATTCAAAATAAATCTGATCTATTTGATATTTTCAAGAAATGGAAATCTTTGGTTGAGATTGAGACAAGAAATAAGTTGAAGTGTATAAGATCAGACAATCGATGAATATTGCAGCAAAGAGTTTGATAGGTGCTGTTCAGAGCATGGAATTCGCAGAGAGAAGATAGTTCCAAGAACACCCCAAGAAAATGGTGTGTCAGAAAGGATGAACAGAACAATCATGGAGCATGCAAGATGAATGAGATTGCATGCGGGATTGCCTACACAATTTTGGGCAGATGCTGTAGATATTGTTGTTTATCTAACAAACAAAGGGCCTTCAAGTTCCTTGGATGGTGGTATTCCAGAGGAGGCATGGACATGTAAAAATATAAACTACTATTTTTTAAAGCCTTTCGGTTGTGAGGCCTTTGTCCATATTAATAAAGAAAATAGAACAAAGCTTGAGGCAAAATGAAAGAAATGTACCTTTATTGGATATGGTGTTAATGATTTTGGTTATCGCTTATATTATTATGAAAATCACAAAATCATTAGGAGTAGAGATGTAATATTCAATGAAAAGGTCTTGTATAAGAATCAGTTGTAGGAAAATTAATAGGAAAAAGAAAACAAAGAATACACAGTTCTTGATGAGATCATAGAAAAAGTAAGGGTGTCTGAAAATAATAATAATCAACAACCACAAAAACAAAAACCATCACAATAGCAACAGGCACCTCAAATACCTAAAAGTGGTGTTAAAAGATCTACCAGGATAAGTAGACCCCCTGAATGATTGATCTGTTTTTATGAAAAAGGTATTATTGACATCTATGTGAGCAGCTTATGTTACTTAGTGCAATAGATCGATAAGATTTCGAATAACATAAAAAACATAAGCAAATGAAAACACATTCAAACACATCAACACAACAAGAATTTAATAACAGAGTTCACTAGACTTCTTGGCTATGTCTTCAGGTCCTTAGCTTCCAGTGCTGGCCACTTTATTTTGTCTTCAAAATTAATTTACAGATATGAGCTAAAAAACAGAAGCTCAAATGAGAAAATGTACCTCACCATTGCGACGAGCTCGAAATTTCGAGTAAAAAAAGTATAAACTTGCCTATATTCCGTCACTGTGACCTCTAGAACCCCTGGAGAAATTCAAAACCACCTCTTCCCTTCAAAAAACCACCTTCCCTGCACAAAAACCACCTTATCTGCAGAAAAACCACCTCAAAATACGTGCTAGCGGTTTCCATTGGTTCGGCTCTGCAAACGTTGAAAAGTGGTTCGGTGGCTTGGTTTACCAAGCTCCACCATTGGCAAATTGGCTATCGGACTTGTGCAAAGGCGTTGTTTAAATGTGTTTTGGAAGGTCGGCGGGTCGAAACCTGATATGGATTTATGCAAGAACAAAACAGAATAAACACATAACCATAGATACAGAGATGCAGCGGAAATAAAACTTCATTTCATTAATATCAGAGAACTAAAATTTGCTTACAGACATAATGGAAATAAAACTAGTTAGGGCGCTGGTAGCTATCTCTGAGAAGAGATGTGGCGGATACAGGCCTCTGAACTGAGTTACAATGAGGCTCGAGGGCCTATTTATTATTTAGAAACAATGGGTAATCCTAAACAACCAAAACCCTAACCCTAGGAGATGAAGCACCAAAACTATGGGCCCTGTTTGGGAAAATTGGTGTTTCAACTTCCCAGGGGCGTAACTTTGGCATACGATCTCCATTTGACGCGTACCATACCTCGTTAGAAATATCTATCCGAGGACTACAAATTTTGAATGAGAAACATGGTCCAAGGACCCATGGACCCATGTTGCTCTCCGTTTTCCCAAAAAACGTCGTTTAGGGCCTCAAAACGGCTCCAGAAGTTCAGGACCCGAAAAACTGCTAATAATAGTAAGTTGTGCCGAAACTAAAAAACTGAAAGAGACAATGGTGGGGCCCCAACTGGAATAGGCGGGTGACCACCAATATCCACTTGGATCATTCCTCCCCCCTTAGGAAGCAATGGTCCCCATTGCGTTAAGTTCCTCCATGAGATGAGGAAATTTCTGCTGAACTTGGTCCCTGGTGAACCATTTTCCTTGGTGCAGGAGTTGGCCAGCTTTGACAACCCGATACAGTTGGATCTTCTGTTGGCAAGTGTTCTTGATTTGCATGTCCATGATACAATCTGTGGTGGCCTGTTCCATGCAGTTTGGGTTTAACTCTGTTGGTGTGAGTTGTTCTGCAATGTCCGAGGTGTCCAGTAGAGGTGGGAAGTAAGGATGAAGGCGATCCACATTGAAGACTGGGTGCAGACCAAGGAATGGAGGAATACTAAGCTCGAAGGCATTGTTCCCTACAGCCTTGGTGATGGTGTATGGCCCGTATCGGAGCGGGAGAAGCTTGCGGTGGGGTCCAGTGAGGCGCTCCTTCTGCAAATGTAGCCATACTTTGTCGCCCACCTGGAAGTTGTGTGGCACCCGGTGTTGATCATGGCGTTGCTTGTACTTGGCATTGGCTCTGTCCAATATATCATGAACTTGTTGGTGGATGTGTTGAATGCGCTCGATGAAGCTACTTTCTTTGTCAACTTCAGACTGGACATGAGCTGAATTGGCCTGAGCAGCTGCAAATGGCATGGCTACGTCAATGGGACATAGTGGCTGGAATCCCAAGCCCACCTGAAAGGGGCTATGTCCGATTGAACTGTGGAGAGCCCGATTATAACTATGTTGTACATAAGGGAGGCTCTCGTCCCATGTGCGTGGATGCTTTGAATTGTACATGCGCAGAATGTGTACAATCATTCTATTGACGACCTCTGTCTGGCCATCTGTTTGGGGATGGAAAGCTGTGGACTTGGTGAGCTTGGTATCCAACCTCGACCAGAGGCTGGACCAAAATGTGCTGAGGAACCTGCTATCTCGATCTGATATGATAGACTGTGGGATCCCAAAGTGCACCCACACTCGTTCAAAGAAGAGTTTAGCAGTGGCTTCTGCTGTGATATTCTTCTTGCAGGCCGCCATAATGGCCATCTTCGAGAATCTGTCGACGACCACGAAAACACAGTCATTTCCCTGCTTAGTAGAAGGCAGGCCCGACATGTAATCCATGGAGATAGATTCCCAAGGTCGACTAGGGGTAGGTAGTAGAGTATATAGGCCTTGCTTCTTGATGGTCAGTTTGGCAATGGCACAAAGCAGTGCAAGATCTGATGTGCTTCTCGACATCCTTTCGAAGGTTCGGCTAATAGAAATACCTCTGCAGGATTGATGCTATTTTCTCGACCTCGAAATGCCCAACGACTCGATTGTAGTGTGCTTCCCATATCATCTTGGCACGCTCGCTTGAAGGAACACAAAGGTGTCCCAGGTGACATAAAAGTGAATCTTGGAGGTGAAAATTTGGAACTTGCGTACCCCCTAAGAGTGCCTTGTAAGTGTGGATGAATTCTGGGTCACTCTCATAGAGAAGCGGCCAATCAGAAGTCTCGTGCTCGCAAGAGTTGAGCATGGTGGTGAGCGCCACGATCGGTGGTCGGCTGAGGCAGTCTGCAACATTATTGGTGCTACCCTTCTTGTACTTGATGTTCAAATGAAATTGTTGCAGATATGTGGACCACTTCTGATGGCGATCATTCTGCAACTTCCCTTGTGTCTGGATGAACTGCAGGGGTCGGTGGTCTGTGTGGACGATTGTTTCCTTACCCAAAATTTAATGCTTCCATTATTGACAAGCTTGCACAATGGAATACATTTCTTTGTCATAAGTAGGAAACTTGACTGTGGTCAGACAATGTCTCAACGTGATATGCCACTGGATGTCCCGTTGAGTAAGCCTTTAATAGAATAGTCGAGGCATCTATCGATCTCAAACGGCTGCTGCAAGTCTGGTAAGGTGAGCACTGGGGCAGAACAGAGGCGATTTTTCAATTCTTTGAACGCCTTCTGTTGAGGTTCCGACCAAAAGAATTTTTCTCTCGCTCCTCCTTGGTGACTTGACTCAAGGGCCAAGTGATATGAGAGAATCCCAACATGAATCTACGGTAGAAATTAGCAAGACCCAGAAAGCTGCGAAGCTCTGTTATAGTAGTCGGGGCTGGCCAATCCCGAATGACTTGGATCTTGGCTGGATCCACATGCACCCCCCTTTTATCAATAATGTATCCCAGATATTGAACCTGGGTCATGCCAAAAGTGCACTTCTCCAAATTGGCACACAACTTGTGTTGCCGCAGTGTTTGGAGGACTTATCGGATGTGGTGAAGGTGCTCTTCCCAAGTCTGGCTGAAGATCAGAATGTCATCCAAGTACACCACTACAAATGAGTTGGTGAATGGCCGCAAGATGTAATCCATCATCCTCATGAAGGTGGCGGGAGCATTCGTCAACCCGAAAGGCATGACCAGCCATTCGAAAAGGCCTTCCTTGGCTTTGAAGGCAGTCTTCCACACATCGGAGGGTTGAATTGGTACCTGGTGATACCCAGACTTCAGGTCGATCTTGCTGAAATATTTTGCACCTTTGAGTTGGTCCAGAAGGTCATCAATCCGTGGGATTGGGTACCTATAGTGATGATCTTGTTCGGCGCGACAGTCATCACCAGTCTCCGTCCCATCCAATATGCAGCCATAACACATTCGGGCTCCCCTTGGGGCGATGAACTTGGTCCGGATGTGACCTTTCTACCCGGCTCTGAATACGCCTCTTGATTTCATCATTCTCAGAGCAGACGTCGATCGTCGGTCCATTGGGTATGAGCGCACGGGTCGAGATAAATCGGGTGCTTGACGGCAGGTGCGAGAGGAACCCTGTGGGTGAGGTGAAGATGTCCCCACTTCTCCTCCACAACCTTATCCATTTGTTGTTGTCATGCGGGGAGCCTGCAATCACGGAGTCGTATCCCTGATCTTTTCTTTCCCAAAGTAACAATAACAGCGCAAGGCCGAGACTCATACACAACATGACACTTCCACAAGTATGGTTGTCCTAATAATACATCAGAAACATCAATAGGAGCAACGTCACATAATACCTCATCCATGAAGGGCTTGATGCTATAGGGAAGGTGACACTGCTGGCTGACGCGGAGATCTCGTCCTTGGTGAAGCCACCCGATCGTGTATGGATGTGGGTGAGCTGTGGTCGGCAAGCCCAACCGCTTCACGGCGTCTGCTGAAATGAGGTTCTTTTGGCTCCCATTGTCGAAAATGAACTGTACAGGGGAGCCCTTTACCCACATCTGGGAGTGGAAGAGACGTTCCTCCTCCTCTGGATCTTCCGGTTCCTCCTTCTGGACCTTTGTAGTGGCAACGGTGGCGTTGGGCTCCGCATCAATAATCTGTTTCCCTTTTTCATTCCCCTTTTCAGGTTCTGATTCGGAGTCAGAGCATGCATCTGACTCAGAAGCCCTCATCTCGGCCACTAGCAATTGCTTGGCCCGACACTCACTTGTGTTGTGAGTGGAGCTCTTATGGAACTCACACCACTTTCCCGTGTCCTTCTTTGGCTTTGCGGTGCTGTTCTTTTCTTGTGGCTTCGATGAGTTGTCTTTAGCCGCCATGCCTTGGCTCGGTCCTTTGTTCTGCGGTTTGGGAGCACCTTTCCTTGCTTTTGATTCGCAGATCCAAAGTCTCGCTTCTTCTGCTTGAATTTCTGCTCAATCTTAGCAGCATACCGGTATGCCGTACCAAGCGAGGAGATGTCAAGGAACTCCATTTCCTCCTGAATGTATTTGTGCAGACAGCTGCGATACTTTAGCACCAGATGTTTCTCTTAATCTTTGATACCCAACTTTGTGCGCAGGGTATGGAACAGATTCGTCAGCTCATGCACATCTTGATCCCTTTGTTGTCGCAGCGTGGTCCATTGTATGTACTTGTCCTCATAGCTCCCCACGGGATAGTATTGTTCCTTGATGGTGTCTCGGAAAGAATTCCAAGTTGGTACGGCCGAGAACAAAGAGGGTTCTGTCTGGTCCTTGTTCTCACAGTAGGTTTCCCACCAGTCCTTAACATGGGGGGTAGCTTTGAGGAGTGCAAAAATAATCTTCTCCCGGTCTGAAAATTCATGAACAAAGAAATATCCTTCTAATAGATTCAACCATCTATCTACGGCATCTGCGTCTATTTGACCCTCAAATATGGGAATGTCAAAATTTACTTGTACCTTAAAGGGAGTCGCAACTCCAGAGTGGCTACTGGATGCAGATGCGCCGCCGGTGGGTAGCCGTTGAAGGATCTGAGCAAAGCTATCCATCATCGTGTTCCTTTTTTTTTCGAGGGCCTCCTCGAGCAATATTTTGATAGGATCTCCTGCTCCCTCATCTTTCTTTTCGTCCCCCATGGGCGTCCGTCGAGGTTTGCGAGGCTGATCTTGCAAAGGTTCCACCAGATCAAGCCCTAGCTTTTTATACCCCGACCTTGTTGGGGACATGCAAAGAAGGATCGAGAAAAAGCAGACCGCTCTGATACCACTGATCTGGATTTATGTAGGAACACAATAGAATAAACACATAACCATAAATACAGAGATGCAGCGGAAATAACACTTCATTTCATTAATATCAAAGAACTGAAATTTTCTTACAGACAGAATGGAAATAAAACTAGCTAGGGCGCTGGTAGCTATCTCTGAGAAGAGATGTGGCGGCTACAGGCCTCTGAACTGAGTTACAATGAGGCTCGAGGGCCTATTTATTATTTAGAAACAATGGGAAATCCTAAACAGCCAAAACCCTAACCCTAGGAGATGAAGCACCAAAACTATGGGCCCCGTTTGTGTAACTTGGCGTTTCAACTTCCCAGGGGCGTAACTTTGGCATACGATCTCCGTTTGACACGTACCATACCTCGTTAGAAATATCTATCCAAGGACTACAAATTTTGAATGAGAAAAATCAATCCATGACCCCATGTTGCTCTCCGTTTTCCCAAAAAATGTCATTTAGGGCCTCAAAACGGCTCCGGAAGTTCAGGACGCGAAAAACTGCTAAAAATAGTAAGTTGTGCCGAAACTAAAAAACTGAAAGAGACAATGGTGGGGCCTAAACTGGAATAGGAGGGTGACCACCAATATCCACCTAGATCAAAACCCCCACCTGACCCTTCCGCATACCTCCGGCGGTTTCGTTATATATAAAGTAACATATATATGTTAATATATATGTGAAGGTAGACTTGATAATGTTAAGGGTTAAGGTTCCAGCAGTCGTGGGGTTGACCCCGACCGTCCGGTCCTTTTTCTGGCAGAAACCCAACACTATTATAAATACAATGTATTTACATTAAATTTCAATTGATGTGTTGGCTCTGTTGAGATTCAACAAGAAGATGAGCTTAGTGAAAAGAGTCACCTTCACTAAGTGGGCCCGCAAGCTATTTTTGGCGCAAGTCTATTTTTAGACTATGTCTATTTTTAGACATGATGATCATATTTCAGAAGTTGCAGGATGCTATTTGTGGATGGTTGATCAATTTGGAAAAATAGATGAAATTATATTTTTAGAATATTGGGCGAAGTCTATTTATAGATCGTTAATCTAAAAATAGAGGCATGTCGATTATTATTAGCTCTTAATAATAACCAGACTCTAAACAACAACTTATTCTCTTGGAGCACTTCAGTTCAGTGCACAGATGTGGCACATCAGCTAACAGAAGGAATTACGCTATTCCTAAGGGTTTACTGGAGCTATTGCATGGAGGACTCAGTTAGAACCCAAGTGGCAGAGTTATGACACAATTGGAAGAAGTAGTTATGAAGTTGTATTTAGTTTAACTCAGTTAGACTCAGTTGAGCTAGTTATATCTAGTCTAACTGATTGATACACTAGTGAGAGTGGAGTGAATTAATTATTTAATTAATTCACAAATAATAACTCATTAATCAACTGAACAATACAACAGTTAACTACGGTGCATGGAAGTTTCAGTGGAGACCAGTGGAGATATAGGTGAAAGGGCAAGATAGACTATCTGTTGTGACTATAGTGATGCAATGATTGCATCACACACTCAGTGGAGATGCCAATGAGGATTGCACAGTCAAGGATGGAGTAATTTGAATTCATTCATATCTATTCTTCAGCAGAGATTGCGCAGTGGAGGCAGGCTAGTAGGTGACAGAGATTGGTGCATGGATTTGCAAGATTGGTCCTTATTAGTGTCAACGATTGTACTGTACTGAGGGCTTGTGATAAGCTTTGTATGTTTTTATGAGATTTTCATATGATCTCCATGTTACATAATATATAGTTGTGGTTTTCAGCTTCAGGCTTTCCCGGTTAAAAACTGTGTTAATTGATAATTTTTGTTTATGCTTCACATGTGTGTGCAATTAATTTTTCCGCAAAAGATTAACAAGTGGAATATATTTAGTATCTTGCATAAATTTAAATAGTGTGAGATCAGGTGGATCTTGGACATATGCATACTTAGTGCATATAATTTATACATGGTATCGGAGCATTTTTGATTGAAGATTGCAATTGTGAAGTGAGTTTGTGCTGGTGGACAATTCGAATTTTGTATAGAAGATTATTGGTGCAGAAATCGAGTATGCATTGAAATGTCTTTCAACGGGTTGATATTGGAGTATGCCCTTGATGGGAGCTCGAATTACATATACTGGAAGGACAGGATGGAGGCGGTGCTGGAAGATAATGGGCTGAAGGAGTTCATCGAGCGTGATGTTCCTAAGCTAGGATCTAGCAATGCTGCATTACTTGATGCATGGCAAAATAAGACTGCAAAGACGAGGAGGATTCTGTTGGAAGGTGTGAAGGACCATATTGTGTCTAGCCTTCATGGGAAAGCCACTCCATTCTTAATGTGGAAGGCTTTGACAGACTTGTTCCAAAGCAGAAGTGACCAGAGGAAGTTGGCGCTTAAAGACAAGCTCAGAAAAATAAAAATGGAGAAAGGCGACAGTATTCCAAAATACCTCACAAAGTTTGTCCAATGCAGGGATGAACTGGGAAGTGTGGGGGTTACTATTGATGAAGAAGACTTGGTGAGCTTGGCTCTCCTTGGGCTTTCGAAGAGTTGGCATAGCTACGAATATTCTGTCAATGGACGGGAGAAACTACCGGGATGGGAGAGACTTTGGTCGGATCTTGTGCAGGAGGAGATAAGGCGGGGTACCAGGGATGGATCTTCATCGAAGAATGAAGATGAAGAAAATTTCACTTTGGCTACCAAAGGAAGGAAAGGGAAGGGGAAGAAAAATCCTTCAAAATCTGGTGTGAAATGCAAGAAGCAAGAATTGTCCAAAGTGAAGTGTTTTCACTGTCACGAGAATGGAAATTTCGCCACTAACTGTCCACAGAAGAAGAAGAATAAGCAGGCTGCTAGATCTGCAGCTGGAGAGCCCTTAGCCTCACAATTTGAGCTGGATTTTTCCTTGATCGCATGCTTGGTTTCAAGCTGCATGGGATCGGTGTGGTATCTTGACAGTGGTGCGTCTTTCCATATGACGGGAGACAAAGAGTTGTTTAGTGACTTAGAGGAGAAGGACCTCCAGATGCATATAGAGATGGGCGATGATGGTCGGTACAGTGAAACTGGCATTGGGACCATTACCTTTGAGAGGGAGTCTGGTAATCCATTCTTGTTGAATAATTTCATGCATGTTCCAGGTATGAAGAAGAACTTGGTCTCGGTCGCAATGCTGGAAGACAGAGGTTATTATGTTTTTTTCAGTGAGGGAAAAGCCTTCCTTCGACATAAAACAACGGGTCAAACCAAGAAGATAGGGGTTCGAATTAAGAATCTCTACAAGCTGGAGGTAGATGGTTGCATTGCAATGGTGGGCAAAGTAGAAGAAGTGTTGAGCCGGGATGAGGGTGAATTATGGCACAGGAGATTGGGCCATCTTCACCGTGGCGCTCTGAATATTTTGCAGCAAATTTATATTGGACTTCCCAAGGGTACTCTTGCACAGTCAGATCAGTGCAAAGGATGTACAATGGGTAAGTTTGTGAAGACCACCTTTCATGAGAAGGAGAACCATGCTTTGGTGATCCTGGAGAGAATTCACACAGACGTGTGTGGACCATTATCGGTTGCTTCAACAACAAAACAAAGGTATTATGTGATATTTGTTAATGATTATTCTTGTAGATGCTAGATATTATTCATGCAGAAGAAGAGTGAAATGTTCTCAAAGTTCTGTGAGTTCAAGGCATTGGTGGAGAAGGAGTCGGGGAAGCAGGTGAAAGCTCTATGGAGCGATAATGGTGGTGAATACATCTTGGGCGAATTCAAATACTTCTGTAGCAAATAAGGAATTCGAAGAGAACTCATAGCGCCTCATAACCCACATCAGAATGGGGTCGCGGAGAGAAAGAACATAATGATCGTGGGCGCTGCACGAGTAATGTTGCATGACTAGGGCCTACCGATGCACTTGTTGGCAAAAGCATGCAACACTGTGGTTTATGTGCAAAACCGTTGTCCTCATAGAGTACTTGGCACGAGTACACCTGAAGAAGAATTTTCTGGTAAGAAGCTTGATATTTCTCATTTGAAGAATTTTGGCTCACCTGTTTACATTCATGTGACGAAGGATGCCAGGAAGAAGCTAGAGTCAACTGCAGAAGTTGGGATATTTCTGGGGTACACAGAAACACCCCATAACTTTTGTGTGTATTTTCCAAATAGTCGTATGACTTTTGTGCGACAGGATACAAAATTCAATGAGGTGAAAGCCATGAAGTTGTCGCTTGAGAGGGAGCCACACTTGCATGCAGATGAGGAACTTCTTGTTCCCACAAATGAGCCTCTAGATGTGGATCAGCCACAGGAGGAGATTCATGGAGTGGAGGAGTCCACTCATGTAGAAACAAACATCAGACAAGGAAGAAAGTGTACCACAGAAACTGAGAGATTGAAGCTTGATGCGGCACAGAATGTAGGAGTCCCTATATCACAGCGCAGACAGAGACAGTCACCTAACCGATATACTGGATACATGGCTCTTATGAGCAAGTGTATCGTGACAGAGCCATCTTCTTTTGAAGAAGCAGTGTAGGAGCCCACATGGGTAGATGCCATGGTGGAGGAGTATGACTCCATTGTCAGAAACAGTTCTTGGGAGATTGTTCCAAGGCCGGTGGGAAAATCAGTTGTAGGATCAAGATGGATCTACAAGGTAAAGCAAGCTGCTGATGGGAGCGTCGAGAAGTATAAGGCAAGATTTGTTGCCCGAGGCTTCTCACAGATTGAGGGGATTGACTATGAAGAAACTTTTGCACCTGTCGTATGGTATTCTTCCATACAGACCATCCTTGCTCTCTCAGTGCAGATGGGTTGGCACATTCATCAGATGGATGTGAAGAACAGCGTTCCTTAATGGGATCATTGAGGGAAGGGAGTGTACATTGAGCACCTGAAGGATTTGAGAATCTTAGCGCGAGTCGCATGTGCCGAGGCTCAAGAGAGCGGCTGTATGGGTAAACATGCACCACAGTGCTTGGTACACTCAGATAAATGACTATTTCAGCTTTGGACTTGTAGCTACCAAGAGTGAGGCGGATGCAAACATGTACCAAATTGTGGTGGAGGGTAAGCTTTTAATCATTGTTCTTTATGTTGATGATTTAATACTAACGGGTGATGAGCAGTTGATACACTCATGCAAGGCAGATCTTGCAAAGGAGTTTGAGATGAAGGATTTGGGCCTCCTTCATTATTTCCTTGGATTGAAAATATGGCAGCGGGAAGGTGAACTGTTTGTGTCTCAAGAACATTATGGGAGATCTTGGAGAGATTTCCATGCAGTACATAAGCAATGATACTCCTCTTCCAGGAAATTGGAAGAAAGAGGATGCTACATCGGCAGAGGTAGTGGATGCCACTGTTTATTGATAGTTGGTGGGTTCGCTCATGTATTTAGTTAATACAAGACCAGAAATATGCTATGCAGTGAACCAGCTTTCACAAGCGAAGGTTAAGCCTACCAATCTCTTTTGAAAGTCAGGCAAGCATGTCCTGAGATATCTCAGGGGCACATCTGAGTATGGTTTATGGTACAGACAAACGGATGAGGTGAACTTGCATGGCTTCACGGATGCAGATTGGGCAAGAAACCCAATAGAAAGAAAGAGAACATTAGGAGGGATTTTCAGTATCGGATCTATGACAGTTTCTTGCTACAGAAGGAAACAAATATCTGTGGCACTCAATTCAGTGGAAGCGGAATACATGGAACAAGTTTAGCTGCATGTAAGGCTATCTGGATGAGGAAGATTCTGGTTGGTTTGTTCGGTTCACATTTAGATCCCATGGTGATTCATTGTGATAATCAGAGTTGCATTAAACTCTCGGTTAATCCTGTGTTTCATGATAGATCTAAACATATTGATATCGACATCATCATATCAAAGATTGTACCCAAAGAGATCGTGTTGCTTGAAAACATTTACGATTGGATCAGGATGCAGATGTGCGACAAAGCTCACTAGGAGAAAATTTGAATTACCATAGAGCGAGGATCAGGGTGAAGGATAATCCTATATTTATTTTTGAGAGGAAGTATTTGAGTTAGTTACAGCAAGAAGATGAACTTAGTGAAAAGAGTAGCCTTCACTAAGTGGGCCTGAAGGCTATTTTTGGCGCAATTCTATTTTTAGACTATGTCTATTTTTAGACATGATGATCATATTTCAGAAGTTGCAGGATGCTATTTGTGGATGGTTGGTCAAGTTGGAAAAATAGATGAAATTATATTTTTAGAATATTGGGCAAATTCTATTTATAGATCGTTGATCTAAAAATAGATGCATGTCGATTATTATTAGCTCTTAATAATAATCAGACTCTAAACAACAACTTATTCTCTTGGAGCACTCTGATTGATTTCTGAGGATGGCACATCGGTGACGAAGGGAATTGCAGCTATTCTAAGTTCACGGAGCGATTGCATGGAGGACTCAGTTAGAACTCAAGTGGCAGAGTTATGACACAGTTGGAAGAAGTAGTTATGGAGTTGTATTCAGTTTAACTCAGTTAGACTCAGTTGAGCTTGTTGTATCTAGTCTAACTGATTGATACACTAGTGAGAGTGGAGTGAATTAATTAGTTAATTAATTCACAAATAATAACTCATTAATCAACTGAACAATACAGCAGTTAACTACAGTGCATGGTAGTTTTAGTGGAGACCAGTGGAGAGATAGGTGAAAGGGCAAGATAGACTGTCCTGCCAAATTCACATTTTGGCAGTTTTACATAGAGATTTTCTCTTTTTTAACACATCTAAAACCTGCTTTACATGCTTTATATGTTCATCCCATGTCTTAATAAAAACAAGAATATCATCTAAGTAGACTATTACAAAATCATCAATGAATGACCTAAAACATCATTCATGACACACATGAATGTAGCTGGAGCATTCGTCAAGCCGGAAGGTATAAGCATCCATTCATAGAGTCCTTGCTTCATTTTGATAGTAGTATTCCATACATCTTGTTCTAAAACCATGATCTGATGGTTCGCTTTGCAAGTCTAACTTAGTGAAGTAAACTACATCTTTCAATTGATCTAATAAATCGTCAATGCGAGGAAGAGGATAATGATTCTTTATTGTTATTTTATTTAATGCTCGGAAATCAATGCACATTCTCCACAAACCATATTTCTTATGTACCAACACAATAGGCGATCTGCATGGTGAACTGTTTGGTCGAATAAACCCTTGATCCAACAATTCATGTACCTGCTTCTTTATTTCTGCATTCTCTAGAGCTGATAACTTGTACATTCCAATGTTAGGAAGAGGAGCATATGGCTGCAAATAAATCTCATGTTCTATCTGTAGCTTGGGAGGGAGCCCTTTAGGCTCTTGAAACAGAATATCATAATCAGAAACAAATTTAACTAAATCTGCTTTCTGTTTAGGATTACAGCCTTGAAAAGCATTGGATTTATCAAGATCCTTTTCTTTTACTATCATAAGTAAAAATTGTTTACTTGAATTTATAATTCTTTTCATCAGTCCTGAATTTATGAGAGTGTAGTTATCTTTGAGTTTATGAGCTCTTAATACATATTCGATTCCATCTTTACTGAATTGATAATTATTTTCCCTTCGATAGAAGACAACATCTCTATCATAGAAGTATGGAATCCCTAGTACAATTCCACATATATCCAATGGGACTATATCTAATTCAACCTCATCTACAAACTTCGATCCAATTGAAAAATGAAGTTTGCATTGTTTCGTAACCTGTAGTTTAGTTTTATCACAGACCCAACCCAATGGGTACGGATTTTTATGAGGTTTAGTTTCAATACCCAATTTCTTTACAATTGATTCAGCAATCAAATTAACTTGAGAGCCACTATCAAACAAAGTATCAATTTTAGTATGCTTGGAAATGACTCTAATATGAAATAGATAATTTATTTTCCTCTCATCATTTTCATTATCAACAGAATGCGAATAAGTACTTGTAGATGCTTGAGAATTTTTACCTTTTATACTTGTAGCTGTAATTGTTGTTCCATCTCTGGAATCTGATCCCAAGTCCTTTTGCATAGCAGCATCATTCTTTCGCTCTTTATTCTTGAACTTCTTAGGCTTCAATTATGGATGCAGTTCCCAATAGTGTGCCTCATCATGTCCTTCTTTCTTACAATGAGTGCATGTAGCATTTTATTTCTTCATAGTGTTCACTTTCCTTTCCTTCCATTTTTGTTTTTCTTTTCTTTATTCTTGATTTTAGTAGATTTAGATGACTTTCCAACATCATGAGATACATTTTTACCCCGAGCTTCTAGATGATTTTCTTGAACTGATACATCATTTAAGCTATGTATTTCAATAATTTTTCTGGTGAGTCCAATGATATGCCTAGTGTTAAAGCTCTTTTATGAAATTCCTGAGTATAAATTTGCACACTTTGACCCTTTAATTGACATAATGTTTGCCAACTCATCATAGCTTGTTGCATATAAGCCAAAGGATAAAAATATTTTTTAATAACAGAAACAAATTCATTCCATGTCGAAATGATTTTACCATGTTTTTGGAGATCTGCTTGTGTCTTACCTTCCCACCATACAAGTGCGGTTCCTCCAAGACGAAGACTAGCAAGTTGGATATTCTTTTTTTCTGAAAAAATTTTCTGTACCCTGGAATACACTTCAATTTGTCTTATCCAATTATCAAGATTTTCAGCATTAAGCTCACCATCATAAATTTGAAAATCAAATTTTACATCTAATTTAATCAAAGACGATTTCTTCTTCTTCTTCTTTTTATAAGAACTAGATTTATGAGAAGAAGACGATGAAGACAATGATGGCGATGATGGAGGAGATGGTGGAAATAATGAAGGAGGCTTTTCCCCCGATTCTTTGTCTGGTTTAGGTGATGAAGTGCCTTCACCTTTTCCCTTTTTAATCTCTTTATACATCTCTTCTACCATCGCACGTATTGTCATGAAGTTGTCCACGAATTGAGCTTCTGTTCCCAATATGTTTTCTTCCGTCATCTTCTTTTGTGAAAATACCCTTCCAATCTTTGGATTTTCCTCAACAATTTCTCATTCTCCTCATTTGAACTTTGACCTAGTAAGCATTCAAATCTTCACATGACATTGTCAAACCTTTAAAAATTAACCTGAAGCTCTCATACCACTTGATTTGTTTTCAGGAAAAAGGTATTATTGGTGTCTATGTGAGCAGCTTATGTTACTTAGTGCAATATATCGATAAGATTGCGAATAACATAAACAACATAAGCAAATGAAAACACATTCAAACACATCAACACAACAATAAATTAATAACATAGTTCACCGGACTTCCTGGCTATGTCTCCAGGTCCTTAGCTTCCAGTGTTGACTGCTTTATTTTGTCTTCAAAATTCTTTTACAGGTATGAGCTAAAAAACGAAAGCTGAAATGAGAAAATGGGCCTCACCATTGTGACGGGCTCAAAATTTCGAGTAAATCAAGTATAAACTTGCATAGATATTCTGCCACTGTGACCTCCAGACCACAGTATTAAAAATCGGCTGGTTTAAACTGGTAATCGGTCAAACCGGCCGGTCAGCATGATGGCCAGTTCAAACCACCCATGCAACTCGGTTTAACCCTGCACTTGACAAAAAAAACTGGTTAACCGGTCCTAACCGTCCGGTTAAGGACGGAACCGGCCGGTTTATGAATAAACCGGCCGGTTCCGTCCTTAACTGGCTGGTTAATGTCTCTTCACTTACGCAGACCCACCCACGGCCAGCAAGGTGTTTTAGGGCTGATATGGAGGTAAGGGGAGGGTTGTTTCCCTCCAAAAACACCCTCCCCAATATTTTATAAGTAGGGGCAACCTCTCCTTTGTCTCGCACCAACTCATTTGTTGTTTGTGAGTTTGATTGAGAGCTTGGAGAGTGTTGAGTGTTTGCCGGAGTAGTGATCTTGGAGGCTTGGAGTTGAAGTTGGAGCTATCTTGGAGACCCTCTCCAATCCTTTATAAACAAGAGCAACCTCTCATTTGTCTCACACCATCTCATTTGGAGATTTTGTGAGTTTGATTGAGAGCCTGGAGAGTGTTGAGTTTTTGCTGGAGTTTGAGGCTTGCCGCTTGAGCTAAGTAGATTGTAGTAGCCATCATGCCTCCAAAAGGAAAGGATACTACATGGGCTCATTGTGATATGATTGATGGAAAAATTATTTGCAGATATTGCCAAAAATCTATTGCAGGAGGGGGTATTTATAGGTTCAAGCAACACTTGGCTGGGATAGGAGGCCATGTAAAGCCATGTGGAGCACCAAATGAAGTAATAGGGCATATTAGGGCAGAATACCTTCAGAAGTTTGAGACTCAAGTCATTGAACCAATAGAGAAGTTTGTGACTGGAGCTGTTGCAAAGTTTGGCAGTCGAGAGTCGGGAGAATCAAGTTCAACCAACTGAGTTTGAACTTTGATCATGATTAGAAGTTTCAAGTGATAATGGATAATTAATTAGAATTTAGTAATATCATATATGTAGATTTGTAGTAGACTGTCACTGTACTATGTAGGCCAATGGCCTCAATGCTCATAGCTTGTAGCACTGTTTTTGGACTTTATGGGTCATTTGGAGCCTCATATCTTATGTACTTTTTCAATGATATGTATTACAATCGGTGCCATTTTGATATATTCACCTTTACATGGTATATAAATGAGCAAACGTTTCATATTTTGTCTCTATTGGCTTGGAATCATGGTTGCAAATCTTAAAAATAGTTTTTTTATTAAAAAATAATTATTTAATGTATTTTTTTAAAAACCGGTTCATTTAGACCTGACCAGTACTAGTTAGACTGGTTCCAGTCCAGTTACCAGTTCATTAGGTCCACCAGTTTGGTCACCGGTTCCGGTTTTTTATACTATGCTCCAGACCCACTGGAGAAATTCAAAACCACCTTTGCCCTTCAGAAAACCACCTTCCCTGCACAAAAAGCACTTTCTCTGCAAAAAAAAACCTCGAACTGCGCGCTGGCGATTTCCACTAGTTCGGCTCTGCAAAATTTGAAAAGAGGTTTCGGTGGCTTGGTTTACGAAGCTCCACTATTGGAAAATTGGCTATCAGACTTGTGCGAACGCGTTGTTTAAATGTGTTTTGGAAGGTCAGCGGGTCGAAACCCCCGCCTGACCCTTCCGTCATACCTTCGGCGGTTTCATTATATATATAGTAACATATATATTTTAATATATATATGCGGTGGTCTTGATAATGTTAAGGGTGAAGGTTCCGGCGGTCATGGGGTTGACCGTGACCGTCCGGTCCTTTTTCCAGCGGAAACCCAACACTATTATAAATACAATGTATTTACATTAAATGTCAATTGATGCATTGGCTCATCCGGTGAGCAGATTATGACTAAATCATTGGCATTCTAGGAGGTCAGGGGTTTGATCCTCCCTGATCCCTAAAATTTTGGAAATGAGGCCATATTGGGAAAAATTCGGGCTGCCACGTGTCAGCCCCAGATTGGCCTGTTCCAACCAATCAAAATCTGACACATCACTGAACCTGCTGACATGATCCTGGACATGTGGTGTATTCTAGAGATGACAAGTGTACTGCTGACATCATCTTGACCGTTGACTTGACTATTGAATGTTGACCATTGTCTTTGACTTTGACTTTGACCTTTTGTCATTTTGCCCTAATTTGTCATAAACTTTGACTAGCTACATCTTCTTCATACGAACTTGGTTTTACGCATCGTTCGCATCATTGGAATCTTGTCGACGAGCACTTCAACTTGATCCTATTTTCATTTGCATTTGGATACTTTGGTTTGGAGGAAAAAATGAATCCATTTGGATCAATGATACTCTCCTTCATTATATTATTTATTGTTCATTGATTCTGGTGACCTCGAATGTTATGAAGAAGCAATGCAGGTTGAAACCAGGAAAAAGTGGGAGCTAGCCATGAAAGAAGATATGGAGTCCTTAATACATAACCAGACCTGGGACTTAGTTTTTTCTTGCAGGTAAAACACCATTGAAGAATAAATGGGTTTACAGGCTGAAGGAAGAAGATGTAGGAAAAAAAAGGTACAAAGATATACTTGTGGTGAAGGGGTTTCCATAGAAAGAAGGTATTGGCGTTGATGAAATATTTTCTCCTGTTGTTAAATTGACTTCAATCATAACTATTTTAAGTCTTGTACCAACGGAAGATTTTCATCTTGAACAGTTACATGTAAAGACAACATTTCTCCATGGAGACTTGGAGTAACAGATCTATATGCAGCAACCAGAAGGATATCATGTCAAAGGGAAAGAAAAATTAGTGTTCAGGTTAAAGAAGAGCTTGTATGGCTTAAAACAGGCTCTAAGGCAGTGGTATCTAAAATTTGACAGGTTTATGTCTGAACAAGGTTATACTAGATGTCACTATGATCATTGTGTTTATCTGAAAAATAAAAAATATGGCAGCTATATTGTATTGTTATTGTATGTAGATGTCATGCTTGTTGCAGGGTCTAACATGCAAGAAATAAATGTGCTCAAAATAAAATTGGAAAATTCATTTGCAATGAAGGATTTGGGAGTTGCAAAACAAATCCTTGGTATGAGAATAACTAGAGACAGGAAAAATCACAAATTAACATTGTCTCAGAATGAGTACATACAAAAGGTGTTGAAAAGATTGAATATGCAGAATGCAAAACCAGTTAGTACACCTTTTGCTAGTCATTTCAAACTTAGTAAGGATATGTGATCCAAGACCCAAGAAAAAATGGATTATATGTCTAAAGTTCCATTTGCATCAGCAGTTGGAAGCTTAATGTATGCAATGGTCTACACAAGGCCTGATATTGCACATGTAGTGGGAGTTGTAAGTAGGTACATGAACAATCCAGGAAAAGAACATTGGATGGCAGTGAAATGGATTCTCAGATATTTGAGAGGTACCAAAAATAAATCATTATGATTTGGTGGTTCAAACATTTCTCTACAGTGATATTTTGATGTAGATATGGCAGTTGAGAGAGATAACAGGAGGAGCACTACAAGGTATGTATTTACTATAGTTGGAACAAATGTTAGTTGGGTTTCAAAAATCCAAAGTGTTGTTGCACTTTTAATAACAGAAGTAGAGTATGTTGCTGCTACAGAGGCTAGTAAAGAAATGATTTTGTTACTGTTGTCAATCCTAGAGATAGCCTTGAGTTTCCAAAGACCAGTGCCTAGGACATCTTAAGACATGAGATTTTAAAGGTATTTTGCATGCTGATAAACGGGAAACTCCTGATATGAAATGAATTTGAAATATTTTGAATGACGGTCAAGGATATCAGAGAAATAATATTGGTAGCCTGGAGCTCTATTGTATATAGAAAGGCCTACTCAGGATGGGCTTGAAGCAGTCATGAAGTAGAACTGTTGCAACCTGGGCCGAATGTGGGATAGATGAACAACTATAAAATTAATGGGGATGAGATACTTTGAAGAATATTTGGGGAACGTCAAAACAAGGTAGGCTTATGCCAGAACAAGAATCTACCCTTAAATTACCTTATAATAATAATGATATGAAAAAGGGACTTGAAACAGAAATCGTGCCTCGAGCAGTATTTAAAATGTTACTGAAAATGTAATGTTCCAAATCTAAAACTCTGCAATGCATAAGATGTATAACGGTCCTGTTATGATGAATAATATTAAAATATACAAAATAAACACATATACATAATTTTTAGTTACACCAGCAACTTGTATTTCGTTTGATGGTCCGGAAAGTGGGGAAAAAGGGGATTTTATGCCCTAAAAAGGTTATTTTCATAAATGAGCATAAAAATAAGTAGGGGAAATGGCTGGATATGATATATTAGGTCATGAGGGACCTATTATCTGAATTTCAGATCAAAATAATGCTTCTAGCTATATTAAACAGCTCCTCCTTTCCCGACTAGGCTAGAAAACACTGATTTCCCATGACTTTACTAAATAGAAATTTCTGAGTACAGTGAGAGCGTAATTCCCATGAGGGTTTCTACAGAAATTGGAGAAATAGGTCTGATATACAACTTGTATTAATCACACAGCAAAGAAATGGAGGTTTAATCACTTATACAGTAGAAACAAGGCTCCCGGCAAGATTTCCGGCAAAATGCATGTACAAAGGTAGGATTGCAGAAAATAACGCAGTCTATAGAAACTATGCATTAAACATGACTTAGTATAACATATAAGAGCTGAATAATACAGAAATATGTCCAAATTCCTCTCTAACAAACTTCCGGAGGGAAATAAGCACCTCCTCTTACAAGATGAGCACAAAATCAAAGGGTGCAACACTGTTGTTGCTGCCTCTGTATCAAGGACGCAGTTTTCTGAAGTAGACTGCACTGCGGCTGAATGTGAAGGAATGGCCTCAAGAAAAATACTAAAATGAATCTCAAATAACTCCCCTTTGATCCCTTAAGCAAGCTTATCTCAAGAGAGGATGGAATTCCTGCACAGGAATTCCTTGCACTAAGCAGTGCAACAACTCCAGCTAAACAACTGAAGTATGCAAATGGTCTCTAGAAAAAAATATTTGAATACATGAATGAATATCCTTTTATGCTATGCCTTCCTTTTATCTTTGGTGAGTCTCCTCACCCCGGACCCCACACAAAGTTGAGGTGACTTTGTCATGAAGCTTCCTCTTTCAAAACTGCGCTGCCCTAGTTAGCTTCCCTCCTCTTTGTGACAACGTTGTTGACTTGGTCAACTAGAACCAATCCACCTGCAATGCCTTTTTTCACACCAAGGGATCTTCAATCCGGTTCTCATATGTGTGTCTAGGCTGATCCTTGTTCACATTGAGCTAGTTTACTTGAGTATTTCTTCCTCCTCAAGAATGGCTATTGACTTAGTCAAACTTGACTATGTCTCCATCTAAAATGTCCATGTTCACACTTGGATGCGTAAAACCAGCTCCTGAGGTGATCAATTCCCTTACTAAGGTGTAATTTATTAATATTTTATTATTCATGGGCCTCCTTACCCATTTATTCTTCTCCTAGGTGAAAGTAGAAAAATCTAATATTCCAATTTGCTTATGTGAAAATTTTGGAATATTATAGTCCTCCCCTCCTAAATGTTGCATGTCCTCAAGCAAATGCAAGGATAGGATTGAAGAGCACCCTCTTCTCCCCTACAACAACCTCATAAGATGAAATCCTCCAGGGATCAAGGTGTTGTATCATCAATATATCTCCAAGTTGCCCCTCCCAAGTGTGCAAGCCATCTATTGGGGAACATCCCAAATAGCTAGCACTGTGTGACAATGGAACATCCATGGAAGCAACAATGGGCTATTTGTAGGTCCTCTTGAAGCACGAGGGCTGATATAGATTGGGATTCATCATCCCCCTTTGAATCTCTCCTCCCCAAGCTATCAACCAAACAAGATGAGCCACCCTCCAAAATGGTAACTCATGCAAATCATCCTCCACCTGAAGCTCCGACAAAGTAGGTGGGCTGAAATTTTGGACATGGTAGAAATAGTAGTCTATCCCACATTGCTTTCCTCTCCACTTAATACAAGTGTAAAGGATTTGCTGATCTTGGGCTGCCATCATGTTGCCCTGAAATGGAAAGAATGAAGCTAGACCTCCAAAGGTCCCTCTCCCAGTGCTGTGCATCAAGCTGGCCCAAACTATCTCATACATGATGGATAAGAGACCATCATCATATGGCACTCGATCCATCTCATGGTCCTCCTCATAAAGAGAAATATTTTGCTGTAGAGGCCATGTCTCTTCCCATGCTCCCCTTAGAGCATGTAATGCAGAAAGTGTGGGGATGCTCCTCCCCCAAGAACACACCCACTCCATGTGTTCCTCCTCCAATCATGCTCCTCATATAGGCAAGAATAACATCAACACATAGGATCATGATCAACATCATAATAATAGGAAGGATGAAGGCTCTATGTAGTGTTGTTGTGTACCAATAGTCTCCCAAGTGGTCACAGCGCAGTCTTCCCTACCGCAGCTTCAAAAAATGGTATGGCAAGTTGTCTCTTGACATATGGCTTGCTGTATAAGCCATCACACCCACTAGTAAATAGTAGATGGCTGAATATGTCAATTGAGCACATAAGAAGCAACCATATACTTGCCCAGGATCATACATTAGATGGCTATCTCCATCATAATAGATGGCCAAAGATGGACCATGGAGCCCAAAGAAAAGCTTGCCCCTTTGTAGAGAAATGCACTGCAAGGACATGGTAAGAGTCTACAAATATAGTGATGAACAATCAATAAGTGCAACAAAAAAGTTCTTACCATGTGATGGAAGCAAGATGGTGACAAGATCCATAGATGACTCCTCCATGGTGGTATGGCATATCAATCTGAAGAGGAGTGAAACACATGCCCCATGAGAATCCTCCTTCTTATGCTTGGACATCCAAATCAAGGAGAGCATACCACAACAACCAATGAGTCCATCCACCACTCTATCAATCTCACCTCCTCTATGCCTACCAAGTGCATCAAATATGAAGTGATCTTGGGAACACTCCACCAATAAGCTCATGCTCCCAAGTGACAATGTTGTTGTCCTATGCAAATAAACTCCTGCCAACTCATAAATCCATCCTTTGACATGTTCACTGTCAAAGAATCCTCTCATAATGTTGCCATCTCCTCCCATTGCAACATCATGCAAAATGTGAGAGAAACTCTTCCCTTGCTCTCTCTCAATCCTCCAAAGCAATAGATGGCTTTGCTGCCTTATCATACCTCCATCATACAACTGATGCAGTGAAAACAAAATGACCATAGCATCATAATGCATCCACACTCCTTGCTGCCCCATGATGCAGGTACTCTGCCAAGTTTCCTCCTCCCTCATACCCTTAGAAGAAGGATATGTCACATGATGGCCAAACTCTTTCAAGAGTAGCCAATGCAGTCTTTCCTCCTACTGCCCGGTATCATAGAGTTGCAAGTAACTTTCCAGATTCTTACTCTCTATCCACATCCCCCTATCCATTGATGAATGCCTTTGAGCATTCTCCATCTTGGCATTCCTCCCAAAGAGGCTACCATCCTCCCATATCAGATTTTTCTCCTTGCAAATGTTGAAATGCAACTACTTGGAGACCTCCAAGAAAAGATCTCTCATCAATGATTATCTTGAACCCATAAGGATCCATGTGACTCGAAGGTAAAGCCTCCTTGTTGCAGCTTCTTGACAGCGTTGTAACCCTCCTCTAGGGTAAAGTTGCTGCCTCATACTCCATCTCAATGTTCATGACTCCCTCCAAAAGATCACTCTTCAACCTCAAGGGTTGTGTGTAACTCATCAATGATACATGAGGTTGAAGGTTCAAATCTCCCTTGAACCTCTCAAGCTTGCACAACGCAGTGCAATCCTGCTGCTCTATCTCAGCAATACTATTTGATCCTGGGCCATATGCAAACAAATCTCCAACCCTTTCCATAAAATTTTCTGAAATGTTAAGACATCGAAAATTATGCATACCTTTGTGAGCCCTTGGGACATCTTCTATGGATGCAAGAGGTCCTCTCTTCAATATGTTGGCTGATCCAACTGCCGGTGTAGAAGGCTGCTCTCTCAAGGTCATGGCAGTGCTGGTACTTGCCTCCTCCCATGGTGGTGTGGGTCTTCTCTCCTCTGATCTCCCTCCATCAAAGGTTGTGATCAGCTCTTAAGTGAACTCAAAAATAGAAGTCACTCTTGTGTGGTTCAAGTGATTGCACCACCAAGCATTGGCTTCACCCTCCAGGTGCAGCGCTACAACTTCTGCTGCCTCTCTCTCTTCCATTGGATGAAGTATGAAGAATGCCTCAAGCTTTCTTGCCCAAGCTCTTGCTGTAGTTGACCCGTCAAATTTAGAAAATAGGAATCTATTGCCTCTGATCTCTCCTTTGCTGCAAGGTCTTTTCTCTTCTCTCAGTTGAATAAACTGAGGAAAATCTAGGGTCTTTTTGAAAACCCTAGGTTGGAAATTGTATTCTGCCAAATATCCACTCAGGATTTCATGCTCTAAATGATCTCCTTGCTCTTCACTTCCTCTACAAGAATAGGAAGTGCATGCATCTGCTTCTGCTTCTTGAAACCCTCTAGAGGTCTCACTGCAATTCTCTCCTCCTTGAAACCCTCTTAGAGTTTCAATGCATTTCTCTTCTTCTTTATTATTAGACCTAAAAATGGATGAGAGTAAGATCATCCTCTCCATAATTTTGGCCTTGCTTCTTGCTATACAACTCTTTGGCTTGAAGCCCACAGGTTGAGCCAAAGATCTTGCTCTGATACCACTGTAATGTTTCAAATTTGAAACTCTGCAATGCATAAGATGTATAAAAGTCCTGTTATGATGAATAAGCTTAAAATATACAAAATAAACACATAGAAATAATTTTTAGTTACAGCAACAACTTGTATTTCGTTTCATGGTCTGGAAAGTGGGGAAAAAGAGGATTTTATGCCCTAAAAAGGTTATTTTCAGAAATGAGCGTACAAATAAGCAGGGGAAATGGTTTCATATGATAGCTTAGGTCATGAGGGACCTATGTTCCAAATTTAAGCTCAAAATAATGCTTCTAGCTATATTAAACATCTCCTCCTTTCCCGACTAGGCTAGAAAACACTGATTTCCCATGACTTTACTAAACAGAAATTTCTGAATATAGTGAGAGCGTAATTTCCATGAAGTTTTATATAGAAAATAAATAAATAGGTCTTATATTCAACTTATACTAATCACACAACAAAGAAATGGAGGTTTAATCACTTATACAGTAGAAACAAGGCTCCCAACAAGATTTCCGGCAAAATGCATGTACAAAGGTAGGATTGCAGAAAATAACGCAATCTACAGCAACTATGCATTAAAAATGACTGAGTATAACATATCAGAGCTGAATAATACAGAAATATTGCCAAAGGCCTCTCTAACAAACTTCCAGAGCGAAATAAGAACCTCCTCTTACAAGATGAGCACAAAATCAAAGGGTGCAACACTGCTGATGTTGCCCCTGCATCACGGACATAGTTTTATGAAGTAGACTGCGCTGTGGCTGAATTCTAAGGAATGGACTGAAGCCAAATACTAAAATTAAGCTCAAATCACTCCCCTTTGATCCCTTAAGCAAGTTTATCTCAAGAGAGGATGAAATTCCTGCACAGGAATTCCTTGCACTAAGCAGTGCAGCAACTATGGCTCAACAGCTGAAGTATGCAAATGGTATCTAGACCAAAATATCTGAATACATGAATGTATATCCTTTTGAGCTATTCCTTCCTTTTATCTTTGGTGAGTCTCCTCACCCCGGACCCCACACAAAGTTGAGGTGACTTCTTCATGAAGCTTCCTCTTTCAAAATTGCGCTGCCCTAGTTAGCTTCCCTCCTCTTTGTGACAGCGCTGTTGACTTGGTCAACTGGAACCAATCCACCTGCAATGCCTCTGTTCACACCAAGGGATCTTCAATCCGGTTCTCATATGTGTGTCTAGGTTGATCCTTGTTCACATTGAGCTAGTTTACTTGAGTATTTCTTCCTCCTCAAGAATGGCTATTGACTTAGTCAAACTTGACTATGTCTCCATCTAAAATGTCCTTGTTCACACTTGGAAGTGTAAAACCAGCTCCTGAGGTGATCTATTCCCTTACTAAGGTGGAATTTATTCATATTTTATTGTTCATGGGCCTCCTTACCCATTTATTCTTCTCCTAGGTGAAAGTAGCAAAATCTAATATTCCAATTTGCTTATGTGCAAATTTTGGAATATTACAGAAAAGCAAGACATGAGTACCATTAAAGATAAATTCATATCCAACTCATAGAACACTCGCATTCCAAAAAAAATGATAACAAGGAGAAAATGTAAGGACAATGGACATTAAATTGAATCACTATACCAAGAAAATACATACTGTTCATTCATTCCAGTAGGAATCCATTGAATTAACAGATTGGATTTATATTACTTTTCCAAAATGGCTCTTCAGATACGCACTAAGAGCGAACCTCAAAATTAAAAAAAAGATGATACACAGACTACCACTTCTTCTGCTAGAAAATTTGGAACCTTTTTTAAGTTTGTGGTCTGATCTTTTATAGTCTTTTACATGAACATTCAGAGCATATTTTTTTATAGACAAAATATTCCCTAGAGATAGGTCTGTTTCCAGTCTTAATTAAAAACCAAAATTGATGATGAGGCAAAAATACCTCTCATCTCAAACAGTATGGCCTGACACAGCCTATAACTAAAAAATAACAAAAAATAAAAAGAGTGCAAAGGGTGAAATCAAGATTTCACTCGTTTTTACATTACATAGAAAATAAAAGTAAAACAGGTCGCGTGGGCCAAATCATGAGATTCATCGGTTGGTGTTTCGTTGAGGAGTGCTTGATGGTGGCGGATGTGGATGAGCAGAGGATGAAGATGATACAAGTGGACGAGCCGGAGGAGGTGGCAGCTGATGAGAAGCAGAAGATACTGGGGAGTTAGCATATTCACTGCACTTTTTCCATGTCATGTCCCCTGGTGATGGCATTGTGATGTAGGTTTCAAACAGGGTTTGTATGTTAGTTAGCTCAGTATAATCTACACGGACGGTGAGGAATTTCTTTACTTGGCAGAGAAGGAAGATCTCTTTGTGCAGTGCGGCTACTATTGTCTCTGCTTTTAGCCACGTTGTTCTCTCCAATGATATGTCTGCATTGCTCATAATTTCTGACATCTTCTGCTCATAGGCTGTTAGCTGAGAGAATGCACCTGTTTTTGGATCCCAACATGATGGGAGGCCTGCTTCTACTAGCTTGTTCCACTCCTGGTCGAACTTATCCACTCCTTTCGAGACTAGTGTCAAACAACCCAATGCGTTTGCGCGTGTAGTTTCTTTCTCAATTGCCCTTTCGACCTCCATAACCATCCTAAAGCGGTCCAGTATTCCCTGCGCATGCAGTTCCTCAGGTGAGAGTTCATTAAGATACCGATATATTTCCTGGTCATCATAGCCTTTGCTTCTCCGTATGTGCGTCCATCCTCTAGCTGGGCTTTGAACTGGTGGATTGCAATCTTTTTGTCATCTATCAGCATGAGGAGGTTCCAATGCTGCTTAAACTCTACTATTATGTCTATCCAAACTAGTTGCCTTGCTTCCACGAGTGACATATTGCCTTTGATCTACCCCTTTAAGTCCTTGATGGACTTATCCTGAGCCTGAGTTTATTCGCACAAATTTTCTACCTCCCTTTGTAGGGACGCCATCACCTTCTGATTTGCTGCTAGTGTAGCCTCAACATCCTTTAGTTGCTGACGAATTGAGCGAGTCTCATTCTCTGACACCTTCAGGTCAGACAGGGCCTTAGTGAGTTGTTCAAGGGCTGTCCCAGGCTCACCCATCACAGGGGTCACACATGTATGCTGGTCCCATTTGACTTGCCAATCTGAGAGCCTCTGATTCAATCTAGCAATCTGCATGTCCTTTTGTGCATTCTCTTCATGTTATCTGGCGAGTAAGTCAAAAAGAGATGATTTCTCCTTTTCTACTTGAAAAATCTCATTTGTCTGCATATGCTCCTTGCGAGGCATGTTTAGCTTTCGCTTCAGCTCCAGGTTCTCCACTTATAACTTGGTAATAATTTGTTGCCGTGCTGCATATTTATCGACTCCCTTGTCTGTTGCCTGTCAACCATCACTGCCTATGAAAGCCCCGAGGGGGCCAACGAGGAGGCATCATCAAAATAAATATGAAAACCCGGCTTGTCCTTGTCAGGAGCCCCAAACTCAAGAATCTCCTCATAGGATAGCTTGGCCTCTATTTAATTAGGGCCTTCCGTTATCTGTTTTTTATGAGGGTCTGCGCCCTCATCAATGTCCATACCCTCGTGACTTCCTGAGGTGCCTGCTTGCCATTTTTCCTCTGTCCCAACAGACACATTGTCACCTTTCCCTTCCGCAGCTGAAGTCTCGGGCTCCATCTATGCATCCAAAGGTCACCCATCAATATTAGCTCTCTATTCAATGAAGGGCCTAGTCTCATGTATATAAGCAGTTGATTTTATTTTCCTCTTCCTGCTGGAGAGGACTCCCTTAGGATCATAGGGCCAAACTTTTCCCTGTGGGAGGTCCATCTCTTGCAGCATTTTTTCCACAGTTGAGAGGGCATGCCTCGAATTTATGGTGAAGGGACCAATTGAATTTGGGAGTTTGAGAATGTATCCTTTCTTCGTAGGCACAAAGTGGATTGGGTCGGCCTTCAAGGTTTGTCGAATGAATTCGAGGGCAAAGACTCGCATAGATGGAAACACCAACAGGCGGTAGGGAGGTACCTCTGCACCATAGACTCTAATCTCAATATAGTCATCGAATAGGTACCAGTCCCCTGTGAAATCTTCCTCGTCAAACAATAGCTAGTCCTTCTGCTCAGGAAATATTCTAGGCGGAGGGCTGTCATGTATAATGGAATAAGTTATGGACATGAACTCATTAATAAAATTTTCATACCCCTTCCCCTTTGGCTGCTGGCGAACTATAGCAGTCCACTCAAAGACTGCTCTAGGTTGGGCACTTATCTTCGAAAACCTGTTTAGGCCTATACTTTCAAATATATGCGCATGCTCGAATAGGAAGAGGTAAAACACTAGGGAACAATATTTAAAAGAACCAATAGAGGAAATCTCTTGAAACTAGGTTTGGATAGCCGAAGCTAGGAAAGAAGGAGTATCTAAAAGGGTATCCTTCCATATCATGAGCCATAAAAAAGCTATACCTTCTTTAGTCACCTGGTCGACCTCCTGAAACCCTAACAACCCCGAGATGAGTGCTAGGATGGGTTGCACATTGGTTCATAAAGTAGACAAGGGAACAGGGTCCATGAGCGGGAAAGATGACATGCAGGAATCTGAAAGGAGGCTGAGGAAACTGCTTTTTTTTCCTAGGGTAACTTTGAGAAATGATAAGAGAGGGAGACCTAGGAGAACTCAACATAATGTTGGTTGAGAGGGTAACGAATGGCTTCCATTATAAGTTAGGGCGTAATGCGAAAAATATTATTGCCTTGGGCAGAGAGAAACATGTCTCTGCACTTGTCATAGGCCTCACCAAGCCAGCTAATGAACTCAGGAGCAGGGTATGTGGTCAGGGCGATTTGGTAATACAGACCTAACTCGATGACTCTGAACATATCTTCGCCTTTTAGATGATACCCGAAAAGCTCGGGTCTGATGTGGGCTATGCTGAACGGGTGGACTGGGTCATGAATTCGAGCATGGACATCGATGAGGGGTTCAGGTCCATGAGTAGTCCTGACCTCGCGAGTTTGTGGGTTTCAGGCTCGACCTTCTTGGTTTTCATTTTCCCATTGACCATTTGAAAAGTAACAGAAGGGAAATAGTGCGACGGGAAAATGACTAAATACCTGAGAGTAGTGAGGTAGCCCAAGGGAAAGCGACGTGGGTTTGAAAGGGACCCTGCACTTGATTTTTAACCTTCTCTGCGTGAAAAAATGGTTAATAACCAATATTTTACACAATTTGAGAACAAAATGAGCTTATATCAAACTGGGTTTTATGGAATACGAGACAGGGTGACAGCTATAGGGCTGGCGTCATAAGGACACCGACAATGGGACACGTGGTGATGGGTTATTGGCTGACAACATTCGGGTAGGTGAGAGCCATGTGCTGAGTTAAAGCAGGTACCGGCCTTCGTACCACCACCCTAGACTTACCATACCTTTTACTTACCGGTGCCAATTGTCATCTTCGGTGGGCCCTTTTAAACTTCGACGGGGTGCATAGTATCCTTCGGGCTCATTTTATTACCCCACAGAATGATTGTGAATGGGTCCCCGAAAGGTGATGTCACCTTCTCCGGGGGCCTGACTTTTAACCTCATCGTTCTCCTTTGGGGCCAACTGAAAGTCCTTCCAACGCGCTTGGTGGCTCAAGGTTCCGATGCGGAGCCCTAAATGTTGTTTTCCGCTGTGTTGTGGCCCCGATCAGTCTTAGATACCGTGCTTATCCCCTTAGGGACCCTCCTTCCTATACCTGCACCATTTACTCATCCCACCACCTTTACAAACTTCTCAACCTTTTCTACTTGACCACTCCTTTTTCTTGGTAGATAAGGTGACTAAACAAAAGTTACAAAGGTTTATGGATGAAGTGGGTAAGAAGCATGATATTGATATCCAAAGTGTCATTCATCTTGCAAATAACTCGTCATTTCATTCCAGGACTAAACACATACAGCTCAAGTACCATTTCATAAGGTCAGTGTTGGAAGATGGATAGTTGAAGCTGGAAAAGATACACACTAGCCAGAATCTTGCAGATATGATAACAAAATTTGTAACCAAGGAGAAAATGAGATTATTCTCAGTTTCAATTGGTCTTCAAGTATGATGATGAAGATGAGAAAAATCCAGGTCCAAAGTGGAGTAATTGTCCAGCAAATGAAGCAGAAGAGGAGTTGCTACAATCAGTCTCCAAGTGGGAGATTGTTGGGTGTGGAGCCTCATTATCTTCTTTATTTTGTATCATATCATTGGAACCCTGTTATTAATGGGGTGGCAATGCCACCTATAATTAAACGCTGCCTGGGGGGTCTAAGGGGGGCAACTGCGACTTTATGGAGCCCACCCCTGGCGGGGGGTTTTGGGGGCGTTACCCCCGAAGCTAAAAACAAATGTAAAATTTCCTTGTAAATGTATTGTAATTTCTAGTCAATTTGGGTCGTTCATTAGGCGAATGATCTGACGGTAGAAGTTATTTTTAATTTAGGGTTTTTTCCCCTAGAAGGCAACCCCTCATTTTTTATGAGGGTATTGTATTGCGGCTTTCTATTATATGTGTATTCTCAGAGCGAGAAAAATATAGGGAGACTGTGAGAGAGAACAAAGGATATTACAACAGATCTGATGTAGGTTGTGTCTCTTCATTTTGATGGATAATATAAAGGAAGGACTAGTTGTTCAGGGTGGACGTAGCCCAAATTGGGTGAACCACGTATATCTGTGTCTCTCTAGTTTTATGTGTTTTCTGTGTTTATGTTTTCCACATATTTTATGTGTTGCATTGCTCTGTAATATATAATTTTTCTTACAAGATGTGCAGTCAGCGGGTGTTATTAATGGCGACTCAATTGGGGAGAAAATAGTTCCACCTTCCTCTTTATCTAAGAAACAACGAGCTAATTTTGAAATCATTTTACACCACTTTGTTGATGCTGAGAATGATGATGCTTTGAAAATGATTATTCAAGGAAAAAATGGAATTAGAAGTCTTCTCTTATCCACCGTATTTATCATTCTCTTCCCAAGTCTTCTGCAATGGGTGGCATAAGTCCAATGTTATTTCTTTCCCCTACTGGCAATTCTACTTTCAATATACATGGAAAAATAAAACACTTAGCTTTAAAAATTCCTTTAAAATATATGAAATTGATGAATGGGAAATCCCTCCAATGTTTCAAGAAGAAATGAGGCACATTCGTTATGTTTTGATTGATGAGATGAGATTTATAGATATGAGGTTGTTTATACAGATAGATTCACATTTACGAGAAGCCTTTCCTAAAAACAAGGACTCTCCTTTTGGTGGCAGGTTGATGATTCTTGTGGGTGACCTTGGGAAGCTACTTCCTGTGAAGAATAAACCTTTTTATGCTGGAAGAACAATAGGGAAAGTGTTGTGGGAAAGCTTCATTATTGTTGTCACCTTGGATAAAATCTATTGGAAACAAGGAGATGATCCTAGGGAGATGTCTTTTCGAAATATTTTAACCAATATTAGAAATGTAGAGCCTACTCTGCATGATTGGGATCTTCTTATGCCACGTGTTGACAATTTCCTATGTCCATAGGAAAATAGTTAATTTGATTCTTTGATTCACTTGTTTGCAAAAAATAATTTGGTCAACCTACACAATTGGAAGATGGTAAAATCATTGAATTATCCAATTGCAAGGCGTGTTATAGAGTGGACCAGAAGAAAATAAATAGTTGAAAACGATAATGATGTGTTGGAGCATGAAGTGTTGTTATGTAATGAAGAGTGAGTCATGTTGACATGTGATTTGTGGGTTGAAGTTGCGTTGGTAAATGGTGCTTTAGGATATTTTGAGGATATATTCTATATGCCTAGTTCAAAGCCGCCTGAAATTCCAATGTTCGCTATATTTATTTTTGAGCAGTACACAAATTTTCAATTTGATATAAATTGTCCAAACATTGTGCTTATAACACCTGTTATTAGAGGGAATCTTAAATATATGCCTTTAAAAATGGCGTGGGCGTTCAGTATATGTAAATCGCAGGGAATGAATTTGCAACAAGCCACTGTTTATATAAGAGATAGAGAGAGGCAGGGTTTGACATTTACAACTATATCAAGAGTGAAATCATTGGATGGCTTACGAAAAATTTCACCACCTTTTTCTTTTCAATGTTTTTTTAAATTGCAAAACGATGCATATGTGACACTTAGGAAGAAAGAGGTGGAACGATTAAATACAATATCAGTGTAACATATTTATTTGATTTAATTACAATAGTTTATCAACAATATAATTGCATGTATTGCGAAAAAATATATTGCTTGGAAATAAATTTTGCTTAGAAGGAGAATAATTTGGTACATTATCGTTTGAATATCAGGGTTCATAGTAAAAACGATATGCAATCACAAAACACATAACAATATACTTTGACAGAGAAAATAAAGTGAAAGATATGCTAACAAGTGTTGAACATAATATATTTATATACAAGCAGAGTTGGATATGAATAAAGTTAACAAATGAGTAGGAAATACATGCATTGACAAAATAAATTGAAGACAAGAAATGTAACAGACCCGGGCTAAAAGTTCATGTAATAAAATTTAATAAAGGAAAAAATAAGACCATGGTTAAGGGACACTTATTCCAAGCTGAATTTTGGGCAAGATATCCTAGTGGGCATCACTTGATGTGTTTATGGCTAAGGGGAAATTGGAAAAGGCAATGGCTAAGACTTTGAAAAGGAAAAATGTATTTTTGGCACATTTATTTATGAAAATAAAGTAAATTAGGAGAAAAGGAAGGTGAAATGTCACAAGTTTCATGTGAGGCAGAAAATGAAGGAAAATAATGGAAAATAAAGAAAATAGAGGCCTCATTGATAAAAAGGCTTATGAGGATCAATTGATGGCTTTTGGTTAGTTCAGTTTTGGAGCTCTCTCTCTATTCTCTCTCTCACACACTCTTGGACACTTAGAGTTTTCTTGGAGCATTCTAGCATTGGATCAAGAAAGGAAAAGGAAGGACAATGAATGAAAAGGAAAAAAAAGATCAAGCAAGGAAAGGTTGGAACAAACAAGATTCAACATGATTACTTGCATTAAATAGATTGCATGTATGATTTCTTAGTTTTTTTTGACATGCATGGTATGTGCATGTTGGTATTTGGTTCTTTTGCTATCAGTGGCATGGTTTTGTCGGGCTTTGACAATTGTTTTCAACCTTTCCTTTCCATTTATGGGTAGCCATGGTGTGATGGGATTGTTCTCGAAGTTGAACTTTGGAATTTCTAGAAGGTTTTAGAATCTGGAGCGGAGGTGGTCTCAGGAACATTCCCAAATACCTAGGAATCCCTTAACCAGTGATGGCGGGATACACGGTAAATCTTGGGGGCGGAGTCTCAATTAGGGCCTTGTGATATGGTGTGGATTACGGTAAAGCCTAGAGACTTGGAGACAAAAAATTCCTCAAGGATGGTGAAGGAATCCAGAGGCATTCCAAGCTCAGTTTGGTTTTGTGATCTCGGGGCCGGTTTAGGTGAGATCGCGTTATGGTGAGGGTGGAGGTGGTTTAATGTCTAGATTACCTTGGTTGTTTTGGATTGGTTTATCCCATGAGATCCCACATTCATTCTTGGAATATGGCATGGGGGGGGTTGGATGAAAGAAATATTTGGTTCAACCATGTCTATGGTCGAGTGTTACATGGAAGTCCCAAACCTGGTTAGCTCTTGCCTATATTTAATGAAATCTAAGTTATCTTTCTTTTGATTGGTAAATGTAAGTGTTATTATGTGGATTTAATGGATGTTATATTATGGCTATTTATATGTTTATATTCTAGTCATAAGCATGGATATATGACTGGTTTTAGTCATGGATATTTTCATGTTTTTACTTGTAACTGAAAGAATAATGGATGCAAGACCTAATTGATGTTAATACAACTAATGGAAGAGGGTGTTGATCCTCCTTGTTAAGTCTCATATGAATTTTTAGTCCCTTATGCTCAAACTTGCATTCATGACTTGTAGGTTGCATATCTTCCAAGTGTTTGACGGAATGTCAATCTCGGTTGGGGATGGTCAAGTTTAGTCCTAGTTTTAATTTTTGGTTTATCATCATTGTAGACATGTGTTTTATGAGTTCTGAAAGTTACATGAATTTCTGGGCAGTGGCTTATCCCCAACGCTAAAAATCGGCCTTAATTTCTGCAGTCGTTGGCACAACATTGGACATAAAATACCACAGTTGCATTGATGTAGGCCTGTGGGAGCAACTTGGGGTTTCCAGTCACATGGAAGGCTTGGAAAGGGAGTGATTGAGGCTCAAGCTTTGGGAAAATTAAGTTTTCTCAGGGGATGGACACATGGAGGGTTCTGAGGCACTTGAGGGAAGTCAATAAGGTATGTTTTGTCGACTCCATTTCCTTAAGGTCACCTAGGAGGTTGAGTCTTTATCATAAATGGCCCTCGTCTCATGTTTACCCTAGGTAAGCTAGTGAAAGTAGGTAGATGTGAGGGGGGGGGGGGGGTTGTGTTGCAGGAAATATGTGTGATAGATAAATATGCATTCAACTTAGGGTTTTAGTTTACCAAAAAATTTCTCTTCAACATTTGATTGGAAAATACAAATGTTGTTCCAAAAATATATTTACATGTGATGCCATGAAAAATTTATTTGAAAAGGACTATGATCAAAACATAAAATATTAAGTGCATTTTAGTTTGAATAATAGGGTTCACTATGAAATATATATGCAACTATAGAACAAATAACAATTTGATTTAACAAAAAGAAATAAACAACAAGATATGTTGAGAAGTGATGAACAAAATATCATTTTATTTAGCCACAGATAATACTTTAATAAAGTTAATAAATTTAGTACAAGATACATATATTAAGAGATAAAATTCATGACAACAAATCAATGTGGTGACTGGGTCCGCATTGAACTCAAAATTTTCTTCTACAGAAAGTTTTCACTTGAAAATTTCATGTCAAAATACAAATGCTGTTCCAAAACTATATTTGAATGTACTTCTAGAAATAAATTATATGAAAATAATTTATGTTCAAAATGAGAGTGATTATCTGCACTGTAGTTTGAATATGAGACTTCAATATGTAATAGATATGAAATTATATAACATACAACAATTTCTTTTGACAAGGAAAAGTAGAAGCATAACATATGTTGAGAAGTATTTAAGAGAATATCATAATATTTAGCGATAGACAAACATGGATAAATTTAAAAGTTTGGTAGTAGATAGATGCATTAATAAATTAAAGTGACGACAAGAAATCAACATCATAGGTCAATACATATTCAACTCTGAGTTTTGTGTTGTAAAAAACTTTCTCTTAAAAAATCCGACTTGGAAATACAAGTCTTGCTGAAAAAATATCTTTGCATGTAATGAAAAAAATAAAAAAACTTGAAAAGAAACTATCTTGAAGACATGAGCAATTTAGTGCACTATAATTACAATACAGTGGTTCACTGCCAAAGAGATATTCAACCACAGGAACATAAACCAGTTTTCTTTAACAGAGGAAAAAAAAGGTGTGACATATCCTAAGGAGCACTTAAGAGAATATGGTAATATTTAGCCATAGATAGACATGAATAAAGTTAATAATTAAGCACTAGATACATCCATTTAAAAATGAAAGAGTGACAAGGAATCAATGCCATAGGAAAATACATATTCAACTAGGAGTTTTGTTTTTAAAAAAATTTTGACTTTACAAATTGTTTGGGAAATACAAGAGATGTTTGAAAAAATATTTGCAAGTAAACCCAAAAATAAAGAACTTGAAAATAAAATATGTTGAAAATGATAGTAGTTTAGTGTTCTATAGTTTACATACCACGATTGACTTTCAAATGGATATGAAATCACATGAAAAAATGGCAAATTGATTTGAGAAAAAAAAAAAGGTGTAGCATATCCAAAAAACCATCAAGCACAATATGCTAATATTGAGCTAGAGATAAAAATGAGTAAACTTTAGAAACGAAGAGACGCGTACATCCATCAAGAAATTAAAGTGACCAGAGGAAATGAATGTGGCAACACAACATGCATTCAATTCCAAGTTTTCGTCTTAAAAAAGCTTAGAGTTCAGAAAATACTTTGGAAAATAAAAGTCTTGCACTTCATCAACATACAAACCCTTACTCCAATGTAAGGGGTCATATGAATAGTAATGAATAAAAGGAAAGTTTGTTCAATTGTTCGGAATGAGAAAATTTGTCAAGTTTTTATGCAAAAATGAGAATTTCTGCTTTAAAATTTTAATCCTTCTTGAAAAGATTTTGTGCAGGGAAATATCATAGGCTGTTCAGCGTTCCTCCTCCTCATCAGAGTCTTCTTTGTCCATGCTGAGCAAATGTGGTCCCTTTTCCTTGATGTAGTTAGCCCAATCTGAGTATGGCTAAGAAATTGTTGAATAGTGGATTGGATGAAAATGAGTGATATTCACTTCGCACATAGATATGAAATTTTGTACAACTCTTTTCTTTATTCATATTTGATTCTAAATTTAGAAATCAGTTTGATTTTCTTGAAGAGAAACTACAAAAATATATGAAAGTTTTCTTGATTCTAGGTTGAGGTTGTTTATGACTTTCTGGTCATCTATGGTGTTGTATTTCATATTATGTTTCATTGACCCATATTTTGCATCTTTTAATGGTTTGGATCCTGAAAAATCGAATTCCTATATAAAATTTGTCCCCATCTCCCATACTGACATATAATGTTCAGTGGTCCTTTTGATGCATTCTTTTATTTCTTTGACCTCAAACTATCGTTGGCTCAAGGAAGCAAATATTAGTCTTTTATCCATTTTAGAGACTTTCGAGATACTGTCAGGTTGGAGCTGTGTTTCCCATTCAAAAATTGATGTGAATTTTTCTTTGATGTACTTGTCTTCTTCCACCGAAGATTCTATTCTCTCTTCAAGATCCAAATTTTCTTGATAAAATTTGTAAATTTTATTGATAAAATTTGTAAATTTTATCCATTTGTTTATAAAACTTAGCCTGGTCTTTCCTCAATATTTGGCTGGATTGTATTGTTTGTTCCTTAAAATTGTCCAGAATATTTTCCGCTTCATGAATTTGAATTGATTGAAACTTAAGAGTTTCAATTTATTCCTTCATTGTTGGCATCATGGCTATAATGCTGTCACATTCTTCCTTCAATATTATAATTAGTTGTGCACATGCCTTTTCAATTTGCTGGATCTATGCGAAGTGTTTAAGTTTCAATTCGTTCAATTGATTTTGGTATTTTTCTTCAAGTGACCTGAATATGGACAACCTAGTTTTGTTATGCTAGCTTCCTCATTAGTATTAAATAAACGTGTGCTTACAGATCGTCTCAAATACCAAGTTATAAGAGGGTTTATTTGTCAAGTTTGTGTGTCTTTTATGAGCAATTCATTAAGTAAATTAGCTTTTAAAAACACATAACAAAAAGTAAATGGAAGAGAATGTAATACATAGCAAATACATAACACAGAGCTGATAACAGAGTTCACCCCTCCTGGGCTACATCTCCATGGACTTGCTTCAATGGCTTGGCCCTCTTTGGATTAATGGTCAATTCTATGATTAAATGCACCTACAGTGCTCCAATGGCTCTGAAACCTAATCCATTCGATTCAGAAGACCCAAAAACACCTAAGCAGCGTCTTCCGGCTCTGCAAATGGTCTTCATGTGAACTAGACATGGCCTCCTCTTCTAGTGGCCCTAGGAATATTTAATCTTAAAAGTAGAAAAATTACTTACATAAATGCTCCCCTGCCTCTGAAACCTGCACCATCATGCTCGGAGTATCCAAATAATCTAAGATTGACTCTTTCTGAGCCTAATTTGGTCGAAATATGCCAAAGTTATGGCTTCTTCAATTTCTCCAATGAAAACTCCTCTAAATATGTAGAAACTCCAGTTAACCCCGACAAATTTGGAGGTAGCGTCGAATTTGGCAAACTCCACCAACTTAAAACACAATTAAAATTGGATTAATTAATGGATAAGCAAGGTTTAAGACATAGTTAGGCGCAAATGGCAGGATTACGCATAATCTGCATTAACAATGTGATTAGCGCTAATGCATATGTTATGGGTTAAATAAACATGTTTAACGTTTTAAATCTGCATTTAGTTCTTGGCCCCGCCGTGGTCATGCACATGGTTCTTGGAATGGGGGGCTGGCCCCCGCTTTACCCCCACCGAAATTACATTCAAATTGAAATACAAGCTGACATCCATATTAATTAAGATCCAATGTGTAGAATATGTGGTAAGTTTGGGTGTTTGCGTGGGGGGGGGGGGGGGGGGTGGGGGCGGCGGGGGCGGGTCGACCCCGAGCTCTGATGGTCCTCCGACATAATATTTTTTTGACCATATAATATGTGAAATTCGACCATATATAACCAAATTTCGGCCTTTGGGAGGGCACGTGGTGGCCTTCGGGCTAACCACATGTCAACATCCCTTTGGTTCGTTAAAAATCACCCATAACTCGACACATAGCCCAAAAATTCGGGCCAACCATAATTCGACAAGTGTCAACACACCACTGGCTGGAGGAAAACAAAAAAATTGAACCCTTTGACCTTGTTTGACCTTTTTTAAAAAAAAATTGGCTTGTCTGGCAAAGCAGACATCAAGCTCTAATTTTATCATACAGACTCTGTTTTGAGCGAAACGAAGTGCGTCGGAATCAGACAAGACCTATCCGATTGTTCAGGTTCCGAGCAATTATTAGCACTTTGAATTTTTTGCAAATTTTTGCTCCCATCTCAGTTTCTGATCAACAAGTTTTGTCTTTCAATGGTGAAATCGCCTACAAGCATTGTGGAATGGTTTTTCCGACTTTCTTCACTGCATGCTTTTCTTTTCTCTATTTCACTTTCCATAAATTTTATCTTTTGCATATTGTTCCTGTAGGCAGTGGAAAGTTCAACAACATGGTGTTGGTTATAATTGACAAAGGCTTCTAGAGCCTGGGAGGATTCTTCATTTTTTACCTCAACATTTCATATTGCTTACCAATTGAATTATGAAATGGTTTCAAAAATTTCAAACTTTCTTTTCTTCGTTCTTCTAACAAATGGCTTAGTTTGAGCATTAAAGTAATACTCAGTAAAGGATGGAACACTTTCACAAACAATTTTTACTTCACTAACGAGTTTAAATAAAAAATAACTGAGAGGGATTTTTGTATAAATTAGAGTCATTGATGCATCATGACAAGTCAGTGGAATATATATCTCGGTAATTTGTTCTTTCTACTCAAGAAACTCTTTTCTCTACCAGAGAAAGTGGTCAATATTAACAGAGGGGTCCTAGTACATTTCTCATATTTATTTGTATTAATTTTCATACATTTGAGTTCCTCATTAAATTTCTTCAACTTGGTATGTGCCTTGCTGGTGTCATCTGGGTCGTTAAGAATACTGATATTGTCTCCAGAGGAGCTATGCTTTTCTGTTACTCATTCTTTCTCTGATCTCTGTTGTTTCTGACTTTTGACTTCTATGTTCCTTTGACCATGTTGGTCTATATCGATATCTAGCTTAGTTTATTTAAGAGTGCTTGCTTTTGTTATGTTTGTCTTTGGAGTTATAAAACAAATGCCAAGAACATTTTCAACGTAGGATTCTTCTATTTTTGGATAAGAGGAAACATAGTCTGAAATAATTTCATTGAAATTGTATTTTAGAATCTCAACATATTTGATATCTTCAATTGTAGTATTAGTATGAAGACTCTTCTAGTTAAGGAAGTCCTAATAAAGAGTTTTCCTAAACTCTTTCAATTTATTTCTATCCTCCCTACTCAACAATTGTCCTCTTTCAAAATCTTGGTGAACAATATCAATATTAATGAAAATTTCATCAAAAAGAGGTTGTTGGTGTGTGTTGGTTTTGATGTAGCTGACAACCCTATAATGGTCATTGATGATTCGCAGAGGGTCATAGTCATGAAGGGGTAATTAATAAAACAAAACATGGTTGAGTTCTTCAGCCTCCTTAAATGCATGTCCTTGGTCCTTGAGGCAAACTTTTCCAAAGCTAATTAGGAATTTCATCCATATTTTCTTCTAAAGTTTGCTCAATTTCCAAGCTTGACCATTCAAGGCAGTTTGATTGGCTACCTATCTTAAAGTCATCCTCTCTGGAATAAATCTAGGAAGAAGATGAGGGCCAACTTCACTTCCATATAATCTTATATATGTGAATAATTCTTCCACGAACCAGTATCCTATTTCTTCTAACACCTCTCTAAGGCCTTCACTAACCTTGGGAGGGTTTTCTTCAAACAAAATTTGATGGAAATGGGTCATATCGTAATTACAAATGTCATAAAAATGGAACTTGAAGTTACTTTCCCACAAAATAGGGGCATAATTTTGAATAGGCAGTTGGTGATCAACTGGGTAATTCCATTTCCCAAAAGGAAACAAAACATAAGCAATTATAATATCCATAATATAGGATGACATGCAAAACAATTGATTATATCCTGGAGGACAAAAAATGGAAAACATAAGGGCATCTATTAAATTTTGAGAAATAATTTATACCAATTGAATGCTTTGGATCATTGAGTAGGTTGTGTATTAAAGCCATCCACTGCAGTTTGTAATGCTCAAGGTCTTTCTCTCCATATAGACGAGAAAACATTTTGTTGATGAACCTAACAAGTCTTTTGAAAATGGTAACTAAATATTATTTTAATGCCTTAAGTTTGAAGCCTTCTATATCTTCTCATAACCGATGCTTGACAACTTTATTATAATTCGCTCCACACTACCTGAATACTGTGTTGTTGAAGTTATTTAGAAACTGAGTGTTTAAGAAAAATTTGGGAGGACTAAGCTTGTAAATTATTGAAAGTACTTGCATATTCCAAGAGACTATAACATTTTTGTTGCATTCCACTATAGTGCAGGTAGGAAAATCTAGATGTCGCACGACCCATGCAACCAAGTCATAATAAGGAAAAAATTTCGCTCTAGCAAAAACTTTGTGGAGTTTTGTACCTCTAATTTTTTCAAATTTAGTGTTTTTGTCCTTAGTTGAAGTTTCAGATTAACCAACCCCTATTCTCAAAGAAATTATAAATTTCTTCCCACTTCATCATACCTTCCATTTGGGTTTTGAAGGTGGTGTTGGAAATCATAACTGTGTTGACATTGCAATCTTTTAGTTCTAGATTTTCGACTCCCTTTAGGCATTCCTTAATGTGTTGAATAACCTGCTTTGACGTTGTAGATTTTCCTTTATTACCCATATTGTGCCCTGAAAATGAATAACAAAAAATCTAGAATTCAATGAGAGATATCAAATTTACTAGTGCAATTCTCTATGACAACGCATGTTTATTAGAAATTAGAAGCCTTGCAGTGAATTTGAACTTGGTTTTTTTGTAATAAGGGATACGTTTCAGAGAACGAGTGTAAACAGATTGGAGAAGAGATTGCAAAATAGAGAGTGCAAAGTAGAAAAGTTGTTAAATTTTCCTTAACCCTCATAACGTGCACCAATAAATTCACATGAAACGTGTTAATTATTCATTCAAGTGACGAGACGTTTCAAACACTTGCATGTGAAAATCAAGGTGAGGTTGCATAGTCTGAGTTCGAGGAATGTATTTTTGAAACATAATGGATTGCCAATTGGGAGTTTGTTTTAAAAAAAGTAAAGAAGCCTAGAAGAAAATTATGGTTGGCACACAAACCGATACAATATTTTATTCCTAGTCGCAGCGGAAGCCAATGGGGTAGTCGACAGTTGCCATGCTGTCAAATTTATGTTTGTATGAATGGTGACCACGACCTTGACCTCCAGCGTGGTCAAGGTAATACAAAGGTCGATAGTGAGGAGGTCGGGTGTGAAGAGCGCTTGTTCATTTTGTTCAACTATGTTTCCCCACCCCGTTGCAGTTGGGCGTCGAAAAGCCGGAAGCCTGTCAAATGCTTTTATGAAATAGAAAGACCTGAACTTCGACCTTTGATTTGCATGTTTGAATATTTTTGTTTTGAATATTTGTGTTGCAATTTTATTTTGTATTTTTTGAAAAGCAATAACTATTTACAAAAAAGAAGTGTAAAATAAAGAAATTTTAATATCTTGTCCTTATTCACTGTTTTCTCTTTATTAATCTCAGGGTTGATATTGGTAGGGTTTAATATTATTCACTGGGTTTAGAATACAATTCTCATGGTCTAATATTATTCCAGGGTTTATAATATTAATTCAATGTGTTTAATATGAATGCCTTGGGTTTACTGATACATTGGGTTTCAAAATATTTATATAATTGAGGCGATGTTGCATGGTTAAAGTTGGGGGAATGTTTTATTCAAACATAATTGATTGATATTTGGGAGTTAATTTATAGAAAAGTAAAGAAACTTACAAGAAAATTATGGTTTGCATGCAAACCATAAAATATAATATTTGTTTCCTAGCTAATTCAAAAATCATGAGAAATTAGTCAGTTACAACTACCTCTCATAGAAATAGTCATAAATGAATGACTAAGTTAATGCAGTTGAATCCCAAAAATTATATCTAATATTTATATTAATATTTAAAAAATAATAAAAATATCTGAGTACTTCATGTAAGAATAATTTGAATAATTTGTGCGACATTTCGGATCACCAGGTTCGTGTCGTCAGCACCTTATATAAAATGGTCAGGGTCGGCTATTCATATTCATTGTTTTACCTCAAAATGGAAAAGTTTGTTAATTAAAGCTCCTAACTATTTCAGCGACTTTTATGTACAATATTTCAATTTATGAGAGTTGGTGTACCACTGTGGCTACTTATATTCATTGTTTTAGCTCGGAATGGAAAAGCTCCTAAATAATTCAACGACTTTAATGTACAATATTTCAATTTATTAAAATGGGTGCAGGTTAGCCGCTGTCCTCGGGCGCACGTCATTGCGTGATGCGACGTTTCCACGTCGTACAGTTAGTGGTCCACCCACGTGAGATCCCTCATGAAACGACAGCGCGATGAAAAGTGGTCTCCCACGCCAGAGTGGAGTGCGGAGGAAATGAAGGAAAACGCCGAATTAACTGCAATTAATTATATGTTTTTTTTATAAACAAGCGATCTTAAGTTTTAAAATCCTATGTTTATTTTTTTAATTATTGATTTCAAGTTTTTAGGGGTTTTTAAAACAAAGTTTTTGGAAAAATGTGAATGCTGTTGTTTTTCAAATTTGTAATTCTAATAAATAAATATTTGTCTAATTTTATTTAAAATTGGTTAATAAATAAAAATAATCTAATTTTATTTAAAATTAATGAGAAAATATGTCAAAAATGTTTAAATTACAACTTTCTTTTACTTTTAATAAATTTTTAAAGTATTTTAATAAAGTGATTTTCATTAAAATTCAATAATATGATTTTTGTTCAGATCTCAATAGTTTTAAATGATATTATTGAATGCACGAAAATTTCACTGAAAATCCCCTATATATATTTGAACTGTATTGCATTAACAAATTTAAAACTATGGTTTTTCCTATTTCACACTAGGTTTCATTGAAATTCCCTTAGAAAATTTGTTAAATTAATATAGATATAAATAAATTTGTTTCCTAAAATTTTATATAAAACATTGAAAATTTATTTTCTTGAGTTTTTGAATTTTTATAATTTAAAAGCTTCATCTAATTATTTGTTTTTTCATTAAAAAAATTAATTAAAAAAATAAAATATTAATATTTTATAAAAAGCAAATTCTAATTAAAAAATAAAATAATTTTAAACTATTGAATTTACAGAAAATTTAAGAAGTTCGTGCATCTTTCGAAGAATTAAAATATTTTTAAATTAAAAAATACAATTTAGAGAACAGAAAATTAGACTCACAAATTCTACGACCGAAAAAACATAAAATTCATTCAAAAAGAGAACAGGGAAGTAAATTGTTTTGATGAAGTGCAACTGAATTAGGAAGGCGAGTGCCGGTAAAACGGTGGCAATTGTTGACGTCGCGAAAGTGCCAATTGTTAATTAATTAACTTATATTCTTTATTTCTCATTAACTAATCTATATATTAAAAAAAAATTAACTTAATTTAAGGGACAACATCTCCGTATCTCTTTTATATATATGACAAACAATAAAATAACATATATATGACCAACAATAAAATAAAATAATATTAGAAAAGCCTAAATCCTTATTATTTTATTTTAATTTTAGAAAAATAAAATAATTGATTTTCAGAAGTTACAAATTTGCAAATCAAACTCACTAACCGAATGTCTCACACTCTTCAGCGTGGTCTATGAGTTTGTACTAAACCTTTGAAAATTTTTATGCGTAACATTTTGTTTTTCTTACTCTTTTTTTTGTTTTAGCAAAATCAAATATTTTACTTTATTTTCAAATTTCAAGATGAATTTGTAATTCTGCCCGGTAGTGTATGTAGCTTTTGGTCTGAACTAATATTCAATATTATTTTATGTCTTCCTCATTGTTTTATATTTGTCTTACACGATGAGTTTTAATTTTATTTTTTATTAAATTTTATTTTGTTTATTTGATTTTATCTTTTTAAAAATAGTTATAAAATATAATTAGTTGATAAGTTGAAATTTTATCATGGAAATCTACATTTAATGGTTGCTGGCCTTGCTGCATTAAAATGTGTTTTAATGTTGAGTAGCGCTTCTTTTGATAGCTCTCATTAAGTGGCTGCATTAATCAAAGAGGGTATTTATTGCGGTAAGTAATATATCAAAACAATTTTTATATCCTTATATTTATTGGAATTTTTGATATAATTTTATAGTAAATTAATATTATTTGTTATTATTTAATTGCGTTGAGTTATTTTCTAATTTAATATGAAAGAATATGAAAATGATGTTGTAATATGTTGTTACAGAAATATTTGGAATATATATATATATATATATATATATATATATATATTACTGTGGATTTATCTCAATTCTTAATCTACCAAGTCTCCATAAGGATTAGGTGCAAGTTTTTTTTAGAGAAAAAAGTTTTGATCCGTGGTAGATCCAAAGTTAAATGTATCTATGGTGGTACACTGCTCTCCAACTTAGTATGGAATAGATGTAGTAAAATTATGTTGTGTTATGTTATATTATGCAAACATTTTGACTATCTCAAATCACATAAAACTAAAATTAAAAAAATAATATAATATAACATAATATAATGCTAGTATAGGTCCATCTTAAGTACGGATCTAACATGAGTCCATAGGGATCAAATTTCTTCATTTGCAAACTTTTTTATAGTGGAAAATACAATGTGTTATTTTTCATTGTTTAAATTATTTTTTTAATGCTAAATATAATATATATATGACAAAATAAAAAGTTTAACCATAACAATTTAATTTTTTTTCTATATATAGATATATATGAAGTTGATATGGACATAGTTCTTCAAATAGTTTATTTAAATCTCTTGTTGAAATAATTTTAGAAAATATAAGATGAATAATAAAATAAGTTATTATTATTATTATTATTAATTAAACCAACTTAGATCCATAACTCCACATTATCAAGGGCGGAAAGTGATTGAATCTCTCAACATGCAGACATTTCTTCAAATTTTGCACTAAAAAAAGAGTGTTATAGGTCAATTTGGGGATCATTCCCAATGACCTGGTTAACTAGACATCATCTCCAGGACCAATGAATAGGTTCTATCATCCCCTATCATTTCAGTTGCTACATGCCCTAAGACAAAGAACAAGACAAATCATTCATGACTTTCATCTGCAAAGGTTTCCAAGATTTGAAGTTTATAATATATCATATGAGAGCTCGTCAACGTTGCCTCTAAAGGGACTAAGTGCATTGCATATGCAGGTAGCCCCATTCAAGGCTACTCTGCAAAGCACTTCCCGACACTCATAGGTGCGTTGGTCATATTGGGAGCGAAATTCTCATTGTTCCAGAATCTCCACTTGGCCAGTGTCTTCTAGAAGAGTTCACATGTGTCAAACTTCGAATCCATGTGTCCATTTGACATCTACAATATGGGGAACATATCTTGCCTATTATTGGAAATTCATTGATTGTAAAACTACCTTCAGCTCCTCTATAAATTGAGCACAGATCTTAGTGTTTGATAAGGAAGAATTTGAGTAGAGAAATGCTAGTGGAATTTCAATTGAGGAGTTGATTTGTGTAACATGTTGTTGGAGAGATCTGCATTGTGATAAGGCTGGGATGCTGCTGGAGATGGTCATTTCAAATCAATTATTGGGTTGTAACCTCCCCTTCCATCCATTAATAAAGATTGTTGCTTACTTTCCCACATATGTAATTGTATAAGCTCATGTTTTCCATATTATGAATTCTTATATGATGTATATGGTTTATGCTTCATTGATTTAGCTAAATAACTTGAATAGACATATGTATTATTGCTATCTCTTGTTGTTTAGTGTTCATTTTTGCACGAAATATTTTGCACAACTGGTTGGAATTTGAAGCTACAACAAAAGCGACAGAAGGAGACTTTGGAAGCACTTGGACTCCAAGTAAGCTTATTATTTCATTCTGTGTGTCTGTTCATAGTTAGGAAAATTAGTCGCAAAGCCTTTAATATGTTTTTCTAGATAAGCACCTGTTTAGGGACGAATGATTTATCCGTAATTCATAATTCCGCATAATAAATTGGCGACTCCGCTCGCGAGTTTACCCTTCATCCTAGGTGTATTTGCCTCTGATTGTCTTTGTTTATTCACCCAGTAGATTTTACTTAGAAATATTAGGCTTTTTAAAATCCAAATTTGCATTAGAAGTGTGTTAAACAGTTGTGTTTTTCATTGTACACTATGCCCAACGCACTGTTGGACAGGACACAGTGCTTTGCATTAATGCTGTTAAGAGTACTACTGAGCATGCCATGGGCATGGACATGGCATCGATCATCAAGACTTGTACACCACTCCAACTGGTGTAATGCATTAAACTCATGAGCGACCATCAGCAACTGGGCTCATACGAAATATATGCAAATCGCGGCTGTCCATACTGTATGTATGCAAATTTAATATGATGAAATTTCATGATAATAATTCGCGCGCGAATCTGAATGATACATTGGAATTTCGTTGTATTATGTGATGTTCATTACCTCACTGAATCACCGAACTTTTGCAGCTTGCGAGAAAACCCTGAGTAGTGTGATGATTTTTGGACATGAGGCTCTGTTCTCTCTGGTGGACTGAAGGTGTCTGATTGGGTTCTCTCTGGCGGATTGAAGGCGTCTGATTGGGACTTGCTGGCAAGCCTGGATTTGAGTCACCGGCTCCAGTGAAATAATCTGGTACTTTCCACAGAAACTTAAATGATTTTTTCACAACTGTTTGATTCCACTAATCATGAGCACAATTTAGATGCGAAAGAGGGCTGCCACATATGGGATGCCTGAGAACTCCTCTGTAGAACCCCTTCGTATCACGTAATAGAATGTAATAAGGCAGAAAACAAATGAATGAATTAAAATCAAGGGTTTAAGGGTTTGGGTAATAGGTTGTTTTTAAGATGATGTAAACAATAAGTTTTAAGGGTTGAAGTTTCCTTTCATTTAAAAAACAATGTTTTAAATATTTTGTAAAATATTCTGCAAATTCAAAATCAGCATTTTAAAACTTCTACTTTCAAGAATCTGGGCTTACGCAGGTGAAATGGCATTGAAATAAGGTGAAATGGCTTACGCATATTATTCATTTCAAATGGCATTGAAATAAGTAAAGTAGTCTCACCAAAATCCCTATATATATATAGAAAAGTGAATAGTCATAACATCAAACCCAAGATGCCGAAGATTAAATGCAGAATATTCCCCATTATTTCGCTGGAACTAGATTGAATTTGATCTCAGGGAAGCAGAAATGAAATGAGTTTGGACTCATGAAGCAGAAATGGGGAACCTGTTGAAGGCACGAGTAAGGGAACCTGCTAAAGCTGACAGTGATAGGTACTGCAGTCTGCACAATTTAGATGCAATTATATTTCTAATTCTATTTCATTTTTTTAATTTTAATTAATTTTTAACTTAACAAACTTATTATATTTAATTTTCTAATTAAATAATATTTAGTTTTATTATTCTTCTATAGAGAAAAAACAAACATAATAAAAATAGGCTTAAACCTGTCTTGAAATTTCAATTGACAGGCAAAAATTATTTGAAATTCCAGGCCTGAGCAGTACTACTAAAAAAAATTGAAAACCTAAACACAATCTCCATTTGGTGACCAAATGATTTTTCTTCAATTCTGGGAAATAGTTTTATACAGATTTTGGTAAAAAAATGTCATAATTGGTCATGAGGATGTTTAGAAATTGAACTCTGTAATATGTTTTATATAAATTGGCTTGACCGGTTTGATTTATTTAGATAAAGAAATTAAAGTTATTTATTGTTTTTTTTGTTATTTTTATGAATAATTTTAATTGATAGATTTATTTAGATAAAGAAATAAAGGTTATTTATAGTTCTGTTGTTATTTTTATAAATAATTTTAATTGATATTTTTTAGTTTTAGCAAATATTTTGAATTCACAAAAATGTGATTGAGAAGAAAATCATAAATATGTATTTATATAAAAATGATGACATCATTTAATAATTATAAGAATTGTATTTGTGAATCATTTTATAATTACAAGAATTGTATTTGTGAATCATTATTAATGGTGTGAGAGGAAATTTTTTTTTCTTTGTTAATCTTCTAAATTTCTTTGTAAAAAATTGACATGTTGCAACAACTTAACCGAGAAACTATGTTCATCATAAGGTTTGATTGACATGTTACAACTTAACCCAGAAACTATGTTCATCATAAGGTTTGAAAGGTTTGAATAAGGTTCATCATAAGGTTTATTTATATTTATTTTTCCATATATAATTAATTTGGGGTAACATAATTTGTTTTTATAATTTATAAATAAATAATAAAATGTTTTTATGATTTATAAAAAAAAAATAGTAAAAAATAATAAAACATCGAAATATTCATTTAGATTTATTGAGATAAATAAATAAAGGTTTTTTTATTGTTTTATTGCTAATTTTAAATGAATATTTCTTCAATTCTGGGAAATAGTTTTATACAGATTTTGATAAAAAAAAATGTCATAATTGGTCATGAAGATGTTTAGAAATTGAACTGTGTAATATGTTTTATGTAAATTGGCTTGACCGGTTAGATTTATTTAGATAAAGAACTAAAAGTTATTTATTGTTTTTTTGTTATTTTTATAAATAATTTTAATTGATAGATTTATTTAGATAAATAAAGAAAGGTTATTTATCATTCTATTGTTATTTTTATAAATAATTTTAATTGATATTTTTTAGTTTTAGTAAATATTTTGAATTCACAAAAATGTGATTGAGAAAAAAATCATAAATATGTATTTATATAAAAATGATGACATCATTTTTATAATTATAAGAATTGTATTGAGAAGAAAATCATAAATATGTATTTATATAAAAATGATGAAATCATTTAATAATTATAAGAATTGTATTTGTGAATCATTTTATAATTATAAGAATTGTATTTGTGAATTATTATTAATGGTGTGAGAGGATAAAATTTTTTCTTTGTTAATCTTCTAAATTTCTTTGTAAAAAATTGACATGTTGCAACAACTTAACCGAGAAACTATGTTCATCATAAGGTTTGATTGACATGTTACAACTTAACCCAGAAACTATGTTCATCATAAGGTTTATGTTTATCATAAGGTTTGAAAGGTTTGAATAAGGTTCATCGTAAGATTTATTTATATTTATTTTTCCATATATAATTAATTTGGGGTAACATAATTTGTTTTTATAATTTATAAATAAATAATAAAATGTTTTTATGATTTATAAAAAAAAAAATAGTAAAAAATAATAAAACATCGAAATATTCATTTAGATTTATTGAGATAAATAAATAAAGGTTTTTTATTGTTTTATTGTTAATTTTAAATGAATAATTATGTAAAAAAAAAAATTAATAACATCATTATTATTATTAATAACATCATTTTTATTTTAAAAGAATTAGAATTATTAATTAACATTAAATATGTTATTTTAAAAGAATTAGAATTATCACACACATAGGTTAATTAAGAAAAAGTAAGTGGCCCAAGTCCACACATCTTTAGTTAGTTTTCAAATTCTTGCATTAAATCAAGTTTTAATTTTTGCATTAGAATTTCGGGACCAGGATTAAAATACCAAAAGAAAGCAAGTAATCTCTGTCGCCCTTGCACCTAACGGTGACCCTGGGTATGCATATGAACGCTCTCTCTTGATACTTTACAATCTCCCTATAGAGCAAACATTTAGTTTAAATAGGACAAGTTGTAAGCGGCACACCATAATCAAATATTTTCTTTTCATTTTCCTAGTTGAAAGTCATTAATATTAGTTCAATTTTTGGCACTAGGATTCGGGACCAGGATCGAATTATCTTTAGAAGAGCAAGTAATCTCTACTACCTTTGCACCCACGGGTGATCCTAGGCAAGCATATGAACACTCTCTACTGATAATTCACCATCTCTCTATAGTTGATGAATTAGATTAACTAGGAAACATTGTAAGCGGCCCACATCCGCACATGTTTTACTTTTGGGCAAGGAACAACCAAACCTAGTTTAAATAGGGGATTTTGAAAAGGATCACCGCATATCCACATGTTCAAACTATGCGCTTTTTCACCTCTTTCTCACACACATTCACACCTTAAGTGAATCAAAGCCACCTAAAACTCACTTAACTAAACGCATTAAACTCTCCCCAAAGGGGCCACAAGAGAAATTATAGCTTAAGTTAGGACCAAGGGGGTAGGCATCCAATAAGCTGCCTTGGTCAGTTTATATCTTGAAACATAGAAGTTGACTGTTTAGGGAAATTTTAAATCCGTCTATCCGCCCACGGCAAAGAAAACCCGAGCACGGCAGAGACCCGATTCAGAGGGGGTTAGGCTTAGGCCCAGTGTGTGCGGTATTATTCGGGGCTACCTGACCCGTCTAATACTCGGTACTGATAGCTGAATTACCAAGAAGCCCAAGACTCGAATGCTCACGTGGGACGACGGTACCTAGCGACCAAAATTAGGGCATCCTTCCCTATAGGTGATGGTGCAGGCAAGCACTAGATCCTCTACCCTTACCTTGGTTGATTTTCTTCGGTTGACTGGAGGCGTCACCAGCTCTTTCGGGACGTTGCCCCAGCATTCGCAAGATATCTTATCAAGGCCCAGTTACATTTGAGCGTGTGAGGACGATTTGGGTCTTCTAGGATTTGAGTATCATACGAAAAAACAACAAAAAACCATATTTTTTTATTGACTGGTCACATAGGATTAATCTAAAGGGAAAATTTATCTTTTATTTTCGCTTTGTTTTATGTATATGATCGGATTTTTTCTTTGATTGTAATCTCTATCCTCTCAAAAATTTTGAAAAACATACCTAGATGATGCTAGAACGGATCCAACGGGACCTCATCGATCTAGACGCATTTTGGACCTCCCCCCATTATCGGGAGGGGTTCCAAGTTTTTCGCCATTTAGGCATCAAAGATGGAGCACTGCCACCCTTATTGGTTCATCCTTTATTGGGGCATCATTAGTTGGGAACCCTCGTCATTCACCCAACGCCACACTAGTGAACACCCCCACAGGGCACCGCATACCACTCCTTCCACAATCCTTAGGGGACAGAGGAGTGCTACCCATTCGGGAAGTGATAGCAGGATCACCCTATTTACCCACATTCTCACCATAAGCACTTTTTTTTGAAATGCATTATTCATGTTTCAACCAAAATGATTATCACAATAATTCTCAAGATCTGGGAAATTTCACAACTTTTGCGGAAGCTTATAAATTAAATCTTCAAGGAAGATCTCTTCAACCTTTAATACATGGTTATAAAACCACAATCCAGATTTCATCTATAAGCGGAAGCTATTTCAAACTTAAACTTCAATCCAAATAATTCTCTCAACCATCATATATATGACTCTTCGTTTAACATTCATTTATGCAAAGGTTTTACTTCAACCTAAAATTCAATATGATGGCCCACTCACTTTTCACCATATAGCAATTTGAATTTATATTCGATCAACTCAAGTATATGCATGGTATTTATTTAAATGTTCATGGAACATTTCATCTCACACTAATCCTTTGACTTTGGTCGAAACTCAAGGTTTCAACTCCAATATATATGCGCCCTTTGTCTTTTAAAACTCACCCAAACTTGACCTTGGCTATTCAACACCAACACATATAGAATCATACATTCCAACATCTATCAACCTTCACGACATTAAATTAAAATGCCACCACATATTTAATATTCAACCATACATAAATTCAGACTTTGGTTAAAAACCAATGCCAACATAAAATAACATTTTGGCCCACGCAACATAACATATCCTTCCATCCAATGATGGGCATTCATCGCATTCCATAACTTCAGTGATCAACGAATATCACGTTATGAAAATGCACGAGACTTAATCTTCAAAATTTATGCGATAAAAATGGTTTTATCCTTACCACTTTTTCCATGCATCCATCAAGGAGTGATATTGTGTTCTAAATTCATAATCCACTTACCATTCGAAAGGCCATGCGATACCACCTGTTTTTTATTGTCAAAACCGCCCTCACTGTTCAGTTGCCGGTTCCGCTCTTCATCTTCATGGTTCCCTCTTAAACTTTCTTCACAGTCTTATATGCCTATCCTACGGCTTCATTCCCTTTGCCTTCAATCGACCTTCGTTCACTTGAGTTTTTATGCACTTATGCTCCTCTGCTCTCGAATTTAACTCCGCTTCAAACCTTCCACTACGCATCTCTGCATACTCGAGTCCATTGATTTCATTATATTCTGAATATGAATGATTCAACGGAAATTTCTATTCAATCGAGGCTGCAACACTTTGTGTTTTAACAAACCCAGTTACTGCATACTTCCGCTTCCCTTAATCGGTTGATGAACATGATCCAGGTTTCATTCCAAACTGAAACCCTGCAAGAATTCGATTACGAATTCCACGACTCCTTATGCATATTATTCTGCAAATCACACAGAGTTTAAATAAACCTCTGTGTCCTCAATTCATTTAACATTTGACCCATTAACAGTTTCATGCCTTATGAAGTTCCACTTGACTTCATACCACTCTACGCCTTTGAAACTCATGATTCCGATGCACAATTACTATTCCTCATGCGTATTTTAGCTCTGCGCTCACAAATTCACTGCGCCACCATTCGACTTCACAATTCCCCTTCGTGGTTTCAACCAGAAACTCCCACGACATTTTATGGTTTTCCAAAATAATATTGCCATATGCCAAATTCTAAATTTTACTTCAACTCCAATTACAGAATTTAAACATATAATCACTCAATCAATCATGCATATAATTCTGAAAAGATACTTTCATATAGACAAATGAAATTACTTACAGAAATCTCTGTTTCTGGCCTGATTTTCAAATCATTGGCCCTATTTTACAATTGCCCGGAGGCTTGGCAAACAAAACTCTATTTGTCCTCTTCTAATTCCTGTCTCCTACCTCTCTCTGATATATTTGCCTTTTAGGCTTATTACATTTATACAAATTATGATGAACCAATTTAGGTTCACATTCCTTCAATGACTCAACAAAATCCTCAAAATCTGCAAACTCCTAAAATCTAGATTCTATCCCTAAAATCTTGAAACTGAATCTAACTTAGGATTTACAATCAATTCCTAAATATCTCAAATCTAAACTATCTGATTTCCCTCATGTTCTCCAATCATCCAGGAACATGACAAAATCCTCACATTAATTAAAATCTCATTTAATCACTCAAAACCCATTAATAATTACATAAAAATCAATATTCTCTCAAAAACACAAGACCCCCTATGTTTAATAAAATACAAGGTATTTTCCGAAGCTAATGGCCCTGCATCAGGAAGTCAGGTGAACTCACAGTAGGGCATGTCACCAAAAAACCCTATACCTAACCAGAACACTGTGTTTTCACAAGGTGCAATGGCTACAAACTCTCAGTCACCTTTATTAGCTTCGTTAAATTTACCAGATTTAACTAAGTTGACAAATGCTCCCATTGCACACAACCCTACATGGACTCCCATGCCCACGAAGCTCCCTTCAGACTTTCCACCTATGGTATTCGTTGAACAACATCGTTGACGATACTATTCGACTAAGACTATTTCAACGCACCCTAATTGGAATAGTCGCGAAATGGTATGTGGAGCAACCATCTGCTACACATGGAACCTTTAGTGCCCTCGCTACTGCATTCATGACCTATTTTCAGTTACCCATCCACTGCGATTCTGGGATGATACTACTAACCCACTTTAGGCAAATACCCACCGTCCATATCTCGGACCATCTCCACGAATGGCGGAGGCGTCGTAGTTAGGCAAACCCCATTTCTAGAATGTTTTGCCTATTGTTCCAGGGCAATCACCATGAGTAGTGTTGTACCTCTAAAAAAGGGTGTAACAAACCAACCATGGTCGTGAGTGTTAGTAATGTTGAGGAACCCTCCAACATGCAACACAACCCCAAATACCTTTGCAATCTTTGTAAGGGTGCTCACCTTCTTAAGGATTGTTCTAGTATACATAGAGTCTTAGAAGTGTGGTCTAAATATTCTCATCAACTTATGGTTGATCCATTGATTAGTGATTATAAAGTTCCCGTGGAAAAGGGTAAAGTTAGGTTTCCATGTAGGTTATGTGAAGGGAGGCATCAAAATCACCTTTTCCCTCAACCACTCATCACAAGTCACCCCATGACACTAAGTTGGTGACACCACCTCCACAAAGACATCATATGTCATACATGGTTAGTCTAAATTTGTGAGAAATATCTAAGTTTATTAATGACCCAATTATTACTTTTTCCAAAGTGGTTTATCTGAAAAGCATAAAATATTTACCTAAAAATGTGATTTCCATGCTTAGTGATATGCATTAATCAAGACCATAATATTTACTCAAAACAAATCATTTTCAATGGAATGTGTATAGATATTTGAAGAATGTGTAAGTGGGAGAGGATTAATGGGTTGGAAGTTGAAGACCCAGAGGATATGATTGAATTTTCAGCAGAAGACTTAACATGGAAAAATATTGATGGGGACCAAGTTGCAGTTATTCCATATTGTCGACTTGATGATTTTATAAGAGGAGAGGAATCGAGTGAATCTGCACCCACTCAATTTCATCTTCGTACTCATCGAAGTAAAAAAGTAGAGGATATCAAACAAACATATTGTTCAACATATTTGGAGTACGCTATGTGAGTCTTTATATATTTATCAATATACGTATAATTTTTTACAGTATGCATATATGTTATATCTAATTTGTTGTAAAACATTTATATGCAGGTATTGGTGTGCATATGGTCCGGAGTGCAAAAACCAAAGTATGAGTGCATCCTCAGATATAAAAAAAAAAAAACGCAATCAACCAGAAAGTATTAAAGTTGGTTGCCAATGTCACTTCATTGTACGACGACTTCAACTTAGACCAGATGATGCTGTAATAATATATATTGCATGTAGGCATATTGATAAATCCAATGTTGTTTGTCATGGAAAAGATGAAATTGGTAGGCCTATGAGATTCAGTTATGCACCACATTTGACAAGGGATATGCGATCTATTGTCCAACATTTAATCCAAAGAGGTTTTAATGTTACAATGATATGGGACAATTTCATCTCTGATGTGAAGGATGGATTTGGTGAGTTATACATAGGGACATCTCGAGATACATATATGACAAGACAAGATATATTAAACATTTACAATGATACTATAAGGCTAGAGTATGTTAAAGATCAAAGTGATCCAAACAGTGTAGAATGTTGGTATAAGGAACACCCTGAGAGCTTTTTCTTCTACCAGAAGCAAGATCTTGTTGAAAACATCCCTTTTATTATAGGCATACAAACAAAGTGGATGCGCTCAATGATGCTAAAATATTCTCACAATAATATAATCTCAATGGATTCAAAATTTAGTACAAATAAGTATGGGGTGAGTACAAATTTATCCTAAATTTGATTCATTTATTCAACCTCATTTTAGTGCATGTAACTTATATAAATATAATTATGTACATTGTTTGTAATGTAGTATCAACTGTACACCTTAATGGTTTTCGACGAACATCGCAATGGGGTTCCAGTAGCTTGGGTGATATCATCACGCAATACTATAGCTGAGCTTTCTAAATGGATGTCAACTCTCTTTTCCATTGGGAAGAAAGAGTGTCCAGATTGGCATGTTCAAGCCTTCATCACAGATGATGCTACTGCTGAAATTGAAGCGTTAAGGTGATGTGTTTATTCTTTTATAAGAGACATAAAAATATTGTTAATGTATATTCCCTCTAATAAATTGTGTTATTCCAGGTCTTCAATCAACTGTAAAATATTATTATGTGTGTGGCATGTTCGTCGTGCATGGTTGAAGAATGTTGGAAATAAAGTCCAAGGAAGGGAAAACCAAATCCACATTTTTCATTCTTTAGGAGAAATCATGCACACATGTGAAGATGATGAATTTGTAAAAAAGACAGTTGAAAGGTTCTTTGAAAGATTCAGGGACCAACCAAGGTTTTTGGAATATTTTAAAACAACTTGGTTAGCCAACAACAAAATATGTAAGTTTCTTGTAAGTGGCTTTAATGACTCTATTTTTCATGTCATATGTATTATTAATTCATAGCTAATAAATTTCTTTCTACAAATATGTGGGCAAAAGCATACAGAAATTTTCCACATTCCAATTAGGATACAAATAATGCCATTGAATCTTATCATCGGCATATCAAGGAAAGGTACCTAAAAGAAAATAATAATGAATGTCATAGACGTGTCGATTGGTTAATATATGTGTTGTTGACAAAGGTTGTATTATATTACAATCATATGCAACATTTAAAAGAAGCTGGTTTTGTACGGCCTAGAAAAATTGAGGAACAATTGAATTCATCCAAGTGTAGAGCTAGCCAAATCCCAAATGAAGATTGCGTGCCTGATGAAAAGAGTAACAATGGTTATTGGGTCTGTAGCCAAAATAAGGATACACGTGATATTTGGTACAATGTCATATATAAAGGTTCCAATCTACACTTCTATAATTGCAATTGGGCCTTGAATGGAAATGTTTGTAAACAAGTACTGAAAGTTGAGATGTTGGTGAGTAACATTACTTTGGGTGAAAATGTACTGCCTAATATCACTAATCCTACTACAGAAAGGCCTACAATTTTATTTGATTTGAATGAAACACCTATATTGGGCCTAGAAATCCAAACAGAGCTTCCGCCATGCATTGATTCTCCTCCAAATATAAATTATTATAATGAAACAAGCATTGATAATGTTCAATCAACCAATGTACGACTAGATAGTGCATTATTTGAAGATGATGAGATGAAACGTGTTAAGTCATCAACTCATGAGAAATTGAGATCCATAATACCTACAAATTTGGAGCAAGCAAATGCATTGAACAGTTTGGTAGACAAAGCATGTCAAGAATACAATAGAATGTTTTTCAATACTATAACTCCATCAAAGATCACTACTAAAAGAAAACATAGTTTCTTGAGCCTAGTAAAAAAGAAAAGGAAATGTGGGCGCAAGTCAGAATCAGGGAAAGATAAACCACATTTTGAAAAGGTTGGACGAGTTCGTTCAAAAAAAAGAAACATGGATGAGCAACTGGAGTTATCTTCTCAACACCAAAGAAGTGTGGGCCACATACCTGAGTTAGTGCAACATTCTATTATACAGAAAAATGGTATGGAAATTTGATGGCATGCATTGTTTTATGTGAAATACGATATATTATCATTTTCGATGCATTTTCATAACTATATGAAATTTTTTATTGTTACAGTCGAGGGACACACATCTCACAACGTTCCAGCTTGTCGAATTCAATTATTTGATGAGCATGTTGGTGAAAAAAACTATAGCAGTTTGAACACTGCTCCACTCATTAACATCCCGATTTCCTCCCCGAGGGTGCTTCCTCCTCTTGTACAACCAGTGGGAATTTATTGTCACCCACACCGACCACCTTTCTCCCTCATAAATTCTCCCATGCCTATAATCACCTCCCCAAACTCTTCCCAATTCCCACCCCTACCATTTATTTATCCACCCTTCTCATTGTTTCAATCATCCACCTTTGACATTCCAATTTCCCCCCCTAGGGTGATCCCTTTCCCTAGGATGATTCCCACTATCGTACAACCAGTGGGGGTGTATCACCGCCCACACCCACTACCTTTTTCCGATTTCACTTCCACTATGCCTTTATCCATCACCCATGAACCATGCCTATATCCATCAACAACAGCTCCACCATCTGTTGAGGAAGGACAATTTTCTCCATTGCCTTAGATCTTCATGGTGAGAATGAGTAGTTGATCAAAATCTTATCATGAATTAACGTCAATTGATTCTATGCATTTTGGATTTTACAACTAATTGGTTATTTAATTTTTGCAGCAATATCAATTTTGAAATGCACTTGGGAGTGCGAAGCGCGGCGAGGGTGACGTATAGACCCAATTTATAAATCAGTCATGATGTCATTTTTCCATTATTTCATTTATGGGCGCGACTTCCATTATCTATGTTGGGAATACCATGGGCCATGGGCCCATTTTGTAAAAGAGAAAAATGTATAACTAGACCAATTTGGAATACAAGTACAAGAATGTGAACTTGTGTACATGACAATGTCTTCATTGGCTTTTAAATTCATGATGTGGATTTAATGTTATATTCTATCAATGTTACATTACTGTTGATGAATGTAGTTAGAATGGATTTATTTTGTTTCATTTACAAATTATAAAGTTTGCAAGTTAAATTACTTAAATTTATATTTTATTCAATGTTGCATGCATGTAAAACCATATCATACCATGAAACTTTGCTTAGTTATAATAATAGATGTATCATGTACATGAAGAGAGCATATATATGGATTCAAATTTATTTTAATTTTGAATTTATGAAAAGGAAAACTAAAGTTTTAAAGTACAACATACATGTCTTCTAATAAAATCTGCAAAAATTGATAAAGTTTTGAACCTTTACTAGTTCAATACTAACATTTAAAGAAGAAAACTTTATTGATAAGTGGTGTAGTATTATTTAATTTTTTTTTTTTTTTGGTTTTATATATATTTTAACAATTCCTTTATTTATCTATAAATAGGACACAAACAATATTTGTGGTATGAATACAAAGAAATGTGTAAGATTTTTTTGAGATGTGGATTCACCTTAGTGTGGATGGGTTTTTTCCCACATATTTTCGAACAAGTAACTTTTACACCAAGAAGTGCCTTAAAATAACACCCTATCACCATCTACTCTAAAAGTTAATTAAATTAGAACTTAAAAAAAAAAATTATTATCTTTATTAATTATAAAAAAAATTAATATATGACAAACATAATAATATATTTTTTGAATTTGTATTTTCGAGCAGGTAACTTTTACGCCATGAAGTGCCTTAACATAACACCCTGAGATCACCCTGAGATCACTATGAGCTCCTTTCCACCATTTGGGCCTTCAATTTTTTTTCTAATATTTGTTGTTCTGTGAACATTTTGGGCAGTTTTTAATTACATACCATGTTTCATAGCATGATCTACACTGGAATGAAACATTTTCATAGTCAAACCTTGGAATGCCAAACCTATTAAACTTGAATATCAAACCTTGCTCCACAAAATATTTTTCACAATTGAAAGCTTCCTCATCCAAAGCGACATTGAGGGAAGGAACCTCTAAAACCACCAGAAGACTAGAACCATATTTCAACATGGAGCTATACAAAATTGAAGAAGTTCTTGCTTTATCGGCAACCATGCCTGCAAGAGAAACTATCTTTTTCGTTGGATCATTGAGATTCGCCATTGAACGAACTACAAAAGAGATCTGCAAAATATTCACACATTAAAGCATAGACTAGGGAAAAACACTAGCAGCCAAAAAGATTTTCAAAGCTCTCTGTGCTTTATAGATGTTTGATTCAATTAAGCTTATGACATTTTTTGACTAATTTATTTCCCCAATGAATCAATGATACTTGGTTTATTTGGGTACTGTGTTTAAACCCTTTGCGAAATTCTATCACATAATTTTGCTTTTACTTATATGGTGAAAATTAATTGCGAGAATTCAGAATTGTTTTCATGAGATATCAAAATTTAACCAAACTTATTATAGTAGTAAAAATAATAAATAAAATTGTTTTTATTTAATAATAAATTTATCATTAATCTAAACTCAATTTAATTGAAACCATATATATTATCTATTTTCAACTTATTACAAATTAATAATACACAAAATTTAAAAGCTATATAATACTTTTAAAAAATAGGACACAAAAATTTCTCAAAAACACTCAAGCTCAACTCAACTTGGCATAATAACAATAGCACCTTGACAAATTTTTTTCATAAAAAACTGAATCTATTCCTAATGTAAATTCAATATATTATCTATTTTCAACTTATTACAAAAAAATTAATAATACACAAAATTTAAGAGCTATATAATACTTTTAAAAAATAAGACATAAAAACTTCCCAAAAAGTACACCACTCCAACTGTTTTAGATTTGGCGCGCTAAAGAACGGTTTGTACAACTACTGTATGTGGAACGACTTAAATTCCGGGTCCGGCTCCCATCATTTACGGCACCGCATACTGCTTGCTTGTCCCAGATAGCTCGCATGACCATGGAGCATGGCGATGGCATGGCATTGGTACGTTGGGTGTATTAATGGGCAGATAGCAGTTGAAATAAGGCTTTCCGTCCCAGATAGCTCGCATGACCATGGCGCATGGCGATGGCATGGCATTGGTACGTTGGGTGCATTAATGGACGGATAGCAGTTGAAATAAGGCTTTCCTCCATTGTTTTACCTCAAAATGGAAAAGTTTGTTAGTTAAAGCTCCTAAATATTTCAGCGACTTTTATGTACAATATTTCAATTTTACCACTGTGGCTACTTATATTCATTGTTTTACCTCGAAATGGTAAAGCTCCTAAATATTTCAACGACTTTAATGTACAATATTTCAATTTATTAAAATGGGTGTAGGTTAGCCGCTGTCCTCGGGCGCACGTCATTGCGTGATGCGACGTTTCCACGTCGTACAGTTAGTGGTCCACCCACGTCAGATCCCTCAGGAAACGACAGCGCGATGAAAAGTGGTCTCCCACGCCAGAGTGGAGTGCGGAGGAAATGAAGGAAAACGCCGAATTAACTGCAATTAATTACGCCTTTTTCCCACCGTTTTCTAACTATGTTTATATGTTTGTTTTTATAAACAAGCGATCTTAAGTTTTAAAATGCTATGTTTATTTTTTTAATTTTTGATTTCAAGTTTTTAGGGGTTTTTAAAACAAAGTTTTTGGAAAAATGTGAATGCTGTTGTTTATACTATTCAAATTTGTAATTCTATTAAATAAATATTTATCTAATTTTATTTAAAATTGGTTAATAAATAAAAATAATCTAATTTTATTTAAAATTAATGAGAAAACATGTCAAAAATGTTTAGATTACAACTTTCTTTTACTTTTAATAAGTTTTTTAAAGTGTTTTAATAAAGTAATTTTCATTAAAATTCAATAATATGATTTTTGTTCAGATCCCAATAGTTTTAAATGATATTATTGAATGCACGAAAAGTTCACTGAAAATCCCCTATATATATTTGAACTGTATTGCATTAACAAATTTAAAACTATGGTTTTTCCTATTTCACACTAGGTTTCACTGAAATTCCCTTAGAAAATTTGTTAAATTCATATAGATATAAATAAATTTGTTTCCTAAAATTTTATATAGAACATTGAAAATTTATATTCTTGAGTTTTTGAATTTTTATAATTTAAAAGCTTCATCTAATTATTTGTTTTTTCATTAAAAAAATTAATTTGAAAAATAAAATATTAATATTTTATAAAAAGCAAATTCTAATTAAAAAATAAAATAATTTTAAACTATTGAGTTTACAGAAAATTTAAAAAGTTCGTGCATCTTTCAAAGAATTAAAATATTTTTAAATTAAAAAATACAATTTAGGGAACAGAAAATTAGACTGACAAATTCTACGACCAAAAAAACATAAAATTCATTCAAAAAGAGAACGGGGAAGTAAATTATTTTGATGAAGTGCAACTGAATTAGGAAGGCGAGTGCCGGTAAAACGGAGGCAATTGTTGACGTCGCGAAAGTGCCAATTGTTAATTAATTAACTTATATTCTTTATTTCTCATTAACTAATCTATATATTAAAACAAAATTAACTTAATTTAAGGGACAACATCTCCCTATCTCTTTTATATATATGACAAACAATAAAATAACATATATATGACCAACAATAAAATAAAATAATATTAGAAAAGCCTAAATCCTTATTATTTTAATTTTAGAAAAATAAAATAATTGATTTTCAGAAGTTACAAATTTGCAAATCAAACTCACTAACCGAATGTCTCACACTCTTCAGCGTGGTCTATGAGTTTGTACTAAACCTTTGAAAAATTTTATGCGTAACATTTTGTTTTTCTTACTCTTATTTTGTTTTAGCAAAATCAAATATTTTACTTTATTTTCAAACTTCAAGATTAATTTGTAATTCTGCCCGGTAGTGTATGTAGCTTTTGGTCTGAACTAATATTCAATATTATTTTATGTCTTCCTCATTGTTTTATATTTGTCTTACACGATGAGTTTTAATTTTATTTTTTATTAAATTTTATTTTGTTTATTTGATTTTATCTTTTTAAAAATAGTTATAAAATATAATTAGTTGATAAGTTGAAATTTTATCATGGAAATCTACATTTAATGGTTGCTGGCCTTGCTGCATTAAAATGTGTTTTAATGTTGAGTAGCGCTTCTTTTGATAGCTCTCATTAAGTGGCTGCATTAATCAAAGAGGGTATTTATTGCGGTAAGTAATATATCAAAACAATTTTTATATCCTTATATTTATTGGAATTTTTGATATAATTTTATAGTAAATTAATATTATTTGTTATTATTTAATTGCGTTGAGTTATTTTCTAATTTAATATGAAAGAATATGAAAATGATGTTGTAATATGTTGTTACCAAAATATTTAGAATATATATATATATATTACTGTGGATTTATCTTAATTCTTAATCTACCAAGTCTCCATAAGGATTAGGTGCAAGTTTTTTTTAGAGAAAAAAGTTTTGATCCGTGGTAGATCCAAAGTTAAATGTATCTATGGTGGTACACTGCTCTCCAACTTAGTATGGAATAGATGTAGTAAAATTATGTTGTGTTATGTTATATTATGCAAACATTTTGACTATCTCAAATCACATAAAACTAAAATTAAAAAAATAATATAATATAACGTAATATAATGCTAGTATAGGTCCATCTTAAGTACGGATCTAACATGAGTCCAGAGGGATCAAATTTCTTCATTTGCAAACTTTTTTATAGTGGAAAATACAATGTGTTATTTTTCATTGTTTAAATTATTTTTTTAATGCTAAATATAATATATATATGACAAAATAAAAAGTTTAACCATAACAATTTAATTTTTTTTCTATATATAGATATATATGAAGTTGATATGGACATAGTTCTTCAAATAGTTTATTTAAATCTCTTGTTGAAATATTTTTAAAAAATATAAGATGAATAATACAATAAGTTATTATTATTATTATTATTATTATTAATTAAACCAACTTAGATCCATAACTCCACATTATCAAGGGCGGAATGTGATTGAATCTCTCAACATGCAGACATTTCTTCAAATTTTGCACTAAAAAAAGAGTGTTATAGGTCAATTTGGGGATCATTCCCAATGACCTGGTTAACTAGACATCATCTCCAGGACCAATGAATAGGTTCTATCATCCCCTATCATTTCAGTTGCTACATGCCCTAAGACAAAGAACAAGACAAATCATTCATGACTTTCATCTGCAAAGGTTTCCAAGATTTGAAGTTTATAATATATCATATGAGAGCTCGTCAACGTTGCCTCTAAAGGGACTAAGTGCATTGCATATGCAGGTAGCCCCATTCAAGGCTACTCTGCAAAGCACTTCCCGACACTCATAGGTGCGTTGGTCATATTGGGAGCGAAATTCTCATTGTTCCAGAATCTCCACTTGGCCAGTGTCTTCTAGAAGAGTTCACATGTGTCAAACTTCGAATCCATGTGTCCATTTGACATCTACAATATGGGGAACATATCTTGCCTATTATTGGAAATTCATTGATTGTAAAACTACCTTCAGCTCCTCTATAAATTGAGCACAGATCTTAGTGTTTGATAAGGAAGAATTTGAGTAGAGAAATGCTAGTGGAATTTCAATTGAGGAGTTGATTTGTGTAACATGTTGTTGGAGAGATCTGCATTGTGATAAGGCTGGGATGCTGCTGGAGATGGTCATTTCAAATCAATTATTGGGTTGTAACCTCCCCTTCCATCCATTAATAAAGATTGTTGCTTACTTTCCCACATATGTAATTGTATAAGCTCATGTTTTCCATATTATGAATTCTTATATGATGTATATGGTTTATGCTTCATTGATTTAGCTAAATAACTTGAATAGACATATGTATTATTGCTATCTCTTGTTGTTTAGTGTTCATTTTTGCACGAAATATTTTGCACAACTGGTTGGAATTTGAAGCTACAACAAAAGCGACAGAAGGAGACTTTGGAAGCACTTGGACTCCAAGTAAGCTTATTATTTCATTCTGTGTGTCTGTTCATAGTTAGGAAAATTAGTCGCAAAGCCTTTAATATGTTTTTCTAGATAAGCACCTGTTTAGGGACGAATGATTTATTCGTAATTCATAATTCCGCATAATAAATTGGCGACTCCACTGGCGAGTTTACCCTTCATCCTAGGTGTATTTGCCTCTGATTTTCTCTGTTTATTCACCCAGTAGATTTTACTCAGAAAGATTAGGCTTTTTAAAATCCAAATTTGCATTAGAAGTGTGTTAAACAGCTGTGTTTTTCATTGTACACTATGCCCAACACACTGTTGGACAGGACACAGTGCTTTGCATAGCACTGTCTCCCTTTCTGGCCTGCGTTGCAGAGCACTGTCTCTCTTTAGAGACTGCGTTGCCTCCTGGAACCATCCAAATTCCATTGAGTTTGTAATTTCAATTTGTTTCAGTTTTTTCTCTGGTGTGTTTTGAAAATCTTGAGCCTCATATTGACCAGTGAACTTATCTACCACTTTCTCCTTTGAAAGACAAATTTGTTCAATGTTTGTTTAAATCATTTTTCTTTATCATTGACGAATTAATTTCAAAGAATTTTCATTGTCACATTAGATCCATTTGCTTTTGAAAAGGAAATTGTCGTAAATTCTTCATTTCCTAATAGGAGAAATTGTTGTTTAATTCCTCATTTTTCCTTCAAAAGAGAAGTTGTTGTTTATATTCCTCATTTCTCAAAAGTAAAAGGCATTTGTTCTTATTGATTTAGTGCACTTAGTTTCTTTTCTGCATTCATAACATTAAAGGAACTGAAAAGAAAAACCTGCATTTGCATGTAGTGGATTGTGTGATTTGCAAAAGGAACAATTAGGAAATCTGCATTTAGTTTGTGCTCTTTGAATTGTTTTCTCTTAAATTGATTGCTCTTTCCTTCTAGTAGCTAGGTTTTTCATTGAAAAACTAAAAGTGAAATATTTATTATCATTCTTAGTTTGCATTTTAGGATTTTTCAATACATCATCGTGGTGAACCTTTGAAAGGCAAATTTTTAAACAAGATCAACTTAAAACTTATCTCAAATTACCTAACAAAGCATTGGAACCATAACGATAACATTTAGAAGGTCTAGGCTAGAAACATGTTCCAGTGTCGTAAAACATAACAGCTGTTGTTAACTTGTCTGCGATACATTCCGAGTGTGATACCTCACTCCACGTACGTAAGTATATCGTAGCTCATCCATGTACTTTCGGGTATATCGGGCGGTGTTACAGTATGAAAATATAAAGGGGTGCTCTCACTGTGCGGTTTCACATTAGGCAATGCTAATATAGACTTGGGCCTCCACGTACCTTCGGGTATATTTGGGAGGAAAAATTTTAGGTGCTATCCATCCATAGTGAACTGAGTCAGCCGCCTTGTAAATTGTGATACACCGAACATAGCATTTGGGGAGATTGCCTTCCCGTACTTCTTGGTTTGCCAGGAGGTATTCTGTAGTTCACAGTTTCTTGGTAAATAATTTTTCCTAGCATTACCCATTTATTTTGTTTATTTATTTTTGGTTAAAATAAATCAGTAATCATGGAAGAACAAAATCCTTTCCCCCGTCATTCGCATAGATTAGCATTAAAACCACCTTTACCACCAGAAGTTACTTCTAGTAGGTGAAGGCGATCACGTTCTGCCGAATCAAGTAAAATTTGTACCTCTGGTGAAACATCATATTCCCATAAACCAGAGTTAGCTCAAGTGATTTCTACACATCCCAGTTCGTCTACTGTTGTCAAAACAGAGTCTTCACAGCTACCCGTGGTCACGATCCATCCAATCAGTGAGACCATACCTCCTGGACCCGAATTTGTTCAACCAGAAGTTGATCCAGATCCTGTCTCTTATTTTTTAGAACATATGAACCCCGAAGTCATACAACCAAAAGTTGTTCCTGCCTTGGATATGTTGGCTCAAGGGGTCTTGACCCAGGTTTGGAGGTTAAGGTTTGCCAACAAACCCCTATACTACTAGCCCTCTCGGCAGTGACCTGCTTGCACAGGTCAAAGTATCACCCGAAGCAGTATGGGAGGGTGCTGGAACCAAGTTTCCGCACCTTGGGAGAGAGTATGTAAGTCAAGCCGATCCGCAACTATCAGATCTATGCAGCCAGAGGTTGTTCGCATGAATCTCAATAAATAACTAGAAGACAATTATCAGATCTAATTAACAGGCTCGCATCCACATGTGTGCTATCAGCTATAATCACAAAACATCATAATCGCAGCAAATTAACATATCACAGATACATGTACCATCAACGCAGATAGTTCACAGCTATTAACAGATACATAGTCATATAACCCAAGTTCGCAGTAATCATAACAGAACAGATTCAGATAAAATCAGATATCCACAATACTTCCACACATATATATCATTACCCAAAATCCTCTTATATTCCAAAATTACCACCTGCGCACACAGCCAACAAGGTCCGCACACAGTAGGACAGAGGATCTCCGCGCACACAGCCAGCAAGAGTCCTAACCCAAAAAACCCTACCACAGATCTAACAATTCATACTTCACATCAATCTCTATTCATTCCTACCTATGACTCAAAAAAGGTTCATCTATTTATAAAAATTTAGCCTACGCATCCAATGGTCAGTAAACCGTGGTTTGCGGACTCTTGGTCTACCCTTGACCCATTTACAATGCATTAGGGGCTTTGACCCACCCCAAAACCCCTGCGTTAGACTAACAAATACAAAATTATACAAAAATGGACAAAGTTCATAGCCTTTGGGAAACCCTGCTCCAATAGTTCCCTAACACAATATTGTGACTCATCCCGAGTCACTGTGTCGGTGGGGCTTCGACCTACGCTTGAAATACTCTGATCACTTCGGCTAATGAATGCAACACACCTTCACTTTGGACAGCTGCATTTTGTGCAATGTCGACCAAATTTTCTGACAACGGTCCTTCAGTCGTGGTGGTGACACTTTCCAAAGTTCGGTTTAGCTGCTTGACAACAACATCGACATCCTGTGAAGTTTGAGGGTTGTGTCAGCCCATGGCTTCAGTCGGTCGCCAAGGATATTCTTCTTTTGCCGAAGGTCATCGATGTTCGCTTGGAGCGCTTGGCTGGTGCACAGTCGGTTCAAGCGTTGGGCAGGCACCAAAGTGGGCAAGGTGGCTTTGATTGTCTCAAACTCTTCTTCTTTTTGGCGTAGGTCCTGATTTATCCCTTGCACGATTAGATCGCACTGGACCTTAGTCCATAGCTGTAGGACGACCTCCAATAGTTGGGCTCCCTGCGCGATCTGCCCCGTGACGACATTCGTAGCTGTGTTGATCAACGTAGTTCGCTGGGACCGGACCTCCAGCGGTGTTTCAGGCTGTAACTTAGCCTGCAGATCTGCGATTTGCTACTCCATGTGTGTCTTGACAACTAGAACTTCATCCCAGGAGGCCTTGAGTGCTATGACTAGTCATTATACTTTTGCTTGAGGGGTGGCGGAGGCCAGGATTTCTGCGGGAACATCTGCGCACAGTTAGTGAATCTTGTCTTTGAGCTCTGTGTGCTTTGCGGTGGTGAGGCACACCTCAACATTCTTTGCATTAATTGTTTGTTTTGCTACACCAAGCTGTTGGTGCACTTGTTGATCTCGATGGTGGATTTCCTCAAATACAGTGGTGTGGAGACCTTACAAGGCCTCATGAGGGAGCTTAGCTAAGTTCAGCTGGACTTCTGTACTGGTCTGGACTTGGGGTCAGGTGGACTAAGCATCAGAGCTGTGCCAGGGAGAGAACAGAGGTGGATGTCATCCGTAACTAGTGTTGCGCTGCTGGCGGCGAGGGTTGGTCGTACCAGGGTCGCACTAATCTACAATCTGTCTGTATTTAATTGTAGTGCTCGCAACTCAGCCTGAATTGTGTCAACCACGACCCGCTGCTGCTCTTATAAGGTGGCCCATATATCCACCGTGGCTAGAGTGATTGCATCAGTGATTTTTTCTAGGTCCCCATCAAGCAATGTGATTGTTTCGTCTCGCTCCACTTTTTGAGGTCGCTACTTTTTGTGAGGCGTTCGGACAGGCTCTCTTGTTCGCTTCATGTCACGGGGGGAGGTAGGCCCGCTTGCAGCCAGACCTTATGTACCCAAGCTGATCTGTGAGTCTGTCTGGGTCTCCGCCTCAACGTCCTTCTTCTGCTGTGTCTCCTTTTGGGTGGCCACACTGGTGTCTTGTCTGGTATTCTTGGGCGTACCTCTGATATCTGGGACAACGACAGGGGGGTGACTAGGGATGTGATGGTGCCTCCAACACTCTTCGTGCTAGTTTTGAAGCTGATTTTCCAATTAGGGGGCGAGAGCACAATGACATTATCGATTTATTCGTCCATCACCATATAAGGAAGTGAAGTCCAAGCTTTCTCCTTCTGTACTTTGATCTAAACATTGTGCAGAGTGACCTGAAATGTAGCAATGCCCTTGTATGTATCATACATGGCAGGGGACGACTGTGGTCAGGAGTTAGTAGCTGCGGCCACGCTACTCTAAAAGAGGACCCAGAACACCTGGTTGTCCTCGAGCCGTTGTGGATCCGTGGAATCCCATAAGTGTGCACAACGAGCCCCTTTGCACATATCCAGGGTAATATCAGGGAGGAATGACTCTGTAGGAGCTTCCCAGGCAACTAATACTATAAGGAACAACAACCAAGAGTAACAAAAGGCGCGACTCTGCTCTTGGGATTCACAAACGTTCGTGAGAAACTCATCACACAAATAATGTGCCCAGTTAAAACATACTCCTTTCTCACATTGGTCGACCAACCAAATTACGTAGGCTGGAACAAAGGTGGCCTGACATTTACTCATCATTTTACAAGCTAACAGCATGGTTCCCAACTGCGTACCTTGGTCACTGATGGTCTTGATGATAAAACCCCAAGTATTGTGGTCCACATGATACTCTTGGTGCACAAAATCTGCAGTCTCCCCATCATATTTCTTACCCACACGCTCTAGGGGGTTTGGTCTTCTGATGGGGAGACCAGTAATCCAATGAAATAGCGCAACATCAATGGGGATTCTGTCCTGGATCCATAGGCATCTGTCATGAATCAACGCGAGAAATTATCGTGCGAGCCAGTCTGTGACATTGTAGTGTCCAAAGTGGGGCATCTTGAGCAGATTTAGGAGCTCCGACCCAGCCAAACCACATACCCAGTGTTGGGGGACAACTTTGACTCCATCAATGCTGTGAACTGTATCAAGGTATAAATCAGGTGCTAGCTCAGGGAAGGCCTCAAATTTGTCCAAATCATGTTCGTCGAACTTAACTTGTTACTTCATGAAGTTGTCCGAAAGGTTCACCTATGATGGGAACCTACCCCAGGGTTAGCAGCATATGCAGGTAGGTGACCAAGCCATCGAGGTTCTTTTGTGTGCACGTCGACGTCCTGCGTGGTCGAACGAAGGGGGGCAGCCAGTTGATCAGCTCGGCAGGCTGGGCCTCCTCCAGAGAAGCTCTCGGGGATTTCGCGTTTCGCGGGGAAGTACGGGGCTTCCCTGCGGCCCATTTCGTAGGTTTCAGAGGCTTTCCTGAGCCCTGTGATTTTTCGTTTCCTTTTCTTGTGGCAGGGTTGGGTGTGGGGAGGACCTCTTCGACTTCGGACTCAACCTCCACCACTACCTCAATGTATTGTTCCACCGAGGTCACTGGCTTCGAGAGTTCGACAGGGTTTGTGGCCGTCATTCTGGCGCGAAATATAAACTCAGGATTGCTGTTGTCAGAGGAAGCAGGCTTCTCAGACATGAAAGAGATGCTATAGGCACAAAATTTCTTACAGAACAACTTCGTCCAAGACAACCAGGCTAAGTACAAGCTATTCAAGCAATACGTAACCCGTGTTTTATCTAGCTCACCTGTTTTATAGCCTTGGTGATCACCCAATGGTAGGGTAGAATTCGCGGGGGACTTACCATCAAGTAAACAGTAAAAAATCTCCCACAATTTCCGCATTAAATGCTGCCCGCCCACCCCATCCAACGGTAATTTTCTCTTTTTACTTGATTTGACTATTTCAACGACTAGTTTTCGCACCTGGGGTGCGCTTAGCGGACCCCTGCGATCCCAGCAAACCCCTGTGATCTGAGAAAACCTCTTGCATTCCTAGCATACCGGCTTCATTCTAATGTAATTCCTTCCAACTTGAAGTCTATGGTACCATAGCCCAACCCTCACGATCTCTTTTTCCGTCGTCTTTCCTGCATGGTGACTTCCTGTTATGCCTCCATGGGCTTCTACCAAGAGAGCATGGTTTGCATGCTTCGAGCCATCTCTGCATAGTGCTTCCTGAGCTGCAATATTGGTAAAGTCTGCCGCTTGGTGACCCAACTCCTTTTTTCTTACTGAATATTCGGTAGGGGCCATGCCTGTGGCCAAGAACGGAGAGATCTCAGTGAAGCGCACATCCACGACCTTATTGGTGAACAATTGCGTATCAGGGAATCCTTTCTTCCAATTAGTGGGCTCGTTGCCCGTCATAATTCGAGACAAGTGCTTCCGCTCCGTACTCAAATTTCCTGGCTTGACGATGATTTTAACACCGTATTATTGAAACAGTAGCCACCTGCAAACTATTCCCCCCAACATAGGCTTATTCCCTAGGCACTCTAAAACCGAATGATCTGTAATCATCTTACAGTGATCTCTTAACAGATTTTGTCGATACTTTTGTAGCGTATAGGTTAGGGCCAATCCTTCCCTCTTCGTGGTGGCATAATCGTGCTCCGCACCCGGGAGTGCCCGACGAGCACATGCGAGTTGGTGATTACTGTCTCTGGTGCTAAGCTGCATACGGGTCGCTTCTAGGGAAATTCATAAAGTATCCTCATGAAATATCTTCGCCCAATCGGTGGAAGTGAGAATAGGTATAGAGACCATTTTTTTCCTGAGCAGCTCTAAGCTCTTTTGGCATGTGTCACCCCAATTGAGTGAAATATCCTGCTGAAGCAGTGTTTTCAAAGGTGCAGTGATCAGTGCGTATTCCTGAATGAATTTTCTGTAGTAGCCCATATGTCCCAGGATCGAGCACAACAGCTTCATAGTCATAGGCCTTACCCAGTTCACCCGTGTGACTGGTTTGATGAGCGTAATGTCGATCTCCTCCCTAACCTTCTGCATATGATAGGGTCGCGTTTTCACCAGCTGCACATCTAAATTGAGAGTGACATGCCTACCGCTCAAATTCTCCATGATATCCTTAGGTCCTGAAAATTTGGCTGGACATACATCTTGATATTCCATGAAAAGTTCCGCAATCCTGTCTACTGTCCCACCATCCCAGCAGTTCCCAGTTGTAGCCAGCTTGAGTTGTACTGCCATATTCATGTTAGCGCTTCGCGGTTTTAGTGGTTTCGTACCATCCACCTTATGTACTGGAGGTCTCGCAACTGTCTGTTCCCCTCTTGACCCTATGATCGAGACCTTACGCGGAACTGCGTCACAATTTTCCATGGTGTCCTTGTGGAACTTGACACTATCTCGCATCTGTATGTCCCATAAGGGTCCTTCTCTTACTGCGGCAAGGCTGGATTCATCACTCACAAAGGTATCAATAGTTGGCAGAGCTTCCTCAAGCACCTCCAATCCTTCCGTTAGCCCAAATGTCCCCAAGAATTCGTCTTTTAAGGTTTTCCACTGGTGGGTGCGCTAATGTAGCTCCGCATCGAGGTACCATGCAGCGGGAATTGGTTTCAAGGCATGAATAAACAAGTGAACCCATTCTTCTGCAGTATGATCACACGATTTCTCCATCCAAGCGAACAAATGTTCGCGCGGATTTCCTGGGCCCTGGAATCTCTTGACGTGCACATCGGTCGGGGGATCAAATCCTAGTACCATCATATCTCGATATTCCTCCCATTCCTGGAATGCCCCCTTATGTGTGTCCCACCATTTCGCAGGCGTTGTGTGGATAGCTAGGTTAAGAGCCCATAGCCTTCATTCTCTAGGAACCTCAGCTTTGAAGGTTCGCAAAAATTCCTTTATACTACGAGATCCATCAAAGCAGGGTAGTTCTCGTACCTCAGAAGATATATACCAGAAGTCCCTGGTAATTCGTAGGCAGCGTAGTGTAGAGGTTTTCTCCAGTCGATTTTGCCAATTTTCTAATTCTTCGTCGGAGTCGGAGAAGCATTCGTCGCTCTTCTTCCAGCATGGCATACCATTGGCCGTAGGGTTGATCCAGTCTTCGTCCTTCACAATTGTCTTATAGATGTGATCCATCTCTTCTTCCTCCCACACTGGCTCGGTATACCTTTCTCGTTCTGCGGGGTCCAGTGGTACGATCACTCATGTTCCATCTCTTTCAAATACCATGCTTCATTTCTTCAAATTGATAATTCCACCCATATCAATGGTCTAATCCAATCCCAGGAGTGCTGGGTAAGGGTCCGCATCTTCTACAATATGAATGACTTCAAAGTCAACTCGTACCTTAGTCCCGACAATATCTACTACAATCTTTGACAATCTTCCCAATGGTATGATCTTCTGCTGATTATCCATACATAGATGGATAGTGGACCATTCCAATTTAGGTTCTCCCATTCGTTGCCAAGTCTGTTTAGGTAGTACATTTTCATCTGATCCTAGGTCTAGAATTACCTGGTCCATTTCATAATCACCAGTCTGCGTAGTTAATCGCATCTCTCAGCTAGTGCATCTCTTCTTCTCATAAAGTTTGTGTACATCCTCAATCTCCATGACTGGGTCTGATTTTCCTACGCAACCGTCGAGTAAGGCTTGGAGATTTTCCACAGCCTGTTGATTACGCAGCACCTTCATGCATGCCTGCAGGAACAGTTTGACCTCATATTCAATTCTATTGTTTGGAGCCAATTTTTTGTCTTGAGCACAGTCTTGTTGAGCTACGACAGAGGTATCCTTCCCCTTCTGTAAGCCCATGCCTTCCTGTTTAGTAGTTGCTTTACGAATTAGAGGCTCCGTTTCAACTTTTTCTGCCGACCCCCCGGTGGCCATACTGCTACGCGTTATCACATTAATGCTCAACCCCTCTTCACAAGGTTACGCCTTAACCCATTGTATATTCTGCGTAGGAGTCTGCTGCTTTTCCTGCACCTTGGCCATTATAATCGGGTAGTCCTCGATCACGTGGTCCAACTGTCTGCAATATCTGCAGGATTACCGAATTGGGTTCGTGCAGTCCCTCGCAAAGTGACCTACCTCCCTACAGTTATAGCAGATCAGTTGGCCTCTAAACCTACCTGCACTCCCTCGTCGTCCCCCTCCCTTACCCCTGGCTAGGGAACCTCCTATACCTGCGAGGGATCTAGGTAATGAGGGGTCCGACTGTACCCTATATAGGTTTCCCCGTTCGATCATCAGATCATAAGTTCGACAGTTCTGTTCGTCATGTCCTACAGACCTACAAAACCTACACCATTGTTGTTTTACTTCTGGGATGTATGCGGCAAGGCGGGGGCAGTGGTTGGTATCATGCAGCCCAGCAACGCGGCAATCATCGCACCATAGCACCAGCTCACTTGGTCCCGCAGCTTCCCTAGGGAGTAGCAGGCTGGGTCCCCTGGCTTACATGTAGTCTAGAAGCAGAGGACAGTTATCTTTGGTGTGGCCATTCACTCTACATCGTATTCACCATCTCTTAGGGTTGACCTTCATCCCTCGCTCCTTACGCAGATTCTAAATCTCCATGTGCATTGCCTCTAGCTGGCCTGGTATCTGTTGTACTCCTAATTGGGTGTTATCTCTTGGCACAGCTTCCAGTTTCATGGAAAACTCCAAGGCCTTCTCCTATGTTTCAATGGCCTGATGACCCATAGGTACGCATAGGTGGGGCAACAACATAGCAATAAACCACTTCGTGTGTTGCCTGTCATCATACTGGAATCCTCCTTCTCTGATCACTTTCTTTAACCATTGATCTACTTCCCATACACACTTAGACGATCCTTGCTTGAAATCTTTCAGGTCATTTACTATTTGAGAGTAGGACTTATGTTTCTTGAACTGCTGTTTTAATGCGTTCTTGATTTCCTCAATAGTCGCATTCACATGTTGGTCAATGTATCCCATGTACCAGTCCAAGGCTGTCCCCTCGAAAGAGAGGGATAGTTGTGCCCATTTCACCGCATCGCTTGCTACATTCTACGCAGTCCATACTGATCCCACGACAAAATAGAACCGATCCATGTCCTCATCACCCATGCCCTTGAAGGTAGGTAGCTTCATGTGCGAGGTCATATCGTCTTCTAGTGGGGGTGGAGGTGAGTTTTTTCCCCTATGAGGGCTCGAAGGTAGCATAAATGGAGAGCTATGCACATCAAAGTTTCTTACTAGACTATAGATAGATCAATCCCCTTCTTGGTTAGTTCTGTAGTACTTACCACTACGCATTGTACCTTCGCTCTAGTTAGAGCTCATTCACTCTGTATGGCTACACAAAATGATTTTTTTGCACAACAAGACCTTAATCAGTAATGGCAAAGTTTTCAAAAACTTACCCTGGAAACCCTTGAAGAACCTTCGCTCTACTTCTAAATAGGATACGAATTGGTCGACTACAAATTCTGTCAAAAATACCCCCTATCACACTGTCCACCCAGTGGTCTACAGTGCGAGTGATGGTGTTATCAATTTTTTCTAACTGCAGGATCCACTCTAGGGTCCATAGCGTGACTTGTTCATCTTTCCAACACTTCTGAAACTCGACCAGCCTTGTGAGCCACTCCTGGAGCTCGATCACAATTGTTACAAAGAAAATTTCATAGATCTTCGTGAAAATTTACTTATTCTTCCACTCCTCTGTGGTCAAATTCTTACTGCGATTTTATTTTACTGCGAATTCCTGAACCTATTTTTCAAACCACTCATTGATTTATTTTCTCTCAGGTTTCCAATACGGCCTTGGCATTACTCGATCCCTCTCAAAATGCTCCCAATCCTGGCAACAGAACCATTTGTTGGCTCGAGGGGTCCTGACCCAGGTTCGGAGGTTAAGGTTTGCCAAAAAACCCCTATACTATTGGGCCTTTTGGCAGTGACCTACTTTCGTAGGCCAAAGTCTCACCCGAAGTAGTATGGGAGGGTGCAAGAACTAGGTTTCCGCACCCTGGGAGAGAGCAGGTAAGTCAAGTCGCTCCACAACTATCAGATCTTTACAGCCAGAGGTTGTTCGCAGGAATATCAATAAATAACTAGAAGGCAATTATCAGATCTAATTAACAAGTTCGCATCCACGTGCGTGCTATCAGCTATAATCACATAACAACATAATCGCAGCAAATTAACAGATCACAGATACATGTACCATCAACGCAAATAGTTCACAGCTACTATAAGATACATAGTCATATAACCCAAGTTCGCATTAACCGTAACAGAACAGATTCAAATAACATCAGATATCCACAATACTTCCACACATATATATCGTTACCCAATATCCTCTTATATTCCCAAATTACCACTTGCGCACCCAACCAGCAGGGTCCACACACAGTAGGACAGAGGATCTTCGTGCACAAAGACAGCAAGAATCCCAACCCAAAAAACCATACCACAGATCTAAAAATTCGTACTTCGCATCAATCTCCATTCATTCCTACCTATGAATCAAAAAAGGTTCATCTATTTATAGCAATTTAGCCTACGCATCCAATGGTCCGCAAACCATGGTTTGTGGACTCTTGGTCTACCCTTGACCCATTTACAATGTGTTAGGGGCTTTGACCCACCCCAAAACCCCTACATTAGACTAAACAATACAAAATTATACAAAAATGGACAAATTTCATAGCCTTTGGGAGACCCTGCTCCAACAAGTCATCCCACAAATTTCTGTAGCCATTAAGTCTTCCATATCACACAGTGAACCACCAAAAATTTACTTTGGGCCTGAGGGTGAAATACTTCGACTTGGTTTAATTGCGATTGAAGAAATCCCATAAGACGAGACACCTTTAACTCCAACCCATTTTGGGGAGGACCTTTACATTTACGAGTATTTTCCTCAATCATCACCATCTGCTTTTGTTGATCCTGTTCATATTCAAACTCCCGTCGAACCAAAAGGGTACACATTTGGTCAAGTAACCATGCCTGAACCAACATCTTTGGTTGGGCCATCTGTTCTGATTGCGTCAGCACCTGCCCTCGCTACCCCGTCGATGTTCATGACTTCACCAGAGTCATATTTTCATGGTGGCCCTATGGTCCCATCAGGTTACAAATCATTATTTGAAATTTTCTCTGGTGCATCTTCAAACACATGGAATTTACCAATGTCATCGTTCGGTATTATAACTGGTAATCCTATAGTGAGTAATGAACGGTTTGATTCTTTATATACATCATTAGGGCAATATCAAGCTGGTTCTTCTGGGTCTATTCCTTTAAGTACCATATCAACCGGATTCCCAACATTTGGAGAGAATTATTTTCCGTCTTATTATCCTCCTCATGTTGGGGGGCAACCTTTGGTCACACAATATGACAGTACGACGTCACTTTTTGGTCAACGTAATGTCAAAATGAATGTTTGTCAATGGAAACCCACTTTGCCTATCCAACCACAAACGATTGTGCACTCGTATCAACCAGTTCAACATGTTACACCCACATCATTTCCACTTGTTAATACATCTTTACCCCTATTACAGAATAAAAATGTTGTACAACAACCTTATCAAGCGGGTCCTTCAACTCAATACCCTCAAATATTGGGTCCATAAACTCTAAATCCTTCGGTTAATTTAAAACAACCTGTATCCAGAACCATTTATTCACAAGTTGGTTTACCATTTTATGGGACATCATAGCCACAAACAGGTTATACTTATCCTCAACCAAATCCAAGTTATCCTAATTTGGGTTATAATATTGGTGGACAAACCCCTTTTCAGCCTAAGGTGCAAATGCCTCAAACTTCCTTTCAACAAGTATCATATCCAGGTTTTGGTCAATATAATCCTCAAGCGTTTTCTTTTCAAAACAACCCCTGTCTAGGTTACCAGCAACAGATTCCTTATGCTGGTACTCAAAGGTCTATTGCTCAAGAAATTCCATCTTACCCTGGCTATGCTCAACTTGACCTTAATAGACAGTTACCCTTTGTTGCAACATTAGAGTAAAAAAATTTAAATCGGCTAACTAATGATCCAATTAACTATGCTCCTTCGTGGACGGTGATACCTCAAAAATTACCCTCGGATATTCCTAAGTTCAATGGAAACCCTAGAGAATATCCGTCGACTCATGTCATGACTTATAATTTATGGTGTTCATCAAACTCCCTGAATGATGCTTCTGTTAGACTACGTCTTTTCCAGCGTACGCTCACAGGTTCGGCTGCAAAATGGTACATTGAATTACCTAGAGCTTCTTTTGATAATTTCATTTCCCTAGCCACTGTCTTTTTGACTCATTTCTAGTTACCCATAAAATATGAAACTGGAATGGAACTTTCGAACAATTTCAAACAGACTAATGCTACTCACATCTCTGATCATATTCATGAGTGGCGTCGTCGTCATAGAATGGTTAGGACATTTGTTCCGGATCAGCTCCTTGCTGAATGGTTCATTAAGTACCTGTTACCATCTATAACTAAGAATGTGGCTAAGGGCAGCATCGTCACAGAAGAGCAAGTTATCGCTCGTGCCCAATATTTAGACTTGATTTATACTCAGCCTGGCATGCTCTATGAAAAAATTCCAAATGCACCGAGATCTAACTATATTGTTCCTCCTCAATTAAAGGACTCTCATACCTGAGATGGCTTGATTGGTACTGCAAGCACACATCATACTATTGCATTGGATCCTGCACCTTCTTTCGAAATTAATGTCATGTCATTTGATAAGGAAAAAAGTGACAAGTAACTCAGAAGTAAGAAAAAGGGGAAATCTAAGAAAAAGCAAACTTCTAACCTGTAGGAAAAATCATCTGATCAATCGTTTAGACGTATAAAACCTCGTTATCCATGCATAATCTGTAATGAGGAACACTTTGTTAGGTATTGTCCTCACCACGCCGAAGTCTCAAAAATAATCAAGACTTCCCATGTGTCAGCTGTGTTGACAAACCCATTTCCAAATCCGGACAGAAACATGGTTGTTATGGATCTAGCTTCTAGTTCTCAAGTACTTATGTTATCCATCACAAAAACTTCAACAGATATTTTGGTGTCAAAATGTAATAAAGATTATGGTAGTCAGTCCAGTGATCAACCTACTACCTTAACTATGAATACGTCTACGGAATCAGTACCACCTACTGCTATTCCTGAATTGACAATCAAGCCACCAAAGGGAGTAATTCACAAATCGACATATAATCCTCGAGCAAAGGCTGCAAAAAAATTATAATATAGTTGAATATTTGGCTCAATCCCCTTCAACTATGTCTGCTCTCAAGGTATTACAAAATTGTCCCTCCCAAAAACAGGCTTTATTGTCGGCTATTGGTGGAATTGATACGACTGATTCTAATGTTGTTGTCTTTAATCATATGGGCTATGTTCCGCAACTACCAGCAGAATTGGCATTCTCCATACAAGTAAATGTTCTCAATCACCTTGTTCATCACACTATTATTGATGAGGGAGAATTTACAAGCATTATGTCTCTAAATTGTTGGAAGTCACTTGGTTCGCCGTGCTTATGACATTCATCAATGATGTTGAAGGCTTTTGATGGACGTACACATAAGCCTTGTGGTATTATTAATAATCTTCATGTTGAACTAGGGGGAAAAACAGTGAATTTTGATGTCGAGTTTGTTGATAGACCCCATGAATATAATATTCTACTTGGAAGGACATAGGTATATGCAATGATTACAATTGTTTCTACATATTTCAGAATGATTTTCCTTCCATATAAAGGTACTATCACAATCATTAATCAAATATCCTTCTTTGCCTCCACTTCACCGGTAACTAGAAGCATTCCATTCATTCACACACCCCAACTAACAGTTCGGAACATTGGTGTAGGACTCTTAAAGGATTCCACTCTCATGGGAACCTTTGCATTACTGCCACTAGCGACGTCGGCATAAATTGCAAGTATAGAGACTTGCTACATGATCTCTTCCACTCCATCTGGATTAAGGGAGAGTACGAGTGATTCTAAAATTGTTATGTTGTAAGAGTTTCTGCTGTCCAGCCCTATTGAGCTAGCATAGCAATCAATTTATCTAGCTTGGGTGGCGAATCCGAAATCAGCGTCGCCAATTGTTTGGGTTGATCGTTCCTTAGATTTTGGTACTCACTTTGATCCTTTTTCCTCCATGTTCTTGACAGATGAGAATATTTTGGAAGCCATGATGTCAGAAGGAGAACCATGGGAATATTATCATCATCGTTCCCATCTTCCTGATTATGAAGAAAAATATCTCAATGAACTATATCTCCCATCAATAAAAAATTTATTTTCAAATTATTTACCTATTAATGCAATCAATTCCGAGCAAAATATGTCAAATATTGAAGAAACCATTTCTATCGATATTTTGACCAAACCTGGCATTGCAGAAAATATTCGTGTTGGTGTATCTTGTTCTCCATCAGAACTTGAATCATATCACTCTCTATTTCGTGAATTCCGTGATGTATGTTCCTAGTCTAACGAGGAAATTCCAAGCATAGATACTAGTATTGTTGAACACACTATTAATATGTATTCTGATGTCAAAATGGTGCGTCAACGGCTTCATTTTGTTCATCCGAAGAAAGCCGCTGCCATCAAAGCAGAAATTGAAAAACTCTTGTGTGCTAGTTTCATATACCCTGTTCCGTTGACTGAGTGGGTTTCCAACATCGTTCCTGTCATGAAAAGGAAAGGAACTATTAAAGTGTGCATCGATTATCGAGACGTCAATCTTGCTTGTCCAAAAGATAAATTTCCTACTCCCTTTATCGACCAGATTATTGACGATTGTGCTGGGTGCGAAATTTTTTCGTTTATGGATGGATTTTCCGGCTACAATCAAATCAATATCCGCCCAGAGGATCAACATAAGACAACATTCATCTGTCCCTCGGGCACATTCACTTATAGGAAACTACCGTTTGGTTTAAATAATGTTGGGGAAACTTTTCAGAGAGTAATGGACTATGCTTTTGATGACATCAAGCACATTGTTAAACCTTGTCTAGATGATTTACCAATGCATTCACGAAATTGGATTGATCACCCGATGCACTTGAGAGCCATATTTTTACGCTGCCGACACTACAAAATATGCCTCAATCCACATAAATGTGTGTTTTTTGTTGGTTCTGGTCGTTTGATTGGATTCATAGTCTCAAAAGAAGGAATTCAAATCGAACCATTGAAGGTTCAGGCCATTCTTGATTTGCCTGCGCCATCAAATTTACTTCAGATACAAAAACTTCAAGGAAAGGCTAACTTCCTAAGAAGGTTCATTCCAAACTACGTCGAAATGGATAAAGGATTTACTCGACTATTGAAAAAGCCCGTTCCCTTCCATTAGGACTAAGTTGTGCAAGCTTCTTTTGATGTTTTCAAGGATACTCTTTTCTGAGCATCATTAATGTACCCCCCTAATTATCAAAATGATTATTTCCTATATATCGCCACGACTGAATCAACTATTGCTATGGTTTTGGTCCATGTAGAATATGGAATTGAACATCTGATCTATTATTTGAGTCATAATCTCAATGATATGAAAGTTAAGTATTCATAAGCAGAAAAGCTTGCCTTGGCAGTTGTTCAAGCTGTCTAAAGATTTCACCATTATATCCTGCTTCGAAAGACCACTGTCATTTCGGATTGCAACCCCATGACTTATATATTATCACGTCAATTGTTGTGGGAAAAATATTCAAAATGGATTGTCATTTTGCAGGAATTTGATTTGGAATTCATCAAGTCCAGGTCAAAGAAGTCTTTAGTTTTGGCTAAGCTTCCCTGTGACCTTCCCTCTGATAGTGCTGCAACTACGTTGGAACCATCAATTCCTGATGAGTCTTTATTTCTGATCAGATCATCTAATCCTTGGCATGGATATTTCATCATTTATCTCCAAACTCAAAATTTGCGACCTGATACCTCTCGATACCTCTCGATACTAGGCCAAAGATTATTTGATCGTCAGCGATACACTTTATCGTTGTGGTGTTGATACCATTTTAAGGAGGTGCATCACTCATGAGGAAGCCGAAAAGGTTTTAAATGATTGTCATGATGGGGCTTGTGGTGGAAAGTTATCTGGATATGCTACCGCGTAGAAGATAATCCACGCCGATTACTTTTGGCCTACAATATTTCGCAACTGCATCCTTGCAGTCAGAAGTTGTCATGCGTGCCATATTTTTTATCGTAAAATCCACAAACCGCCAGTGCCAATGCATCTTGTTGTCTCCGTGGGACCATTTTCGAAATGGGGTATTGACTTCATGACCTGTAACCCTCGTTCGTCCGGGGGGCATGGTTATATTATTGTCGTAGTCGATTACTTTACCAAATGGGCCAAAGCGATGCCTACATTAAAAAACACAGGACAAACAACTGCATTGTTTTTCTTTAATCATGTTATTGATGGTTTGGAGTCCCACAGGCTATAGTTACAGATCATGGAAAGCATTTTTGCAACCATATGATGACTGAATTGATTGCCAAATTAGGATTGTTAGATGATAATTCTACTCCTTACTATCCACAATCAAATGGACAAGTTGAGGATATCAACAAGATTATTAAATGTATGCTTCAACGAATGATAGGAGTTCATAAAAGAAATTGACATTTGATCCTGTACTCTGCCTTGTGGGCGTATCAAACCTCAGTGAGAAACACAACTGGATTTACTCCTTTTCAATTGGTGTATGGTCGGGAAGCTATCTTACCAATCCAATGTGAAATACCGTTGTTAAAACTCGCAATTGACTTGTTAGCTGACACCTTAGAAGAAGAAGTGTGTCTCCTTAACCTCATCCATCTTGATGAAACGCGTTGTGAAGCCCAATTGGCTAATGAAGTGCATAAGAGACGTATAAAGGCGCAATACGACAAAAATGTCCAGCCTCGCATTTTCTTAGAGGGCGAATTGGTCCTTCTTTATGATCAAGAAGCTGATGTAATAGGTACAGGAAAATTTGAGCCATTATGGCATGGCCCCTATATTTTCAAAAGAGTTCTTGCTAAGGGTGCCTATGAGTTTGTTTATTACGATGGAATTCCATTGGCACAACCTAGAAATGGGTTGTATCTGAAACGTTACGATGCTTAATCATGAGCGTAGTAATTTTTTGTATTATATTGTATATATATGCTGTTGATTTACATTCACTATCTTAATTTGTTTTCAGAGTTTTCTTAACGTTAGTAATTTGCTTTACATTTCATCGCAGATGTCTGAATCTTCGGAACCATTTGTTGGATATGCTAATGGTGCTAGTCATAGTATGCAGAATCTATCCTCTGCAGAGTGGGCCATTTTTTCTCCAAACGAAGAGTCAGTGAGTTTTCAAGGGATTTGTATTGGTAGATCGATGAACAATATTGCTGACTATAGCACGTTGATCGAACTTCTCTATATTGCCATTTCATTTGGTATTAACCGTATCATCATAAGGTTAGACTCACAACTTGTGGTATTACAACTTACTAGTGTTTATACTGTTAGAAATACAACACTGCATAGATTGTTCCTAAGAGTTCGACTTTTGGAAAGACACTTTGATTTTATTCAATATCAGCACATTTCTCGAAATTTGAACACATTGACTAATTCTTTAGCTAATCAAGTTTTAGACATACATTTACAACATATGTAAAGAAAACATTCACATCATTGAATAGGATTGCATAATAAACATAGGAAAACACTGAAATAATATAGATAGATAGTTATAGGTTTTAAAAAAATTTGTGCCCAAGATACATTGGTCATCTGACCTCAAAATGTATACAAAATGTCAAAAGTAAACTAGTGGTGCTCGTGGCAACATGCTATAGATCTAGCTATCCTATGTAGTAACCGCATCCAATGGTTAGGAACCCCAATAGTGTGTCACTGCAGTCGCATGGGTAACTCTTCGACCTGGAAATCTGGAATCTCGAAGGTCAAACCCTCTATGTGCTACCGAAGCTCAGCAAGAGTCTCAACCATATCAAGATCCTGAAGGACTACTCTCCCAACAACCCTCTCTATTGGCACATCTGCTTCATGCTCTGGTTCCTCTACTGGTTGAACATGACCAACATCTGCATTACATCGAACATTTAGTTTAGTATTGGGAAAACATCAAAAATACAAAACATTGTATAAACCTTAGGAAAATAAAAAACATGGTCAAAACATTCTTACCCATTGCACCCCACTGAGCGCCTTCTGGTAATGCTAAATCTGGATCTCCTTGGAAATCAACACCTACGTATGCATACTCATCGATGGCGACAATATGTCGTCAGAACCATGCGAAGAATGAAGTTGATAACAAAATAGTCGATTGGCCTGTGTGCCTACTCATGAGTTCTACCCATCTCTGCATCCTCAGATCTCTAGGATTAGGAATATCCAGTGTCACATGTTGTGGTTGCATCAGTGGAATTCATTCTAAGGTGAAGGAGATGAGGATCGAACCATAATTGAATTTCTTCTTCCTTCCTCCCTTTGCTTTGTTCAGTTGTTCCTTTATCTGAGAAAGTACAGCTTCAGACCAGTTTAAGACTGTTGGCTCCATACACTCTAGCGCATACTGCATACATGATCTATTCGCTACTTGTAGTGTAACGGTGTCGACAATTTTTGCGATCCTGAAAATGATAGTTCTCAAAGGAAAATATCTAACATCCCGAATGTTTATCTTTCCATATTTTCTTGGCTCTGCCCATGGATACAAATGTTGCAAAACACAATCTCTCACTATCTCTCCTCCAACAATAGACCCTGAGAGCGAAATGGGCAAGCCTCTGCTCGACAAACCTGCAAGAAAACATACATCCTTGACTGTTATGGGAATCACTTGGTTCTTAATATGAAATGCCTCAATAGCTGGATCCCATGCTCGAACTAAGAACTCCAAGAGTTCTATTTTTTGCCTCATTCCTGATAACCTGAAGTACTTTAACAGTCCACAATCTCTTAGGGCTCTTACTATACTCGGATCATTTAGTGCAATCATATCCTGTTCTTCATGTTCTTTTTCCCTCAATGTAATTGTCATTGTAATCCGATGGAAACCTGAAATAAAACCATAAGAACCATTAAATTCCATTCAATGCAAAAAATTGGGTAAATTTTGGGCATAATGCAAAAAACAAAATCTAGACTTCCCCCAACAAAGTCCCTAACAAGAGACAATGCATTGTGTATGCAAGAAACCTTTAATTTACTTGCTATGCAATGCAGGTTTCAACATCGAAGGGTGTGTTGCCCTCTTTTTGGGCAGAATTTACCCTAGGGACCCCAAAACCGTAAAAAATTGCAGAAATTGGAAATGAAATGATTACTGAAGGAAAGAGGAGGTTCATATCACTAACCTGGATCAAATGAAAATGAAATCTGTCCACAGAAACGAGTGCAATCAACAACTGAAGTTCGGTGGAAAAATCATGTTCAGAGCTCCAAAATGCAAATGGTAACTATGGAATGGTAAAAATGAATAGTAAAACACTTTTTAATAGTCATTTAATTATTTGCAAATCGAGTTTATTACTATGAATATGGTTTTATTATTATTTTTATCATGAAACAGGTATTTTTAATCCATTTGATGTTGTTCTGAACAGGTCTTACAACTGATGAACAGATTAGTCGTGCAGATTTATTTCAAGAATGATTTGACCACAAAGCATACTTTTTCTCCTTATTTTTTGAGCTTTGTTAAAAGTGAAAAAGGATGTGAAGCACACTTTTATCTCTTTTTCGAGCTTCTATAACAGTGAAAAAGGAACCCCTCGACTCTTCTTTCAGCTCTTTTCAGACAACGATAATGTGAAAAGATTGCCGAGCACTTTTCTTTTCGAGCTCGAAAAGTAAATGAATTGATATCTACTAAGTATAATTTTAACCCTTTTCCTGACTGAGATAGATTATTTACGAAAAAGGAATACCTTGGTCGAACATGACTAAAGAGGTTCTCTCAGATATTATTTTACAATTTTTCGGATCTGAGCGACAACTTTACGAAAAAGTACATATGGAGTTTTCTTTTGTCCTTTTTTTCAAACTCTCTAAATATGAAAAAGGACCGGGATATCACTGTTGTTAAGCTCATTAAAACATAAAATAGAGACAGGCTTGTCAATCATGGAAAGAATCGAGTTTCATTCATCGCTAGACTCGTTAAATTATTAAATAGCGATACATTGTTTGCCCAAAGGGTTGAATTATAGATCAAGAAAATTGTATCCCCTCAAGATTGTTAAAAAATAAAGAGGTACTGGCCGAAAAATGACCAAGGAAAACTTGGGAAAGTGAACATAACTTTTTACAGTAGCAGGTTGCTCTTGAACATGACACTTCACTCCATCACCGTGACTGTTTGGGTTGGGTAATATTCTTGAGGGTTCATTCATACCTATGGTTCATCATACCTTCACTTCGGTTTTGGGTCAATGCTGCCAAATCATCTCAATGTCGTCGATATGTTCAAGAGAAGTCATCCAGTGAATACTTATCCTTCTGCAATACTCATAAACCTTCATTCTCATGACCGTCATCCCTGAAAATTGCTATATCAAGTCATACCTTTGTCTCCGAAATCAATAAATCCTGTTTCAAAATAAGGTGGATTCCTGTCGACAACAAATCATTATCCAGGAAGTTCACTTAGAAACATTATGTTCCAGTACCATGAGGCATGTTACAACATCGACAAGATCCTCGCTTCTGGAATTTTGACCGAAATATTTTGTTTGGCGTTCGACATCAAATCATCTATTCATGCCTTACGAAATGTACTGTGGTACCTTGAGGGCCATTGACATCAATGGTGGTTCTCTCGCATTTGTTAACATCTCACATGATTGACTGGTAATCAAACGTTGTCTTTCCATGTTCAACTACAAATCATATATTCCCATTGCTAGACTTGTACTCGAATGATCGAGTGAACGAGATAAGAAGACCACAGATCTAGTTTCAGCCATCTGAATTGTGATGTTAGGATTATTGTACACATCATCTGTATGGTGACCTTACATATAGATCGTCATCCGAACATGGGTCTATATCTGTAGGCATGTTTGTATTGGGAAACTTTCCAATGTAGACGACTTTCTGAATTATGTACATGTAATTAGATTGTTAATGTGTTGAACATGGGAATGCCTACCCTCAAAAATTATGATCAAGAGGATATATCATGATGTAATGTATTGTAAGATTGATGCAGGTGACCACTCCGCTTCATCTCCAGCCCATCATAGTGTAAATCATCTCAATCAAAATATTGTTATTATTATTCTGAATTCATGCTTTAGGGGGAAATTTATTATAGGTCAATTTGGGTATCATTCCCAATGACCTAGTTAACTGGACATCATCTCCAGGACCAATGAATAGGGTCTATCATCCCCTATCATTTTAGTTGCTACATGCCCTAAGACAAAGAACAAGACAAATCATTCATGAATTTCATCTGCAAAGGTTTCCAAGATTTGAAGTTTATAATATATCATATGAGAGCTCATCAATGCTGCCTCTAAAGGGACTAAGTGCGTTGCATATGTAGGTAGCCCCATTCAAGGCTGCTCTGCAAAGCACTTCTCGACGCTCATAGGTGTGTTGGTCATATTGGGAGCGAAATTATCATTGTTCCGGAATCTCCACTTGGCCAGTGCCTTCTAGAAGAGTTCACATGTGTCAAACTTCGAATCCATGTGGCCATTTGACATTTACAATATTGGGAACATGTCTTGCCTATTATTGGAAATTAATTTATTGTAAAAATACCTTCAGCTCCTCTATAAATTGAGCACAGATCTTAGTGTTTTATAAGGAATAATTTGAGTAGAGAAATGCTGGTGGAATTTCAATTGAGGAGTTGATTTGTGTAACATGCTGCTGAAGAGATCTACATTTTGATGAGGCTGGGATGCTGCTGGAGATGGTCACTTCAAATCAATCACTGGGTTGTAACCTCCCCTTCTATCCATTAATAAAGATTGCTGCTTACTTTCCCACATATGTATCTTTATAAGCTCATGTTTTCCATATTATGAATTATTATCGGATGTATATGGTTTATGCTTCATTTATTTAGCTAAATAAATTGAACAGAAATCTGTATTATCTCTATCTCTTGCTGTTTAATGTTCATTCTTGTAGGAAATATTTTTCATAGCCGATTGGAATTTGAAGCTACAATAAAAGCGACAGAAGGAGACTTTGGAAGTGCTTGGACTCCAAGTAAGCTTCTTATTTCATTCTGTGTGTCTGTTCATAGTTAGGAAAAGTAGTCGCAAATTCTTTAATCTGTTGTTCTAGATAAGCACCTGTCTAGGAAGAATGATTTATCCGTAATTCATAATTCCGCATAACAAAGAGGTTTGCACCGTGAGAGATTTGATCCCTCTAGACACTTATAGATTGAGAGTTAAGATGCATCTAGGCTAGTTATAGAGGGATAGATTGGGAGTTAAGATGGACCTCCACTAGTTATGTAATGTCCTAATATGCTATGTAAACATTTTGACTCAGTCAAATAGAAATAAAACAAAAATAAAAAAATTAATAATTAATAATTAAAAATAAAATGGATATATATATATATATATCTATATATATATATATATATATATATATATATATATATATATATATATATATATATATATCTATCAAGTGCTTAGAGGATCAAATTTCTCTAGATGCAAACATTTCTTGAGGTTTTGCATTTAAAAAAAGGTTTGCACTTTGATATTTTGATCACTTACAACGCTTGATAAATCCGTAGTTAAAATGGATCTAAGATTTTTTAAAGAAACCACATTAAAATATGTAAAATATTATTAAGCATCAATAAATAATAATTTATATAAAGGGAGAGTAGCACTATTGTAGAATTAATTCTCCAAATTTGCTAATTTATGAGGTACTATGTGTTTTAAGTTTTCATCTATTAATATTTATTTAACATTGAAATACTATGTATTTTCCCTAGGTATTATCATGGCATGTTAGCACCTGGGTGGATCTTAAGTATTGAACGTTAGTAGAAAGGCCCTAATTGATAGTGAATCCCATAAGTTTTGTCATTCTCTTAAACCCTAAAATTCTATTCGCCATTTTCATGTGTTGGGAATTCCCTTTTCAGGACTTTTCCAATGGATGAGTGGCATTGAAACCCTAGATCTACTTAGACTTCATTTCCAAACAAAAAATAAGAACTAGTCCTATTTTTCCCCATTCTCCTTATCTATTTATCTTCACACCCTAATTAGGTCACTTACCTAATCTTAAACTTAAAACCATAAAAAATATGTACATTATAAAAAAACCTTAAAATAGACCTTGCAAACCCTAGGTGTTATATATTTATCCATCCCTTGGAAACATTTAAACCTAATTACTAATAAAATAAGGTCATCCAACGTTACTTAATTATAGGGTTTTAACCAAGAAACTACAAGTTTCAACTATTAAAATTAAAATTTAGTTTTTCTTAGTCCATCACCTTATTCCTAAACATTCGTGGTGTGCATTTATTTGAGGCACACAAATCCTGCCTTTTACCCTATGAAATCCATGCAATTTGGAGTATTTTTAAACAAAAAAAATATATATGTGAAAAATAAAAATATTTAATTGTATTAATGTTACCTATGAGTAGCCAACGAGGTTTTGGATCGATGGTGAAGAGTATGCTTTTAAGACACTTGTGATTAAAAGGTCACTGGTTCCAATCCCCCTAGAGGCAAAAAAAATCCAGCCATGATAAGGGTTGGTGTGGCCGAGGCCGAGTGCGATCCCTGGATGATTTTGACGGCTTAGATGCCCCTCGGTCGCGGTTTCTCAAGCCATAGGTTTGGCATGAAGTCATGTAAGGACCCACATTAACAAGGAAATAAAAAAAATGTTACCTATGAGGAAAAAAATACTCTCCAAGTTGAATAATTCAATTTGGCCTTGAAATGAAGGTTGGTTGTGCATTTGTGTGAGGAAAACCAAAATTTCCTTGCTTCACCAAAGCGCACATCCAAGCTTCATTTATTGGAAATCTGATTGATTCAAATTATAGATTGTTTATTTAATCATTTTATACAATTTTACATTTTTATACTTTAGATTTCATACAACATTATAAGTTTTTCTTCGACTTGACTTATGTGAATGTTGTGTATAAGTGGGAAACATAGATATGTAGGATATTTTTCAAACATGATGCAAGGTTATATCCTAAGGTTAGGAATTGTCCAATCATGTCCCATTTCAAATTTTTCTACCAAGAGTATAATTGGTTTGGCCTAAGAGTGCATATTTGTTCCCACTGTGATCATGGCAGATATGATCAATTGTTATTCCATTAGACTTGGATTTCAGTGTATAACATTTCATTTATGAAAATTACTTTGATATGTTGCATAAAATGGTTTTATATTTTGGTTGGAATGGCACACAAACCTTGAATTTAACCCTATGAAATCGATACAATTTGGCATATTCTTGCACAACAAAAATTTCTATGTGCAAAAAAACTGCTAATTATGAATTAAAAAGTACTCTCCAATCTGAATAATTCAATTTTGGCCTTGTAATCAAGCCTGAGGATGCATTGTTGTGAAGTAGGAAAAAATTTCCTTGCTTCACCAAAATGCACACCAAGGCTTCATTTATTGGCAAATATTATTGATTTAAATTATAGACCATTTATTGAATTGTTTTACACACTTTTGAAATATGTTTACTTTGATCCTTAAATAATTTTGCTTCAAATTTCATACAACATTACAAGTTTTTATTAAACTTGCATTATGTGAAAGTTGTGTATAGTTTTTGCTTCATCTTGTTACATTTTTCTTTTTAATTCAATATAATAGTTCCAACCCTTCACATTAATTGTCAATCCGGGTAGGTTTTGTTATTGCAAGGATATTACAAAGAATGTATAAAAGGAAAAATGATGACTAGTACTAATGAATGTCAAACTCAATCATTCTAATCACACTCGCAACATTTCAACACTCTGGTTGTTACACTCTCAAACCTTATTCACACTCTCAATAAATAAACACACAAGAAAAATAAAACCACATTGTCATTCTTATTTAAAAAAGAACAACACTCATGGAAACCATTCTCTCAACAAATGTTGAAACACACATTCAAATGAAATGAACACACCATCAAAATATAACAAGAATTAAATAACTTTGACACTAACAAAGGGACCAGTCCAAGACTTGTGTTATTACACAATAAAGAGGTTAGAATTGAGCAATCACTAAAGAGTGAACAAGACTAATAATAATAGTAATAACAATCACAAATGAATTATAATCGAGAGGAAATAAATCAAACACCTATAGTACCTTCCTAACTAGTGATTCCTACTAAGAAGGAGGGCCCTTGCTTCCTAGCAGGGGCTAGTACACTACACGACACACAAGCTAGTCAATAGAAAGGTATGCTTCCATGAATGATTGCGATTGCATTAATGAAACATACAGTATTATAATGCCAGTGATATCCCCCTCTATCACTGTCTATATGTTTCTATATGTCTATCTCGTGCAGGATGAGAGTACACCTCTTTATAATTCCAGATTAAAATGATAATATCATCATGAGAATCTCACGATTCTCATGTGATTTAGTTTGAGAATACATATTAAGAATTTGATAACAATTTCCAAGGTTAGAACAAAGTGTAACAACTTTTCCAGATTGCAATAATGATCAATGGAAAATTATAATTGTTTCAATTGCGCTGTTCATAAAATTCTCCTTTGATGGTTGAACTATATTTTGACCTGATGCTTTCCAAACTGTTCTTCATAAATAATTGAAAGAGGTCAGCGTATTGACGCTCAAATCTACCTTAGGCTGAAATAAGGTAAAACTCAAGGCTACATCAAACCACGCTCAGCCTCGTAGCTAGCCCTACGAGGACAGGAGAGGGCTCTCTCCGGGTCTATCTCGGCAAAAGGTCTTCAAAGGGGTTGAGATGACTTATAATGAATACTGATTTTAGGCTAGTAAAGAGATAGGAAAGTTTGATTTTGATTTTTTGGGTTTTTGTTGAAAAAATGGGAAAAACAATTTTGGGCTCGGGGATGAGGCCAGATCTTTGCAGAATTCGAGTTGGGGCAAGGTAGGCAGTAGTATTGATGCTTTTTGATTATGTGTATGGATGGATCAGAATGACAAGGAGCTGAAGAGGGCAAGGGAGAACAAGGATCCTCTCCAAACTGGCGAAAACATATAAAACTAAACAAATTTAAAGGCAGAGCACTGGAATCAATGGATTCAACCTCATTTACTCATTCATTTAGTTTCAGAAGCAAAAGAAGGGGATGGCATACATTAAACATTAAATAACTTACAAATAACTGAGAGAACACACCATCAAAACTGAAAGCCACAAGAATCCCAACAGGTGCTGCAAAACCTCTGATCTTTCCTTAGCCAAAATGTAGAAAATATGTACAATAGTGTGCCAAACTTTTCCCAAGAGTCCAACCTGTCCAACCTTTGAAAATGATTGAGAAAATACATCATATAGACCATCCTAACCCCTTCCCATGCCTCTAGGGGTCGAGCTCATGCTTCTAGGAGCAGTTTGAACCAATTCTAAACAAGGAGCTAAAATCTAGGCAGCCAAACAACTTGCCTCTAAAAGGAAGGAAACTGATTCATTCACTTGATTTTCACTTTTTTGTGAGTGAATCATCTAGAATAGGTAAAAGTGAGTCAAAATTACATTACAACCACAAAATTACATCAATATAACTCAAAAATTACATCCACAATCAAAACTGGTCCAACTGGCCGAAATTCTGAGCTGGAAGATGAAAAATTAGCCAATTTTCTCTATGCGCCGCGCGCCTGAGCTCTATGCACCGCGCGCCTTTCATCCTATTTTTGGGGCACTTCGCGGCATCAAAATCAAGCTCATGATAGCTTTTTGGAAAGCTCTGGATGTCGGCTATCCAACCCAAGTGGAATTTCCCAATTTGGAGCTCATTTTCCCCTCCAAAAATTCATTCTCCCACAAGTACTTCCTGCTGGTGCAAAAGGTGGCAGAAAGGTGATTTTCATGGTGTTTTTGGCCCTTTTGATCATCCAGAACTTGATGAAATGCTTCGGCCATTTCTGAGCATGCATAACTTACCATGAAAAATCCAAAAATATAAATTTTTCCTCCAGCAAGTGTCCCAATCATAAGCGCGCGCGTCGACGCGCTACGCGTTGTGCTGAAAAACCTATTTTGAGACCAAAATTTTCAAAATGAAAAAATTTTCTCCAAATTCCTTGAAATTTGGACTGAGTGTCCTCTGTCATATGCAATGTTGGGCCAAGGAAGCATTCGCCAAGATTCGAAGTTGATCATGCCCTTTTGCCTCCTCGATGCCTTCTTCATCTTTGCCCATTGGCAAGAGCATTGAATAACATGTAGTCCCATGGTTTTACCTAGGCCCTTGCTCAACATCCACTTTGATATCTGAATGATTCATTTCCATTCCCTATTAGCCTGAAGTTTTCTCAAAGCCTTCTTTATTACAATAAGAGGAAACTCTACCTCCCACGCAATAAAAGAATCTAGAGCACTACATACTTTTTCCTTGACATTGGATAATGTTTGACATGTTCAACCAGCTTTTTTGATTTTGACACACTACCAATTTTTGTTCTTGTTTTCCATACTCTTGGATTCCTTGGCCTTGGCCCTCCTGCAAAGCACACCCAAGAAGGAAACTTCCTCCTGCTCATAGAAGCAACAAACTGAATTCCTTTAAGTGGCTCCAATGTATCAACTCCCCCCCCTTGGGAAGCCCTGATTGTGGCAACCATGTGTCTGCAGACTTTGTATCAACTTATGCTTGTTCATTTGATGTAAGAATTTTAAAACCACCATGTCCACACCATTATACAACAATTTTTTTTATAGATTAGTTTACAAATAGTCTTTGTCTGCACATGCTAATGGAGAGATGTTTGTCTTTGTTGACACCTCTTAAGGCACTCAAGAAAATGCTTTTCAGCCACCACAGGATCAAAACATTTTATGCCCTCAATTTATATGACACCTTCCAGAAAACGTTCTTAATCTGTTGTTTCAATAATTATATGATCGGATTTCACCACCTTTGTTCTCACCAATTCTGGAAGCATTTTCACAAGATCTCCTCTACAGCATAGAGAGCTATCACTAGACCTCACAACATCTCCAGCTTCAGTCATTTTGGAAGTAACTAAGGATCCATCAAAATCTTCTTCACCAACTTGGAACGAGAAGGACTGAGTGATTTGAATTTTTGTGGATGATATGGGAGATGGTAGGGTTTAGGGATATGGATAAATGGGGACAAGTGAGTGTATGAAAGAATTGGGGAATGTGAACAAGTGATATGAGTGGTATTTTAGGATATAAGGAGAAAAGGGATTGAAAATAATGAATGACAATATTTCAGTGATGGGAAATGAGCCACATGTGTGAAATGGACTTTGAACTAATTGGCACCAAAATCAAAATTTAACAATCAAACTCCAACCCTATAGACACTACTACATTTGGTGGAAATTCCGACACCTGTTTCCGACGCTTTTGACCAAATGTCGGAAATTTTCCCAAATTTTTTCCATCCCGCTCGAAACCGTCGCTATACCGACGTCTATAGAAAAGTGTCGCAATACCGACACTTAAACAAGTGTCGCAATTGCGACGTTTAAAGGAAGACGTCGCAATTGCGACACCATGGCCCAAAGCGTCGCTATTGAGACGACTCTAAACGTCGCAACAGCGACACAATGTCTAGGTGTCGCCATTGCGACGTTTGGAGGCACCGTCCTAATAGCGACGCCTTTTCCGTCGTCGGTATAGCGACAGTTATTTTCGCGCTACATAAAAATACCAAACTTATATGGGCCCTACATAAAAATTCGAAACTTATATGCGCGCTACATAAAAATGTTTCGTATTTGTCGCAATAGCTACGTTTGATATCACGCGCGCATTCGCCCTCTGATCCTGCAGAACAGCATTTGCCCTCAGAATTCATGCTCAGCTCTTGCAGAACAGCATTTGCCCTTAGCATTCGCCCTCAGCATTCGCCCTCAGCTCTTGCAGAACAGCATTCGCCCTCAGCTCTTGCAAAATGGTAAGTTCTTACTGCAGGCCCTTCCTCCTATAGTAGGGTTGACTCTATTTGGGTTTTTTTGGTCAATTCCATTGGATTGTGTTAGGCTGTAGGGTTCTCTCTAGATGTCAAGAATCAAGATTCAATACCCTCTATTATCTTCATCACCCAATACAAGATTTAAATTTTTCCCAAAGAAACTCTTATTAATTTGGTAGCCATTATTTCTCCCTGCTTTAAAAACCCTACATTTAAATGAAAACAAGCATTGCATTTCAACTACAAAAATCTATTAGTGTTCAAATGTCCATGTGTGCTACATTAACGTCTGATATCACGCGCGCATTCGCCCTCCACTCTTGCAGAACACCATTCGCCCTCAGCATTCGCCCTCAGCTCTTGCAGAACAGCATTCGCCTTCAGCATTCGCCCTGAGCTCTTGCTGAACAACATTCGCCCTCGCATTCGCCCTCAGCTCGAACAACATTCGCCCTCGGATTCTTCTCGTCTCTCCTTTCTGCACGCATTCGCCCCGATTCGCCCCCCGCCCTCTTGTAGATCTGCTGTCTTTGCCCCCGCATCGCCCGCCGTTCGCTCGCCCCGTGTACCGAACATTGGCCCTCAGTGTTCGCCCTCAACTCTTGCAGAACAACATTCGCCCTCAGCTCTTGCAAAATGGTAAGTTCTTACTGCAGGCCCTTCCTCCTATAGTAGGGTCGACTCTATTTGGGTTTTTTTGGTCAATTCTATTGGATTGTGTTAGGCTATATGGTTCTCTCTAGATGTCAAGAATCAAGATTCAATACCCTCTATTATCTTCATCACCCAATACAAGATTTAAATTTTTCCCAAAGAAACGCTTATTAATTTGGAAGCCATTATTTCTCCCTGCTTTAAAAACCCTACATTTAAATGAAAACAAGTATTGCATTTCAACTACAAAAATCTATTAGTGTTCAAATGTACATGTGTGCATCACTTGTGTAGGGTATTCCTTTTCCACTTTCACATTATCCAAGAATGTGTGCAGTATAGTTCATATTTTTTGTGATTTAGATTATCTTAAAAAAGGAAAGGTAAATTATTTCCCATGGAAAAAGAAGGTTTTCCCTTTTTATAGGTTGTTTGGACTTACGTGGAAAAATTTATGGTATGCCTTTCATATTATGTAGTTTAAATTTGAATTAACAGATTATTCTACATAAAAATATAATTACCTATGTGATGTCCTTCATCACTATTTAAAATTATAGGGTTTCAATTTCCTAGACTCTAACTCATCCGATGCTAAATTCTAGGTTCTCATTGGTGGATCACTCTTCCATTGATTTCCTTTCCCTCTGGATCTTGTCATACTTTAAAAGTCATCAATGATACATATATTATTTCAGGTATCCCAAAAGGCTTTATAGTAGAACATATTGTGAAGTTTTTTTGACACTTGAGGATTCTTTTAGAACTGCAACGCGGTCTATGCTATCGAGTTATATACCAAGCAACTTGTCCTTAATAACCACACTATGAGGTAGGTTCAACCAATTTGAACTTGTTGGGACATAGCATATGAAGTTGTGTGATGAGTCCATATCACAGGTCTATTATGGTGAGAAAAGTGAAGACACGTAATGATAGTTATTATGTTAACATTACTAGAAACATTTTCGAAATTATCCATGCTATCAAGATGTCAAAATTCCAGGCATTAGGTGTCAATACTCGTAGCTAATGGATAATAATAATAATATAAAAAAATCACAACTTTATTCTTGAAATATGATTGTTACACATTGGTAACCTAGTTCATGAGTTACTATCACCCAAAGATTGCAAAACAAACTTAAAATATAAATTAAACCAACATGAGAATCCAACTAAGGGTTTTTCGACAAAATCATGCCATAACCTGGCATTTTGAAACCCAAATTTGAATCCATCATAAGTAATACAATGCAAATTCAGATGGATTTTCAATGCATGTTTGCATGCTACACTTATTCTCTGTCTAGATATCATTTTTTAAATGGAACCATTAGTCAAGCCCACAATCCTTTTTATGTGAAAATTTTCAGCTCTATTTGAGCTCTTTTTTGCTCCACCACCTCCATAAACCAGTGTTACACGGGGTCTCGCCCCCCCACCTAGGGGTCTAGATTCCTTGCCCCCTCGCGCTCCGGGGTCTTGGGGACTTCTAGGGGATGTTTCCCTCACGCCCCCTCACGTCCCCTCACCGCCCCTTTTAGTTTATGGTTTCGTGTTAAAAGTTGATGTGCCACTTAGCATATTTGAGAATCCAAGTGATTCTGATTCAGATGGTGACATGGTCGATCTTGATATATTCGTGTAGAAGTTGGATGCAGAGACTAGTGGGGCATTAACTTGAGCATTTATGCTCATTTATCATTATGATGATATCATTTGATATTCATATGTTATGTTTTATGTTTTATGTTTCAGACATAACTTATTTGCGTTTAAGTTTTATGTTTCAGACTTGAGTTGTAAACTTCAGCTTAAACTCTATTTTGAATCTTGATATAATATGTCATATGATATCTTAAACTTTATTTTCATTGTACATTGTTAGTAGTTACATTAATGATTATATAGTTGCAAACTTACAAACTTACATGCATGATTGTATGATGTATGTTTTAACTTTTAACTTTTAAATTTGTTTCAATTATATGATTCATCATTCATCGATTTGTAATTTTATCATTTATGATTTATCTTTCATGATGCAAGTGTATGATGACTGTATATACATTCCTTGCAAAAATATAGTTACATTTTAAATATTAAATTTTATAATTTTTATGACCCCGACGTCCCCCCACATTTCCTGAAAATTGGTAGGGAGCTTTTGCATAGGCCGCTCCCGCGCTCCCTCGCCCCCTCGCTCTCACCTCCAGGGACTTGGTGGAACATTGCCATAAACATATGCAAACATATATCATGATCTTGGAATTCCATTACATATGTATGTGCCAATGTTCCATAATCATGCCCCATCATCAATTTAAGAAATTTCCATTGAATATCAAATTATGGAGGGGGGGAACTTTTTGCTGCAATATTTGGCTCAAAATCAGGGACCATCTCCGTATGAGGTGAATGAGAACTATAGATATTTTAAGAAGTAGATTAGTGCCTTTTCCTCTGGCCATGGAGTCATATACAGTCATCCATCACAAAAATTTGTCTTTGTTCATTCTCACCTTGAAAGTTGCAAAAATTCATGCCCTAATTGAAACGACACTAAATTTGAAAGATATAATAAAAATGCAAGCTAGAAGTGCCCTATTAATACAAAGGGAAAACCTTCCTACCTACCCTAACCGAGATAAATTTTGATTGAATAGGAAACATGATATTTCCTATGGAGTTGATCCAACAACTTGTTAAATGTATGGGACTAAATCATGCATTTGATTTCCATGGAAACATGCGCATGAAGAGAAAAAGTGCAGAATTAATGGAAAATCCATACATGCCACTTATAAAAACTACACCGAAAGGTAAAAAAATACTTAAGGCCTTAACTTAATTTGAATCCAAAAATGACAAAACAGGATTAGTGAAAACACGAGAGTGGTGTGGGTGAACAACATAAATAAAAGTGAAGATACCTTTCCCCAAGATGCCTTTGTCACCGTTGTATGAAAACATGTTTTCCTTTCCCTTTATACATGCAAGTGAATGCATTATAGGTATGGTGTTTTCCCAGAATAGGAGAAGCCTACTTAAATATATCATTCGTGGAGTGAATGTTTGGGTGCCTTAATGTGCAATGACATGTTTCCAGGACTAAATTCAATGCAAGGCATATTTGAAACTCTAACTCTGTCTTCCGGTGTCTTATTAGAAATTATTTCAATTTTCATTTTGTGTTTTCAAGTTAGATATTGTTTTCAAGTTTTTACATTTATAATTTTATTGCAATGTGGCAGACTGATCAGAGCAGTGCAGGAACAACCCCGAGACGGGATGATCGCGGAAAGAGGCCAGCGGAAAAACATGTAAAGTGCCAGCATTGCTCTATCTTTAGGTATTTTAGTTATTTACATAATTGAAATAATATTAATTTTGTTCAAATATGCAGACACCTAGCCATGGTACGTCTGATGATTCCCTCTTTGAGGAAGAGCTTTCTTCATCCCTATCTCCAGTGTTGTTGTTGCAAAAAAAGGCACGAGATGCAAGGTCGGAATTTAATGCTTTGATAGATGCGCCTCAAACACCTGAAACAGAAGAGAGGATACAACATCTTATGAGGCAACTAAATAGATATCAGGTAATAATAAAAAGTCAAAAGGATATTTTTTTTGTTCTGCATGAGATGAATTGTGATAGTTTGATTTTTAATTTTTATATTGACTAAACTAACAAAAAGTTCTTTTGTATGTAGCGTTTTCTGGCATTTGCTGAACCCGGTGTTGGTGGTAGTGGGACACAAGGGCAAGAGATTGCTCAACAACCCTCTCGTACACCTTCTACTCCTTTAGGTGCTAGCCAAGAAACACACCCTGCCCAAGCTGACACCCAGCCAACTGCTGAACGTGTTGGCAATGATGAGGTTGATATGGCCAACTACATTATTGCGTTTCCTGGAGCTACACGTGTCAGCTCCACAGGGACCATTAATGGCACGTTGTTGGTGAACGATGAGGGTGTCCCCATAAAGCATGTACAACTCCCAGGTAAATTTTAATATTTTAACTATTTCATGTACTTTATCTAAAACATATTTATCATGATTTTTATTTTTAAATTAATGATAATATCTTCTTTTTCTTTTTGTTTTATTCTGTGTAGGAAACAATGAGTTCTACAGGATTCTGGAGAGCCATGCGTTGGTAATTTTTGGCCCAACCATACGTACAGGGTGGAATTCCCAGAATTCCAACCTGAGAAAAGAACTTCTAGATTATCTAGAAGCCCTTTTTGGGGTCGGCACATTTGACAGAAAAGCGGTGGCTCAGGTAGCCGGCAAATATTTGAAATATACCAGGGACACCTATAGGACACAATTGCAATTTAACCCTAGATATGAGCGTCCTCTCGCAGTTTCAGAGAGTGAGTGGAGAGCACTCATCCATGACGAAAAAGAGAAAAGGGCAAAGAAAGAAGGAAAAATGCCAACTGGACCCGCAAGGTAAATTACAACTTTAATTCAATAGCTTTAATTTTCTTTATGTCTAAAATAAAAGTGTGCTACGTCATATCTGACTTCAATCTTTTGATGCTAGGTTGTCTGACACCTCAAAGGCAACCAAAGCTAGGATAGAGAAAAAGGGCCATCACAAGCTCGGCCAGGGTGGCTACTTGAAATTAGCTGCAAGAATTGTAATTAAGTAGCTAAACATCTTATAATTAATTGTATCGCCTTCCAACGTTTTTGTAATCCTATCATATATGATTAAAAATACACAATCATATATAATGTAGGGTGATGACTTTGGAACAATAACTACAGAGGAAGATAAAAATATTGCTTTCCGTTTTGGCTATCAAGCTGTAGTTGAACGTCGCAGAAGCTTGGGGCAGGTCCCAAGATCTACAATGCCTGATAAGGTAAAACATTAACCTTTCAATATTTTTGTTTTCGTCCATAAATTTAATATCTAACAACTTTGTTTAAATTAGGGGAGCAACACTACCGATGAGGTAAATAACCTAGTTTTAGAGCCAGATGTAGATGATCCTCTCGTGCAACCTGATCATTGTAGTGGGGACCAGGCCGACAATGCTGCTATCAGTGAGGGCCGTGACGGTAATTAATTTCCAATTATAATTTTTTCTAATTATACCTTGATGGTTGTCCTTATAACGTTTTTTGTTTATATGACAGAGAATGTTTCCCTTGAGGATCTTACCACCAGAGAGGAAGACAGGGCAACAGTCCCAACGGCGACAACTGGTGCACCAGGTAAATAATCTCATTGCAATTTTTTTTATTAATATTACCGAACTAGTTCAATGATATTTAAAAACCGATAATTAAAATTTAATTATTATCTGTTTTTGGAGGCGATGCCCCGTCACTGGATGAGACCAGACATCGTGACAATGCAACTAGGTCAGCGGCGACAACTGGTGCACCAGGTAAATAATCTCATTGCAATTTTTTTTATTAGTATTACCGAACTAGTTCAATGATATTTAAAAACTGACAATTAAAATTTAATATTATCTGTTTTTGTAGGCGATGCCCCGTCACTGGATGAGCCCAGACATCGTGAATATGCAACTAGGTCAGCAATGCGGGTTGAAAGGCACGAAACAGGAGCAGAGCACGATGATATTGATGATGTAATTAGGAGCTTTAAAAATAGGAAGAAGAAAAAGAAAATTTGACAATGTAAAATATTGTATTATTATAAGACAAACGTTACCATACTTGGAACGTTTTTGCGTTATATAAAAAACTCATTTATCATACTATTTTTATGTCAAGCATTAATTGCAATGTTTCCTTGCGTACTTTTTGTTGAATTGTTTTTTTATTAGTTATTGAATATATTTTTTTATGCTCATGAAAGTAAAAAATGAAATATAGATTGGGTATTGGGGAATTGAGAGTGATGTGAGGGGGGGGGAGGGGCCATAAGAGCTTCCACCTTCACGTGGTTGGCCCTGTTTAGTAGAGAATAATTTATTGGAGCGATTTGATCTTGGAGCAAACCTCCCTTGATCCAGCGTAGCAACAAAAAAGTCACTGTTGACTTAGTTGCTACTCTTTCAGATCGTGGGAGGCTTGTTCCAAGTTCATGCGAATCCAATAAATTGTTCTTGAAATGAAGAGGAGCTTATTCAGGTATGTTTTGACATTTTCAACATATGTTCTAACATTATCATAAGAATGCATCTTAGAGTAAAAAATACTACATCAATTACTTGTATTTATTGTATATATAATGATGGATTTTGATTGACTTGGCAGTGCAGGTACAAATCCTCTCGCATCATGAGCAATACAACTTGTCAACCAGGGTCATGTCCAGGATATTTTTGCTTGTGCGCTTGACCAGGTTCGTAATGTCACATTTTGTAAGTTCCTTTACAGTTCATAATTCAATATTAAGCTTGTTCATGATTATTATCTAGGTTTTTCGTATGTGTTTTTTCATCTATTTGATTGTAAGCAACTCTGCATGTTTCCTGTTGTTCACTATGATTTCTCCCATTACCACTCCTAGGATGAATCCGACTTTATTGTTACATAGGTTACTTTATTGTTACTATGATTTCTCCATTTACGATTTCATAGGTTACATCATGTAAAGTTGTCAATCTTAGGTTGGTGATGAGCTTTAGTTCTCCATATTTGGGGCTTTTCTGATATTTTCTCCCTCATGTCATTCCTGCATCACCTCGTTGTTTGAGCATGCCAATTGTCTACCACTTGTACCAATTGGCACATGTCAATCTCCGAGTGGTGCCACATTTCACCTATTTTCAGTGAGAGTTTAGGGTTTCTCTAACATAACTTCAGAAATCCGATTTAGTGCCTGCTTGAATATTGTCACATAATACTTATGGTTTGGATTGATGAGCATGTTCTGAATGGTTGGTTGATTCATAAGAACCACCCATAAATCTCCTTTCCTCTAACACACAGAAAATAAAAATTTCTTTGACAGGAGACAGAGTTTCAATACTTTGAAAACAAACTTCTATTCCCTTCAATAACTCAAAAAAAAACTATTACACTACTTCCTCACCGAGAGGGATTACAAAATTATGACTGCTACAAAACGCAGTGCATAAAACCAACTCACTGTCTGTTCAAAACAAACATACTCTGTCTCTAAGACACTCTGCTGTGTTTTTCCCTTTCGCACTGTTGTGCATACACACTTAAAAAGTTACACTCAATTTTTCACTTTTTACACACTGCTATGTAATAAAAAATTTACGTACTGTCTATAAAAAAAACTACCAAGCTTTTTCGACCTTTTTATTTTTATATGCCGGAACATATAAAACATTTTATAATAAACCCTCTTTTAAAAAAAATAAAATTAAAACTAAATTCTATGGCCCACCTTTCATTTCGCATATGATATATATATAACATATGTATATATTAAACTATCAAAACACTAAAGAACCCTTTCCGTCGGACTTCAAAAGTCTAAATAGATTGAATTTCAAACCAAATTCGCGTTCCAAAATGGGATGCCGACGTCTGCCTAATTTTAACTCGAATTCTCAATCCAATGTGCCCTATAAAAAATTCGGGTCCGGTTTTCCGGTTTTCAGATTCCCTTCAATTTCATGCGATCCAATATTAATGCTCCACGTGTCCTTTTGAATTTACAAAACTGTCGGGTAAATTTCTGTTTGTTTAATTTCTGGTTGGTGAATTGCGTTAATGTTGGTTGTTGTGTTTAAATACAATCCTGTACAGAAATATGGCTGCGGCCGTCTACAAAAAAAACTTGCAGGAATTTTAAATGCTGAATTAAATTTTTGGATGGCATGCAAGCAACCTCTAAAAAAAATGTTGCTACTGCATTCGTCCTTCTGCTGCAGCAGTTGAAGTTAAAAATCAATAGCACAGGGTTTAATAAGTGAGGGTGTAAAGGTAACTTTTTGTCGATAGTACTGGATTAAGATCATCTATTCATTTTTGTAGGGTCTTATGGTGTTTGGTTTTTTAGTTTTGGGTTGGGTTTATTGAGTCTAAGATAGTTTTTGAGTGAAAAAATTGCTATCAGGTATTAAAAAAATTTGGTTTTTTTGTCAAAATTTATGAGCTTGTTAGGAAATACAAAACTGACAATGGTTGTATCTTAAATTTGTGGAAAATAATTTGAAATGAAACCTTTTGTTTAGGTTGTTGCAGCAGGTGCAAACCCCATTCAAATTACTAGGGGCATTGACAAGACAATAAAGGCCCTTGTTTCGGAACTCAAAATTTTGTCAAAGGAGGTAAACGCTTGCCTTTTGAGTAGGCTGGTTTTCCTTTTTGCCGATGGTTTGGTGTATCTAATTGAATTAGTTGCCTAAGGTATTTTTGGTTGCAAACTCCTTTCATTTTTCATACAGTATTGGCCTTGTGGAATACATTTGATTGTGTGGTCTTGTTAGATCTACAACATTTGTAGTTGTTTAGTCTTATGGCCGAGGTGCACTTTTATTATGGAAATAGTTTATGCAATATTGTCATTTAATCCTTACTGCAGGGTAGCATGTTGAGAAGTTTCTTGTGAAACATTTGGTATTCAAAATGACACTTGATCCTATACAGCATCATGCACTCGACTTCAAAATTCATATTCAAAGTGTGCCAGACAATTCTTGCAAAATTTCAAATATTTATGTTGTTTTAAACCATTATCTTTTTCATGTATTGGATGCCGAAAATGTGAAAAAGACTTTGGTATGAAACCAACTGGTGAATAATTTCTAGCAAAACAACCACTTCCAAGACATGATTTAGAATTAGAACATATGTACTTATGAAGCATATAAATATATCCTTGATGCATTGTCAATGTTTGGCTAGGGTTATTTTTGGAGAAAATAACTCCTTATTCCTAGAATAGTGATCTTCAATACAAGTAAATGCCAGAGAAGAGAGATCATCGTGTGACGCAACAACACTGAAATTGGACCCCCAAGGAGAGCTGGTGTGTCTACAATCGCTCTGTCAGCATTTTCCCTTGGTTTACCCCGTTCTTTTCCTCCAGCCTGAGTCTTAATTGACTTCTTCTTTCTTCGGGTTTATTTATCAAATTCGTAGAATTTGATAAACAAATACTATCCACAATGGTTGGACTTTAATTTATATTCCCGACTTTATATTATCTCCAATCCTTATAACCAATGTTTAACTTTCAACACTTTGTATTTATACTCCACGTTTCTTTTTAAATAAATAACTTGTAGTGAACTTTCGGCTCTATATTTCACCACCTAGCCTTACAACAATCACCCTCCAGACTTATGCTAATTATCCGCCAATCGTTTAATTAAACAATTTCATTATACTCCGGCCCCACCTATATATATCAATAACCAATCAAACACTCGTATCATACCTGGCTATCCTCCGCACACCTTAGTTAACCTCCGAGCAAGTTCAACGTGCGACCACCGTCCGATGGCCCTTCTCCAAATCAACGACTCTTGGCAATTTCGCTCGGCTTCCAACGTCGGGCTTTAACGTGCGATGGCGTGGGTTAAACGGTTGTTTGCCGGGGTCACTTCGCCACGTGTCGCATTCCCTATGGAATCGCTCGCGAACAGGAAATACCGCCTACTCCGCAAAAGCGGTGCGATATGGGCAACCAGCTTTTGTGATTCCGCTCGTGGTTTTGGTAGAGGGCTTGACCACGGGTGCATGTCTGGTTCCGCTATCCTTTTGTTTGTTAACTCATGTCCAATCCTCGGGTCAGGTTCCGAAAGCACAACAATTTTGTCTCTTTATTAAGCGAGATTTTAATATGTGTATTATCAAAGAAAACCAACACAAATTTTATAAGAAAATTGTTCAAAAGTCGAGCCCGCCGGACTTCAAACGGCGATAAACCATAATTCAAACCAAATTCGCGTTCCAAAATAGCCTGCTGACGTCGGCCAACTTTGTGACGCGAATTTCTTATCAAATTCGCCCTAATATTTTACGGGTCCGGATTTCCACTGCGCGAGCGGCCCAAACAAAGATCCGCTCCAATCAATTTCTGCCACGTGTCCTCAATAAAACTTGCCCTGCTCCCGGCTGCGGGTGCATTCGATGGCGTTTAAGGTGATGGGACATGGATATGGCGATTTCATATCATTCGCATTAACATTTAACGCCGTTCAATTAAGTTTTCACATCAAATCTACATTAATTAATTTTTAACACTGTTCAAGATCGGACCTCCACTCCTCTGAGCGATTCCGCACGCTCCAATTTGATCCGGCCTTCGGCTCTCATTATTAATGATCAGAGATTCATTATGACGGCTGTCCTTTGATTGCATTGTAGACGGGTCGACATAAAAAATGGCGTTAGCCATGGTTTTTCAGACAAGCCGGTTGCTGGATTACACTGTCTGGTAACTGCGATGATAAGGAGAAGTGGCCAGCGGAACTTCTGCCTAGACTTTGCTGCATATTTCCATTTCTCTCGGTTCTGTACTCTTTGTCTGTCTTCCTCTGTTAATTGGAATTCTGCTTCTTCGTCTCTTGTGCCCACTGCGCCTGAGATCGCACCCATGCCTCGCGTGCGTCATAGGGATGCGTTGCTGTCAGCAGGGGAGCACTAGAGGTCAATCCCGCGCGCTCTCCCTCCAAAGACCTCACCGAGAGATGTGAATTCCTACTACCCGTTGATTATTACTTAGGTCACTATCCAAATACTAGGAGTGGGCGGGCTCAGGTTGTAGGATCTGGCCACCGTATGGATTCCCCTGCTCCTCGTTTCCCCACCGCTAGTTCACCTTCTCCCACGATGCGCACTGTGCAATTTTCCTTTGATTGCACTCTCAACCGCCCGCGAATCACAGCTGTCGTCACTGTGGTCTTTCGCGAGGAGGCCCAAACGGAGGAAGAATGCACCCGTCCGGCGGGTCTGAGCTCGGAAAAAGCCGGCCAGCATTCGGGCCTTCAGGAGGGGAGCCGTGGCATGCATGTGGAGGTAGCACCTAGCGATCCCGGACCTTCCGAAGGATGGTGCCGAATCGTGGAGGAACCAGCGGAGGATTAGTTTGGTTAATTTGTTTTTCTTACTTAGCAGGCCCAGTTAATTGGGCTGCTTTTAGTTTATTTTACTGTGCTGGACCTTTAAGTAATATTTTTGAATTCTGTAAATTAAACGTTCAAGACTGGTTTCCCCGTATGAGGGCGGTCTTCTTAATTTTTTGATTTTTTGATGACAAATTTGCCATGAGTATGGCCAGGCAATGTTTTTGACTTCGGTGTAATTTTATTCGCAATGTTAATAGATTAACTTTACTTTGAATTCTCACATGATTAGCGTTTTTCTTGATCTGCTCAAGGATTTTGGGTACTTTAATTTGTATTTGGAACAATGGACGTCGGTACTCTATCTATTGCTTTACTGTTCTACATACTACTATTTCACTTTCTTATAGATGCCTCGGGCATATTTGAATGCTTTCTCAGATTGTCGATAATCTCCATGTGGACCGTTACCGGATTTTATATCATGTCCCTGTATGTGACATGGGGTATTTTTCTATCATTGTCTGGGGTGGGACTTCCACTTTTCTGGATGGATATTTGGGTTCCAATCTTCCGATGTGAAAATGTAATGACTTCATGGACTGTTTTACTTCATATAATATATTCAAAATAGCATTTTTTCTCTTCTGAAAAAAAAATGATTAATGTTTATCATTCTGCCTTCAAAACTAGCGATGCGGGTCTATGTTGCTGGTTTATTGATATGGTTTGATGGTCTTTTTATATTTTGGACATATCACACTCCTCACATGATTAGCGTTTTTCTCTGTTCAAGGATTTTGGGTACTTTAATTTGTATTTGGAACAATGGACGTCGGTACGTACTCTATCCGTTGCTTTACTATTCTACATACTGCTATTTCACTTTCTTATAGATGCCTTGGGCATATTTGGATGCTTTCTCAGATTGTCGATAATCTCCATGTGGACCGTTACTGGGTTTTATATCAAGTCGCTTTATGTGACATGGGGTATTTTTCTATCATTGTCTGGGGTGGGACTTCCACTTTTCTGGATGGATATTTGGGTTCCAATCTTAAGATGTGAAAATGTAATGACTTCATGGACTATTTTACTTCATACAATATATTGAAAACATCGTTTTTTCTCTTGTGAAAAAAAAAATGATTAATGTTTATCACTCTGCCTTCAAAACTAGCGATGCTGGTCTATGTTGCTGGTTTATTGATATTGTCCGATAGTCTTTTTATATTTTGGACATATAACACTCCTTACATGATTAGCGTTTTTCTCTGTTGCAGGATTTTGGGTACTTTAATTTGTATTTGGAACAATGGACGTCGGTACTCTATCTGTTGCTTTACTATTCTACATACTGCTATTTCACTTTCTTATAGATGCCTCGTGCATATTTGGATGCTTTCTCAGATTGTCGATAATCTCCATGTGGACCGTTACTGGGTTTTATATCAAGTCCCCGTATGTGACATGGGGTATTTTTCTATCACTGTCTGGGGTGGGACTTCCACTTTTCTGGATGGATATTTGGGTTCCAATCTTCAGATGTGAAAATGTAATGACTTCATGGACTGTTTTACTTCATTTAATATATTCAAAACAGCGTTTTTCTCTTGTGAAAAAAAAAATGATTAATGTTTATCACTCTGCCTTCAAAACTAGCGATGCTGGTCTATGTTGCTGGTTTATTGATATGGTCTGATGGTCTTTTTATATTTTGGCCATATCACACTCCTCACATGATTATGATTAGCGTTTTTCTCTGTTGCAGGGTTTTGGGTACTTTAATTTGTATTTGGAACAATGGACGTCGCATTTATCCGTTGCTTTACTATTCTACATACTCGGCCATTTCACTTTCATGGACTCGTTTTACTTCCATAATATCTTCACTTTCATGGATCGTTTCACTTCATCGTTGTAGGTTTTAAAATTTTGACTGTATTTGGAACAATGGACGTCGGTACTTCATCTGTTGCTTTTACTATTCTACATACCGCTATTTCACTTTCATGGACTCGTTTACTTCATATAATTAGGGTTTTGGGTACTTTAATTTGTATTTGGAACAATGGACGCTGTGATTTCATTCCGTTGCTTTACTATTCTACATACCGGCCATTTCACTTTCATGGATCGTTTTACTTCATAAATATCTTCACTTTCATGGAATGTTTTACTTCATATAATATCTTCACTTTCATGGACTGTTTTACTTCACTGTTGTAGGGTATTGGGTACTTTAATTTGTATTTGGAACAATGGATGTCGGTACTCTATCTGTTGCTTTATTATTCTACATACTGCTATTTCACTTTCATGGACTGTTTTACTTCATATAATATCTTTAAAACAACGTTTCTCGTCTTTTAAAATTTTAATTTTTTTTTTTTAAAATTGAACCCTCTGTCGGTCTACCGATGCCTTGTAGACGTTGGAACTGCGACAACCCAGAAACGTCGGAAGAGAGACAGTATGAAAACGTTGGAAGAGCAACGTCAAAAACGTCGGAAGAGTGACGTCTAAAACTTCGGACCACGTTTAGTTGGAATTGCGACAGTTTACAAGCGTCGAAAGAGCGACGCCAAAACGTCAGGCCACGTTTAGTCGGAACTGCGATGGTTTATAAGCGTCGGAAGAGCGACGTCCAAAACGTCGGACCACGCTACGTCGGAATTGCGACGGTTTATAAGTGTCGGAAGAGCGTACGTTCCCAAACGTCGGAGGTGCGACGGTTTGTGAGACGTCGGAAGAGTGACGCTTGTTCGGAAGCGACGGAAGAAGTGTCGATAGTGCGACACTTTTTACGTGTGTCGGAACTGCGACGGCATGACAAACCACGGTTTGTCCGCCCTCGAACTGTCGCTCTTGCGACGACTATGTGTCGGAATAGCGACGAATTGGCCGTCAGAATTTCCGCTAAATTCTCTAGTGTAAGAGCCATTTTTAACAAGAGAGTAGGGTTTGTGTTCTTCAACATTCAAACTCTTACAACCAATCTTCAAACAACTCCAAACACTGACCAAAGATAATAGAAAGATGATTTAAACTTACATGGGGCAAAGGAGACTGAGAGAATTTGAATTTTGAAGAGCAGTGGCAAAAATTTTGTGTTCTAGCCCAATGCGTAGCGCGCACTTTATATGCGTAGCGCGCTACATAGTGCATTTTGCAGGAGGCTTTTGGAGGCCTTCCTGGTGTCCAAATTGAGCGTGTGATAGCTCGTTGGAAATATCTTGGAGTATAATTTCCAACCCAAGTGGAATTTTTCAATTTAGAGTTCATTTACCCTATCAAAAATCAAATCTCCCAACACTACTTTCAGCAGGTGCATCTATTCTCCTGAGGCAACGGTATTCTTGACATTTCTCCAAAACCATTATACCTGTGTAAAAAGTGAAGGAGGTTTTTCTTCCGTGGCATGTTTTGGACAAAAACCTCTCTCAGTTTTCAAAAATTCATCTTTTATTTCTCTGAAACATCATTTGAGTGAAACCTATCCCGATGTGTGAAACAGGCGATTTTGTCGAAATGAAGCGAAATGAAGGGGATAAGGGGCTTCTAAATTCTTGGGAAAATTTTTGGAAGTAGGGAGGGATGTTAGGAAGTAGGGGAAAGTGGAATCTCAAAGATTGAGTGAGGGGAAGGGGTCCAAAAGGGCAAAACACAGGCCTAGCCTAGAAAATTGCCAAGTTGTGGCAAGAAACTAGGGTTTGTGCAAAAATGAGGAATTTGGGGGATCTCAATGATGGGAAGTGTTTAATAAGGTACATTAATGATAGGGGAAGGTGTATGAACATCAGGATACAAGTTTTTCTAATGATTTGACCATCCAAGAGAAATTACCTCCAAAACCCTAGGAGAGGGAAATGGACCTTGCCTAGGCACAACCGAAGCATGAACAAGCTGTAAAATGACCCAATGGAACTTGACATGATGATGAAAACCCTCTGAATGATGGTACACTCAGCTGAATGGTGACATGGACCGACATTTGGACCGCTTTGGAAGGAATGAAAGCAAACCTTAGACCTAATGCCTAGTGACCAAATTTTGCTTGAAGACTCCTATTGAAATGACAAAATTTCGACTACACTTTAAGATCACTTTGAAGAGCATGTTTGATCACCTGAGGAAAGTGGCAAAGATTGACACTAACAACAACGCATCTAAAATAGATCTTCATGTGTAACAACAATGCTCAACAAGTCCGTATCCCATCCTTGGCGAGGAAAAACTGGAAAGTGTAATCCTACAACAACATCTCAACATACCACAAACCCTATAACAACCCAATTGTCAGTTGTATGAGAAAAATATCCTAAAATAATAGTTATCATGTTAAATTAAAAGTAGAATTAGATCACAAGGATTACATATAAAAAGAGACATACCTAGGTTGATAACGGTTGTTACAGTGGCAAAGTATGGTATCGAGAATAAAAAAGGATAAATAAAGGGTAGGAAAATGAGTGCAAAGAGATGTCAATTTCATGTCCCAACATCTCCCCCAAACTTAAGTATCTGCATGTATTGATGAATTAGATCCTGATATGCTAAGAGTGAAATTCTAAAAAATTGCAGGCTCCCGCAGTATCCTTTGTATCAATTTTGTAGCCTAGGGAAATTACAAGTTCCATTTCTCATAATATATTATTAATATGATATGGATACTCATACTGATAGGTAGGGAGCCAAATAAGAGGAAATCTGAACCTAAGTCCAAGCCAACTAGTCCCACATCTCCTAATGCACTCCACATATTGAAAAACCTTAGAGAGTGCCTAGATAAAATTCACCAAACAATAAAGGTCCTCATCTCTTAACTCCTTCCTACAAGTGTCCTATCTATGTATTCTCCCATCTAATGCATCATGCATCATCCCTCTAATGCTTCTAAGAAAACATTATTAAACCTTTTTTATGAAATCCATTAGCATCGTATTGGTGTCTAGATACTTCCATATCCTGCTATACAACCTCAAGAGTCTTTCAACAAACCCTTATTCATTTTGAATAAGAAATTTCAACCTTTCTTCATTATTTGTTATAGTATCATAGGCAACCTTCCAAATAACATGATTTTTCACAAAATAAACAAAGGCTCTCAACTAAAAATCTCCAACATATTGGGTGAGGTTAAGATATCTTTGACCAAAACAAACATAGTCATGTAGATATAGTTTATACAATAGTTATTGTTTGTATATAAGTGGTCTTCTTAAGAGTTTACAGAAAGTCTCGAGCCTCCCTTACCTCATATGGTAGTTTCTCCTTCAGGGTTTTCAATCGAAAAAGGAAGCACTTTTCTTGCAAAAACATGGGATAGGACGAAGAAGGAGGTTTGTAGATTAATATATTATGAAAAAGTTCATACATAGAATCATTCTCCTGATGTAACGGTTGTACTTCCTTTTGCAATTCTTCCAGTTGAAACAATGCTTACTTCCTTTATTTCTGAACACTCACCAAGTCCTAAAGGTTCAATTTTTCATCTCTTGTCCTCTAATATTATCAACAAATTCCTTATACTGATTTAGAGGAATAACTTCAAATTTCAGCAAGATTGCTAATTTCCTCCACTTCTCCAATTCCTTAATAAAAAATGTTGAATTCAATGGCTCCTCAGGTTTTAACTGATTTTTTTATATTATTGTTAAATCGACAGTTTCAGAATTTTCTTGAAGCATATCTTTATTCTCTTTCTCCATTGGTTGTACTATCTCAACTACTAGTTCTTGTGTGACATCAACAGCTTCGATATGTTCTTGTGGAGCAACGGTCAATTTTATTTCAGTTTTCTCCCTTTCAGCTGTTGGTTCTTGTGTAATAGTAGCATCATAAACATTTTCTTGTGGAATAACACATTTTTTCCCTCCATCCAATTCTGCTTCGACTATTAGTTCCTGTGTAGCAATAACATCTTTAGTAGGTTCTTGTGGAGCTACAATTTGGAATTCTTAATCTTCTCTCCAACTTGAATTCCAATTGAAATAGTGGTTTGCCTTTCACAATCTGCTTCCTCCAACCCTTGTTTACATCCATCACATATGACATTACTTCTTCCATTTCTGCTAGGGTTTCTAATCCATTTTGTTTTCTAGACTAAAGTTTCCCTTTAACCACGGTAAGTTGTTTCCTTAAATTCTCATTTTCCTCCTTCAATTTGATAATTCATTGAATAAGGAGGCCATTTTCAGACTTAACTGGTAAAAATACATCTTCTTGTTCATTTTTGAGCTCCTACTCTCTTTGTTGTTCCTCAAGTTCCTTTGATTTAGGTGGAATAACATGATCTTCAAGGGCCGAGGTATGATCTTTTAAAAATTATTCTTATTTCTCTTCATTTTGTTGTCCCTTCTACTCCTTTGGTTCTATTGTATTAGCACATTCCTCAGATATTGGGGTAGTTTATAGTGTAACAGTTACCCACACTCCTTGGGATTATTTCCACCCAATTGCTTCTTCAATTTCCTCTTTTTCACCACAGTTTGTATAGGAGTATATTTTTCAGATAATTCCTTAGATTCCATGGGAATTTCTATTTTAGGAACCCCTACTTCAACTGGCACTATTCTAGGTGCCCTTGTTTTAATAGTCTATGCCTCAAACCGTTCTTCCTAAATAGGGCATCCATAATAACTATCCTCAGATTGTCCATTGGATATATCCACAGGTTCTTTAGTGCATTGTCTTTTGCCTTCAACAGTTGTACCAACACACATTCTTATGGAACTCCATCTCTTAGGGTTTTTGTGATAGGGTCTATGAGGTTTAATCACTCTTGTTTTTCTAGGAAGTGTAGTTTCTCTACTTTTTCTGGGAGTTCTAAGTGCTCTATATTATAGTGTTGTTTCAACACTTAAATATTGTTCTTCACTTTCCCTTTCCTCTATTTTAGTGGCTAGTGCATGTGAATTTTCCAATAAACCATTCCATGTGATTCCATGTTGTTGGAATGACTAAATTGTGATTAACTTGATGAGAGCATTCTTGGTTAAGAAGATTTTTGGATGTTTTGTCATACACACCACCTCTTCCATATGTTGAATATTTTATCAAATAATAGGGAAAATTTATCAAATTCCCATTACGAAGATGTGTCAATAAGTGAAGATGATAATTGAATATTGTCCCAAAATTTCCCTCACAAATAAATGAAATTTCAAATAAAAAAAGCCACATCATCCTGAGGGTGATGAAGGGATGTTCTATCAATACCTTTCCTCTTGCTCCTTACTTCCTCTCCTGGTTGTAAAAATAGTCGTTGGAATAGTTATTTTCTTAGAAAAATAGCGAGCCCATGTCCAAGGTAAACCCATCACCTTGGAAATTATGTCCTATGTAATAGAAATTATGAATCCTCTAGCCTTTGAATTCTACTCCTGCAGAGCCTGTGTGGATTGCATAAAAATATGTTGACTGAAACCCCACATATTCTCAATGTAGAATAAACACCCTACATTCCTAAAAAATTATAGGGCTTCTGGATTATGAAACAGTGCATCAATGGTATCTGGTTCATGACAGATCGTCACTCCTCCCATGGTTGTTTTAGAGACTGTTACTGCTTAGAACTTTTTAGATATTGTTATAAGGCCGCACTTTGTAAATACAAAAAATTTATAGGGTAGAGAATATTAGTCGAATGGAATTTGGAAATAGGTAGGGAATAATTAAGGTTACCCTTTCATTGAATTCGGGTTTATCATCATATATGAAAAATACCAAGAATTATTTGCAAGGAATCAGATTGATTTTAAAAAATGACATCGAGAGTAACGTCGACAATGGATAATTATTAAATTAGGATAAGTGTATTTTGTGTCATCCATATGGTAATTACTGAATTGGGGTATAGTCATATGTATCATACAATAGATATGGTACACTCCTCTCCCCAACTTAATTACAAAGGTCTTCCTCAACATGTGTAATAGAAAAAGTCATATCATCCCTTAAATCCAAATATTGCAAGTAAATGAAAATCAAACATACTTGCCTTGGCTCACCATTATGATGACATAGGGTTGTACAAGAAAAACGATTGGATCAATGCTGTACAATATTTCATGTGTGGCTAAAAATGAAGCTAAATTGGACGCTACAAACAATGCCATAATGAGAAGAAAAATTGGACATTACAGAGGGAGATAAAACAAAAGCTAAAGTGGACCCTCAAACAATTGCATAACGAGGAGCAAAATAGGGTGTTACACAGGAAACTAAAATGAAAGTTAGAAAGGAAGTTAAAGTGGACGTTAAAAACATTTCCATAATGAGGAGAAAAATAGGATGTTACACAAGAAGTTATACATGAAGATACATAAGGAGATAAAGAAGAGGTTAAACTGGGTGTTTACGTTGACACTATAGTTGGTGCTTATTAGCCCCTACTAGCTATGATCGGGAAAAAATGAAAAATTAGCGCCATTCCAATAAATAGAGCCGATTTTTTCAAAAATGTGGAGAAAAATACACTAAAATAGTTGGTGGAAGCAAAAATGGGAGCTAAAGAGGAAGCTAATCATAAGGATTTGTCGTAATGTCTACTCTCTTCCTATTGGCCCAACACAACTCCAATGGTTGTATCAGAATCATCATTGGAGATGTGAAATGATAGATTCCTGTTACGTCCTTGTAAAATGGGAGTTTTTGTTACACACCTTTCTAATTATACAAAAGTGTTTTTACACTTGTAAGTCCATACAAAAACTGTATCCTCTATTAACAGGGTAAATAATGGGAATGCAATATTGGAAAAAAAATTGTATAAATAATCTATAATAACCTCGATGCCCCAAAGAAATATGTACCTCATTCTATGTCTTAGGAGTGGGAATTCTCATAATTACCTCAACTTTTGTTGGATCAAACTTCACCTACATAAGAGAGATACTGACTTAAAACAATACCTTCAATTATCATCATGTAACACTTCTTAGTACCGAGACAAAGGTGGGATTTTATGCAATGATCAATTACATTTTCAAGGCTATGCAATGCTTCATCAAACTCATCCCCAGAGGGTGTAAAGTCATTCATATATATTTCTAGACAATCAACCATATCAACAAAGATTCCAAGAATTGCTCGTTGGAAGGTTGCAGATGTGCTACAAAGTCCAAAATGTAGGACCCTATAGGAAAATGTACCTCAAGGGTAAGTGAAGGTATTTTTTTCTTGGTCCTTGTTACCCACCACCTGTGGGTAGTGTATATAGGAGAAAATGTTTCTCCTATATGGTCCCAAGATGACAATCAACAACCCCTTGTTGCCACTAGATAGCTCGATGTGCCATTATCTCCGACACCTAAGCAACCCATGTGGTCCCTCACCCACTTGTTATGATTGTATGTTTGAAGGTGGTCCTCCTGAGCCCGAAGGTATGGATTTTCTTTGGTATTGTTGAGTAATTTTCCTTACTTTTCATGGGAATTTTTTGGCATGGATTAGTGGGGGGATTCAGTGAAAAGACTTGGCTAGGTTTGTACTCTCTTCTCCACTTCCTGATTTCGTAGTTAGCTTTGTATCTTAGTCCTGTAGGATCTCCTTTACTAGCCATTAGCTTTAGGGTTGGAACTACATGGGAAATCTTGATTTTGATTGCCTGGTACCACTTGCCAACACCATATACATCACCCCCTTTCAGTTATTTTTACCTCATTCATATTTTCTCCCATCTGGGTCCACATATATCCATTGGGTCCACATAGGTTTAATATCCCCCTCCCCTTGAACACACCTTGGTTCAGGCATAGAATGATGCCTCAGGGTTGATATAGCTAAAAGAAAAGAAAAAAGCATAGTTTGGCCACTCTCAACAGGAAATATACCACAAAATGCAAAAGATAGTTGGGACATACAAATTTAGCTCGTGGGAAAATTCCAAACATGAACTCTACCCCTTATCGATGGCCATCACCCTAGTTCCTATGGGAACTAAATGATCCCTATTCATCATCAAGGAACCCATGATTGTCCCAACCCCTAGTGGGCGATGAACTGCCCCACCTTCAGGGGGTATCCACTACTATATTTACACAACATGCTCTCATCCCCTGAAGCCCCGAGCCATTATATAGAAAAATAAATCAAAGGAAAAAGGAATATGAAGAATGGGTGGAGAGAAAAAGGGTTTGGTAACTCCTGTACCACAATTTTCTCCCTCCTAAACTCATATACCCAGGTGTGGGCTTCCCTTATTATAGCTACCCTTGTGCTATGACATGTGCTTTGGATGATTCCCATAATCCCCACTTCGTTCCATCACTATATAATTTTCAACCAACCACCTAATGGATGTACCATGGACATGTCACCCCTTTAAAGGCCGAAACCACCTAATACAGTTCTTGATTAAACCCCTTATGGGCTTGGTATTGGTATACAAGGTCCTAACACTCGAGAGGGCCACATTTGCACTTGTAGGGTGAGCGTTGAGAGCCATGGGACTCCACCATAGCTAAGAGTACTTCATGGATCCCCAAAACCACTCATTGACTGCTTGTGTTCCACCTTTTGGATGAGGATGACGCACCTATTTCACCATGCCTAGCCCACTCCACACTTGCACCATACACTTTCATAAACTTGTCATATGTTCCAGGGTCAGATAAGAATGCGTCTCACCACAAAGGGCTTATGCCATCATCATGGCCCTTAAATATGGTTTACAAGTGTTTTTGGTCCACTTGGAGACCCATGAGGATATCCTTGTCCCCCTTACACCCACTTGGGGCACCACAAGGATTTGCTTGGAAACAAGGGGTCAACCCCTTGTCCACTATGTTTGAGGTCCATTCTCAGATAATGGCACACTTTGGACTTCATTAGGCCTCCTCAAAGGCCCAATGAATAACTTTATTGATCAGTAAACCCTATTTAGAGGCTTATTATTGTGTTATTGAGATATCTTGGTGGGATTGTCACCAAGGGATGTTATTATTGCACATTATTTTATTATTTTGGGCTTAATTAAGCCAAATTAGGAAAATCAAAGTCATTAGTGATTATTTAAATACAAGTGAGATGATTCATTTTCATCATCATCACCTAGATTGGGATTTAGTAGCTCTTGAGAATTTTACATTCCCTTTTGGAGGATGAGTTTAGATGTTATGGCTGAATTTTTATGTTTGAATCTATTTATCTTATCTTGGAGCTTCATTATTGGCATAATCTAACGATGATATATACTCATCTATACATGTAAGTAATGTTTTCATGCTTATTCTTTTTATTTACTTTGCCACAGGAATGTTGCTATGATTTTCGCTATACAAGTCTGAAATTTACTGCTTTCCTTTGCGAAATTGTGGAAATTTGATATTTTGTAGCGTTGCACCATTTCATGGGCCATGTATGAATGGGTGTATATTCCTAAAGAGTATTTTATTAAAATATAGCTTGATAAGTCATCAATTATTCCATATCAAATTATAAACATCTCAAGTAGTTTCTCTCAAGTCTTGATGCCATGCAAAGTTTCTTGAAGACCTCCTTGAATGGGTAAACCTCTTCGAAGCCATAAATTATCGTTGACTACATCTCTCCCAAAGTATAAGGCACTAGTACTTGAGGGAAAATTTTAAGGATAGAAAAGTATCTTGAAGTTTAAAATTTTGGCGAATCTCACTAGTCCCTAATATGTAAACTATAAATTTTTTATTTATGTATTTACAAAATTATTCAAATTTATAATGATTTTATATATACTATGTATATAATTTTGGTGATTTTTAACATTAAATAATTTTATATTGCAAAATTTGGGTGAATCATTTTTATAAAAAATGGAAATTTGCGAATATTGTTTTTGGAAAAAAAATGGAAAATTAGCCCACCTGCGAATATTAGCCCCTAAAATTTTCCATGTATTACTTCCATAGGTGGTCATCTTCAATGCATATTTCTCTCACCTCTCCTTTTCCTAGCCTCCATAGGTCATCTAGTACATCACTTATCTCATGTTTTATCCATCAAAAGACTTAAATATCTTGTCCATTAATATGATATGGTTTCCTCTAGAGGCTCTCCAAATTTCAAGAAATTTCGACTGTGCGATTATAAGATATTGCAGGCCCTAACTCAAGGATCATTTCTTGCCCTAGGTTTCTGTTGGGGCCTTTGTTTTGGGATAGAAAAAATTTGAGTTGTAGAGAGTGGAGGACAGGTGGCGGGACACAATCAAGGTAGAAAGGGAGCTGTCATAGTTGCAGAAAGACGGAAGATAGGTGGTGTGGCATGGGTAGAGAACAGTGCAGATGGAAAATATGGGAGACAAGAACAATCAATAGAACTCCCAGTAATAAAGAAGAAGTGAAAAGTAGTGAAGTAGGAAAAAAGAAAGGATTGACAGTCGCACTCGAGGAGAAACAAATAGGTAGTCAGTCAGCGGAGGAGGAGCTAGTTAGTCAGTTTAGTGAGAGGCTGATAGGGGAAAATAGAGCCTTAGGAGAGATCTGTGAGAAATATGTTGTACTGGACTAAACTTTAATAGAATCTGCGGAGTATATGTATGTTGTTCTATTATTGATAATGAAATCAGGTTGTTGTTGTGTGTAATGTTGCGAGTCGATTGATGTTAATTTTCTTATGCTGAATGTATGCTTTTTAATTCAACATTTTGAACATGTGTTGATGAGTGATAGTTTCTTCGTAGAGTTGAGATATGCTTGTTGCTTCCAAGTTTCCATAGCTGTTGTCTATGTTTGCATTTGTATTCTACCTAATCTAGATTCTAATCTTACTAAGGTCACGACATGCCTCGGGTGAGACACCCTCCTCCCTGGAGCAGGGTGAAAATGTCGGCGTTGTGATAGACTACTGTGGAAACCTTGTTGGTCACAAACCTGAACTTGGGTCTTCCCCAGAGACCTCCTTTTTTGCCAACAAATGGTTCCATTGATGGGACCTAAAAATTCATTTAGGATTTAGATCATGGTATCATGGATCTCCAAGAAGGAACTACGAAATTGGTGATATAATCACTTAGACCAGTTCATATCGCAACAAGAGTAACTTCAAAAATAGAGGGAAAATACTATCAAAGATCGGGTCATGTTTTCTGAATCTGTGAGTGACGTGTACGAAATATTCTAGGGAAAGTTTCCCGAAGAGCTTTATAATTGGTTGCAGAGAATTCAAATCAAGTAACTCCCAGGAGGATCGCATAGAGTCTGTCATAGGAGGACGCACACAGATCTAGTAGCACTCCATGAGTTAGATACTGATCTAACCTGAGTAGTATATTTTTGGGTACAATCTACCTTGGAAGGATACATTTTAGAGTTTGCAGCCAAGTGTTACCAATCTTCTACAAAAGCTGAAGACATATTTAGATCCAGATTGCGGGGAGAACTATTGAAGGAAATCCTGTTATGGAACAAAGCTTTAATGATAGACGAGGGCTTGATGTCATTCCAAAATCCTGAGATAGAGACTTAAACCTCCAGTACTTGGGGAAGGAATTGAGGGAAAGATGCTACGAGTAAGTAAGAAGGGGGAATAGGAATATGGATGTCAGAACCTCCAGTAGGCTGAGAGAGCGACGAGCACTTTGGAGGGCATAGATTGCTGAGAAGTGGCGGGAAAGGGCAATGAAAGAGTTTGAAAAGAAGGAGAGTAATCGACAGGACAAGGAAAAGGTGCCATAGAAGACAGAGGAAAGAGAAGGTCATATGGGATCCCAAGGAATGGGAGGGACCATTAAGGAAGTTAAGCAAGTGTATGGGAGCCCAGCTCGAAGAGAAAAGGGAGAAAAGTCCAATGAGGAGGACATGCACCTTGAGGAGATGTCCGATGTGGAGCTGCATGTTGCGATGGATCAACTATTACGAGAGAGGCCGACACCCATAACACAAGGTAATCCTATTCCCCAAGGTTCAAGTAGCATTAGTCTTGGCCTTCCCCTGGTACTCTATCATCCACCTAATAATTTTTTTGTTAAGTTACAGGAGTTTAGCAAGTTGAGTATTATTAAGTCTATAGTACAGATATCTACTAGCTACAGTGCTGGAAGTAAAATCTCTCAGCCAGGAAGTAGAGGTTTTGTTTTAATACCAACCACAAAGGGAAATATGGTGGGATCGTTCACCCGACACCCAGAATTATCTGGGAAAGGTAACGATGATGTGTTGCAACACTAGTATTTCAACAAAGCACTTTGGAGAGCTCGACAGACGCCTGATGCAGTCAAGTTGATTGATTTCTAGACCACTCTAAGAGAAAGAGCTTTACGTTGGTTCATTAAATGGTCAGAAGCTCATCCAAACCCAGCAATAGATGATGCGAAGAAATAATTTTTCCAAGAATTTAAATTGCCTCAGACAAATTAGTAGGGATTGTCTGAATTGTGGGAAATCAAACAGCGGGAGGGAGAAATGACCTGGGACCTGATGAGAAGACTTAAATATGTGATTGGGAAGCTAGGTTACCCAATCAATCCAAATCACCAACGGGATTGGTTCATTAAAGCACTTCTCCCATTGACAAAGACCCCACTGACACAACAGAAGATTGATACCCTTCAAGATGCCCTTGAGCAAGCCATGAAAATAGAAGCTATGGAGGGGTACGCGAAGGAGTTCAGAGGAGGAGAAGCAGTACAAGATCCTTCCATACTAGGGCTACAACACTAGATAGCTGGTTTAACGGATAAATTGAAAGACATTCAACCGATATGACCTGCAAGGCCCAACGTGTGGTGCATCCATTGCGTAATGGATGAACACGTTTCCACAGAATGTCCAAGGTTGCGAGGAAAAAATGCGAGAACTTCAACAACTGAAACAAAATGGGCTCCACCAGTTGGAGCAGTTGCGCAGATAAATACCCAAGGACTATACCAACTGCAACCCCACTTTCCGGGGTCCACACTTAGTAGAATCAGACAACAACCGACTACTGTGAAATATGCAAAGGTATTGGTCATCCCTCGTGACTATTTCCAATTTTTCAGAAATATTATAATGTTCCGAAAAATATATACTGTGAATTTTTCACTTCTACAACACATAATACAGAGCAATGTAGAGCCCTCTATGCACTAACAAGATAGGTCATCTTATAGGGTGAATGAAACTCCAAGAGGGTGAGGAGGAGGAATGATAGGTGGAAGAATAAGAGGAAGGGGACCAGCAAGGTGTTATAACTGTGATCAGGAAGGGCACGTAGCAAGGGAATGTCTGCTACCCGGGAGACCATGGTGTTCTCAATGCAGAGTTAACACACTTGCAACTGAAGACTGCCCAGAGTTGATTAAGAGATGGGAGGAAAGAGCCAGACAAAGGGGAGCTAATCTGGTTAATGCAAAACCGAGAATAGTAGAAGCTCAACCCATGCAAAGTGTAGCTATAGTAACATGGGGAGGGAAGAAAACAGGGGAGGATGCACGGGATATGGACCTGGTAAAGCTGATCAAACCCGCATCTCCAAAGAACGCTTTCAACCCGGATAGACAGAAGCAGTATTTTAAGGAGGCAGTGGAAAAATTTTCCCAGATAGGGAGGTGTAGAAGTATTGAAATTCCACAACCAACCTTCGAAAAAGAGACATACAAGTACATTGATTGAGGAATGGTTCCTACTGTTGCTGAAAATTGTAACCAACCCATCGATGCTGGAACAACTAAAGCAAAATCTAGAGTTGGTGGTGCAAGAAAATGCAGAACCTGGAGACTCAAGGAATTCAATGGAAAAATACATAAGAAGGGTAAAAATTAACAACAGAAGAACTGGAAAGGAGTTCCGTGTGAATACCCAGGTCGCGGTATTTCAAATCAAAGATACAGTGCTTGATCTCGGATCATATGTCAACATTCTACCTTGAAATAAATGGGAAGCACTGGGGAAACCAAAGTTGATATACTCTCCAATACAGCTCAGAATGGAAAATCAATAATGTATTGTACCCATAGTAAGGCTAGAAGAAGTCAAATTTGATGTCGCGGGAGTAAAAACATATACAGACTTTGAAGGAATAGACATAAATGGGGACAAGGATCCCTATCCTGCTTTGTTGAGGATAGATTGGGACTTCGATAATTATACAGTGATCGATTTAAAAAAAGGAATTAATGATATTCAAATATGGGGAAGTCAGGGTAATCCAACCACTTGAAGCATATCAAGGACCCCAATATATAGAAACTGTTGACAACAAAGAGGACGCCCAACTTCTAGATCAAATTTACCAGATGATGACAGGAAAGTGAGAATATTATATCAATCCGACAGTGGGAGGGAGCGTAAGATGGAAAAGTGTTCAGACTTCTGATTTGGGATTAGAAATAGCATGGGATGATTGGCAACAGGGAGGATATGAAACCAACACTAGAAGATGCGTTAACATTCAGGGAGTCAACTGGATTGGTACCGAGGTAAGAGGATATCTGACTCTTTCAAATATGCATGTTGTACATACATTTATTACAAAAGTGGAAGAAAAGGCACCAATAGAACATAGAGTTCCTCTTATGGATGTAGCACTACAATCCACGTCAGCAAGGTGGCGGGCCAACCATTGCAACTCTCTTCCGCTATTGGAAGATGTTTCCAGAACACTAAGAAGTAGATTCTATGAAGCTTCAGGACAACAATTCATCGAGAAGTACCAAGGGGATTCTGACCCCATAGAGAATTTAAATAATTGTGAGTATAATTGGAAGAAAACAAGATATCTAGAATATTTGTGGGTACACAACTTCATACATTCACTGGAAACCATTCCACATGCCTGGTATTTGACAGAGGAGAAGAAAAGAGGAACTGGTACCTGGGAAGCAGTTGCAGAAAGGTTTACACAATGTTTTTATTTCAAGGGAGATACAGAACCAGTTACAAATTCCCTCCAAGAAAATAAAAGAGTATTATTCTTTCCATAGCTTCAAGTAGATGAAGAAATACCATTACCAGAATAGAAAATCAAAGAATCAATAGCATGTAAACTGATAGATCGCGAGATGGACGATGGCGACTTAGAGAATCTATGACATCTAATCTTGAAGAGAAAGAAGGGGAGTGGGAAGTATAGGAAGAACCAACTACAAAAGGAATAAACCTGCTGCCCTTGAATACAAAGAAGCTAAATATTGGAAGCACAGAGAAACCCAAGATTGCATCTATCAGAGATTATTGGGATACAGAAACAACAAAGGAAATATTTGACCTACTACAGGAATACAAAGATTTATTCACATCTTCAGTAGAAGATCTCAAAGGGATTAAAGGAGATATCGGAGAAATAAAAATATTATTAAAACCAGGTGCAAGGCTGATAAAACATAGGCCTTACTGCCTAAATCCGAGAGTAAAGGAAAAGATTAAAGTAGAGATAGATAAAATGCTGAAGGCAGGCTTGATTTTTCCAGTTGAGGAAGAAGAATGGGCCAGTCCCATTGTGATACAAAGAAAAAAGGAGAAATCAGAGATTAGAGTGTGTGTAGACTATAGAAGTCTCAACGACGCATGCATTCATGATCCGTTTCCTACTCCATTTAGCGATGAGGTTCTCGATAATGTAGTAGGAAATGAAGCCTATTCATTCACAGATGGCTTCCCAGGATATCATCAGGTGAGAATAGTGGAAGAAGACATAAAGAAGATCACATTCAAAACCGAGTGGGGATCATTCACATACCATGTCATGCCTTTTGGACTAAAGAATGCACTAGCTATGTTTTCGCGTATAGTGATAGCATTATTCAGGGACTATATCCATATGTTCCTAGAGGTATATATGGATGATTGAACAATTTACAGTTTATTGAAGAACCATCAACCTTAAGAAATGCATCTTTGCAGTACCTTTTGGGACACTTTTGGGACATGTCATTTGTAAGCAGGGTGTGTGTGTGGATCCAGGGAAGGTAGCAGTAATTGTTAACATAGAGGCACCAGAAACTGTAAAGCAATTGAGGTCGCTACTTGGACATAAAGGGTACTACAAGAGGTTCATCTGAAACTATGCAAAGATTATAACACCATTGGAAAAACTGTTGCAGAAGTCGAAGAAGTTTATGTGGAACGATGAATGAAGTAACGCCCTAGACACATCGAAAGAAAAAATAGCAAGTGCACCCATTTTGGTCCATCCTAACTGGGAAAAACAGTTCCATGTCCACATTTATGCCTCAAGTATTGCATTAGGAGCGGTGTCAGCTCAGCCAGGAGAAACTTCCATTGATCATCTAGTGTACTTTGCAAGCAGGAAGTTTTCCACAGTTGAAAGAAATTATACAACAACAAAACGATAAGCTCTTGCGATGGTATACTCTCTTTATAAATTTCGTCATTACCTATTGGGAGGTACATTCAAGTTCTTCACGGATCACTCAACATTGAAATACCTGGTAAACAAACTCGTGCTTGAAGGAAAAATTTGTATATGGCTCCTACTATTCTAGGAGTTCACTTTTGAAGTAATAGTAAAACCAAGGAGGTTAAACGTGGGTCCTGACCACTTATCAATATTGGAGAATGGGGAAAATGGGGGATCCCTTGATGAACAGCTGCCAGATGCTGATCTATTCAGAGTGGAAGCCATCCTAGATTATCTAGAGAAAATAACAGTGTATCTGGCCACAGGGAAATGCCCAACATAATACACGACAACCCAAAAAATTCATCTGGTAGTGAAAGCGGCTGAATATAACCTAATAGCAAGACAATTATATAAAATGGGATTGGATCACGTCTTGCAAAGATGTGTCCTAGACCATGAAAGAGAAGATATCCTATGGGAGTGTCACAACGGGGTTGCGGGAGGCCACATCGACACAAAACCCACCGTGAGGAACATACTACATGCAGGGTTATGGTGGCCCACAGTTCACAAAGATAGCAAGGCATATGTGAAAAAAATGCGATGTCTGCCAAAGAATAGGACGTCTGTTGCACCGTGATGCGTTACCACTACAACCTGTAAGAGCAATGTAGGCATTTGAAAAATGGGTCGTCGACTTTATAGGGCTAATTGCACCAACGACACAACATTCACAGGAAAGGTATATAATAACCACAACTGGTTATCTCAGAAGATGGGCAAAGGCGACACTAGTAAGAGACTGCACAACAGACACAACAACCAAATTTATTTTTGAGAACATCATTAGTAGATTTGGTTGTCTCAGGAGCCTAACAGGTGATCAAGGTACACACTTCATTAATACAACAATTAAATCCATGCTAGATAACTTTATGGTACAACATCAAAAAAGAAACCCGTACCACCCTCAAGCGAATGGAACCATTGAGGCATTCAACAAGATCTTAGAAAAAGGACTAACCAATATATGCAACGCCAACTGGGATTAATGGGATGAAAGGATACTAGCCACATTGTGGGCATACAAGACATCCATAAAGAGATTGCATAATCAAACTCCATTCCAGTTGGTATATGGAAGAGAGGCTGTAGTACCAGTCGAATTTATCATACCAAGTCTCTTAATTGCTTCAACAGTGCATATGACAGACGAAGACTCAATCATTGAATGCCTCTACAATCTACAAGAGCTTGAAGAAGATATGTTTCTAGCAGACTTCCATCAGACATTACAAAAATAAAGACAGAAAGCCTAGCATGACCATCACATCAAGCACAATAATTTCACCATCGGAGGAAAAGTCCTGCTATACGACAACAAATTCTAGAAGTTCTCAAGGAGACTCAGAATGCACTGGATGGGACCGTATCACGTCATAGAAATTAAAGACTCAGGCATGGTTTGAATGGCGCAACTAGATGGAAAAATACTATAAGGATGGGTGAATGGCGCACGCTTGAAACCCTATCATGAGTAAGCTCCACCAATTATCTTTTTTCACATAACTCTCACAATCGAGAGAAGCCAGTAGGGTAGAGTAGAAAATATAGAGTCAATAACTCTCTCATACTCAAGATGAGACATAGAATTACCATACTTTAAGCTTTCTCAATCCATTAGAATAGAAATCTCAATAAAAAGACTGCACACTAGCGTAGGAGAGTAATCAGACCTGTTGCGCTGCAGAGACCTCATCACAACCAATTGCGGTTTAGGGGGGGGGGGGTGTAGAGCCTACAGTGTGAGATAGCCAAGCATGTCAAATATCATTCACTCATAATGACCCATCATACCGTTGTTAGTATGTAGGATCACTCGAATTTGAAAAAATAAATTCCGTAATTAGTAACCCTCATACTATAATAAATTTTCCCTATCAAGCCATAATTATTACCCATTACGTCTACCCAAATCCTGAAGCCACAATCAACAATGTCAAAATACACCTCACCATTGTAACTAATTGCACAAATATAGCCGCTGGAAAGACAAAAAAATTTAATTAGTTATGGGGTCATATCAACCTCATTTGTGCCGGTAACATTACTTAACCCACATGAAAGAAGAAAAGCACCAGATTGCCAACAAAGTCTAAGTTAGAAGAAATAGAAACAACTACAACAACAAGCAAGATTTCAGCAAAGGAAGTTCAAAGAAGTAGACCAGCAGCAAGAATTCACAGCAATAGACCAACAACATTAATTCAGGTATATAGTAGGAGAATGAAGATGACAAAGATAGCAACATCAATCATCGAGCCCGAGCTCGATGTGAGAATTTAGAGGATAGAATCGTTGATCGATAAGTACGGCAATCCTTCGTTAATTGATACAGATTTCATGGACTCATATCAATTCCCAGCTATGAAGAGGCAAGTGTATATGGAGAATTATGCAATGGATGGAGGAGGTGAATCAACAAGGATGAATCCAGAATTAAGAGGTATTCAAAGGTCGACTATACTGAACCTCAGGAATCTCCCGGTATTTGGAATGACGGGAGAGACAATGCAGTGTAAAAAGTTCCTGATGAGCAGAGTTCAGAATGGATCATTATAGCTTGGGAGGGAGATCCCAATCCATGCAGAGGACATCAACAGACTTACAATATTATCATCGGAGGGGAACGATGTCTCAACGACATTTCAGAATGTGTCCAAGAGAGCCAAAAAGTCAAGGGATTATGATTACTACAAGAAGTATGAGACCAGAAGAGGAGGGAAGGGAGCGAAGATCGACCTCATAAAAAATCAAGTGGTGAAATTTTCCTGCTATCTGATAGATGGGAAAACAATGAGGCATTACACTAAAGGAGAATGCACCATGGACACCATCTTAGTCGCAGAACACTGCCTCCCAGGAGCACAATTAAACTGGTGCACATTCTTGTTGAACGAATTGTTTGAGGCCTATGAGGATAACTACAAGTGAGCCATGGGATTCATCTATGGCTATCTCATCATGGCCTTTGCGATGTGGAAATGGACTCCCCCAGGGATTAAGCAGCTCACAGAAATCACTCATGACCAACCAATGGCGTTAAGGTTTAGGCCTTGGAGAGTATTAGGAGATTTCAGTACCAAAGAGGTGAATGAGGAGGCTTTCTCATTCCGGTATAGACAGATGGTCGATTTGATGGTGAGCCAACAAAGGGTTCCGAGGGACATAATGGAACATACTCTTCACATATATGGTTTGGGGTAACCCACAACAAGACCTATATCCGACCTAGTTGCGTAGGAAAAACAACTTTCCGAATGTGGCCACTGAAGTTCCAAATAGAAGAATACACCTTCCACACCGAAGTCTGTTCGTGGCCAGGAGCTACGATGGAAGTCAGAACGGAATCCCCCATTACTAATTTGAGGTGATGCTACCAAAAGCACTCCCAGGGGAATCACCGGAAGAAGCAACGAGGAGGATTTCCCAACTGCAACTGCGACCCCTACTGGACTAGCTCGACACGAAGGTGAAGGGCTTTAACCTGGTAATAGAAACTCTTACAAGCACATATACTATATTTCCTATTTTTTCTCAGTTCCAAACTTTGAATTCTGCATCCCCATCCACAACCACCCCCATCATTACTACCCTACCATCCACCATGTTCAATTTCTCTCCAGTAACCACGGTCACTCCAATCCACAAGAACAAGGTGCCCAAGCCTCTGGTAGCTTCACCCAAAACAAAGAAAGCACGAATTATGGTACCAAGCAAGTAGTTGATCTCACCCCACCCTATGGTTACAAGTGTACCAATTCAAGAAGAGCCAAAGTTTACCACCCAAACAATGTTAGGTCCCTATATTACTATTATAGTCCCTTATTGTTGTTATTGTAACCCCCTTATTGTTATTATTGTGCCCTTAAATTATTACTGTTAGGTCGGCTAGGATTACATTGCGGCCCCATGGACTCCTATATATAGAAAGGAGGTTTTGTAATTTGTATCATCCAAGAATTGTTCATTCATGTAATGTATTGGAGGTTGCCCCCTCAAAGTGGCTTATTTCTAAGGCGTTGATATCTCTTTTCTTCTATTTTTGGAGCTGGTTTCCCAACATTTGGTATCAAAGCTTTAGATTCTAGGGTTTTGTTGCTCCAAACAGGTCATCATGGTATTTTTGCTATAAGTTTTTCTCTATGAAGGTTCAGAAGTTGAAATATTTAGAGTGCGAAGTTGAAATACTGAGGAACATCATTGCAAAATTTCAGACCTTGGTTCAGAATATTTTCAGAGATATGATCTGTGGAAGTTAGGTCTTTTTGCAGGCTCTTGAATTTCACTTAAAAAGGTCATCGCATAATTTTCGCTATAAATTTTTTTCCACGAAGGTTCAAAAGCTAAAATTTTTAGAGCGCGAAACTGAAATCCTGAAGCACATTGTCACAAAATTTCATATCTTGGTTCAGAATATGTTTGGAGATATGATCTGTGGAAGTTAGGTATTTTTCAGGCTCCTGAATTTCATCTCAAAGAGGTGATTGTGGGAAAATTTTCATAACTCTCTCTTTGAGAATCAGAATGGAATTCTATAAAAAGTTACTGGAAGTACACGAACTATAGTTTCCTGTCTGTAAATATCAGAGCCAAAGGAGCAAACAGTGACACGTGGAAAACCGTACAAGTTCGCTCTACTGAACCATCCATAATTAGGTCATTGTGGGAGATTGGGAATAACTTTGTCTTGAAGAATAAAAAACAAGTCAGATGTATGGAAATTGAAAGAAGATTCAGGGGGCTACGTTAGGTTTGAATTTCAGATATTGAAGATCTGAAATCACAAAGATAATTTAGCTTCAATATATAGCTCCTCAAAATCAAGAAAAAGGTGTGTATTTTTTTTTCAAATTGCATAAGTCTTGTTTGAAAAATCAGTTTTAAGTGATTCCAAAGGCCTATTGACCATAGATATCAGTATTGGGTTCTTAAATGCCTCCTCAAAATAATTCAACACCAATTAAGCCCTCAGAGTACTCTACTATGACTCATGAAGATGAATAATTGCAACATGATCTATCAAAATTACAAGAGCAGGTGCACCAAAATTCGTTCTCGCAAAGAGCAACAAAAAATGAAATCGATGTTTTGAAGAAAAGCATGGAAGCTAAGATGGATGGTTTGAAGAAAGGCATGGAAGCTACGATGGATGGTTTGAAGAATGGTATGGAAGATAAAATGGATGGTATGGAAGAAAAAATGGAAGGTTTGAAGGAATACATGGAAGGTTTGAAGGAAGGTTTGTCAAAGTTGATACAAGAAATAATTCCTAATGGAGAAAAGATAGTAGATGAAAATCATGAGGAGAACAAAATAAATGTTAATCATGATTTCATAAACTCTAATGTTGGATTAAAGAACCACCATATTCCAAATATTGATATGAGGAAGTTTGATGGCAAGGATCCCGTAACATGGATACTACAGATGGAGCAATATTTTGATATCAATAATGTGAAAAACAAACAAAAGGTATGCATTGCAACTTTACATTAAGAACAAAATACATTTGTATGGTATTGTTGGCTTTGCTCCCGTAAAAAAATTGTCACTTGGTCAATTTTTACGGAGGAAATGATGTCACATTATGAGGATACAAAAAGCAACACCTTCTTTAGCCAATTGATAAATCGCAAACAAAAGGGTTTAGTGGCGGAGCACATTGAGGACTTCCAAAAATTGAATATAAGGGTAACAAATATTCCAGAGGAACACATAATTGATCTCTTCATAGGTACTTTAAAGGATAACATCTAACATGAAGTTTGCGTTTTGGAACCTGATTCATTGGAGAAGGCATTCAGGTTGGCAAGAAAAATTGAATGTAAAATTATGGCGACAAGAAAACCTACCACTCACTTCTATAAAGATGGAAGTGTTGCTACCCCTAGATTTCCACAACCTACAAGGTTGACACCACAACAATTGGAAGAAAAAAGAGCCAAAGGGATTTTCTACAGTTGTGATAGAAAATACACTAAAGGTCATAAGTGTGCTGAGAAGAAATTATTTTACATATATTATGAAGAGGAAGAAGAAAATGAACAAGAAGAGGATATACACTAGGAACCAGCCCTAGAAGAGGAAGAAATGAGTTCGACCATATCGTGTAATGCATTGGCAAGAATTACCACTCCTCAAAATCTCAAGATAGAATGACATATCAAGAAGAAAAAGGTAATAGTATTGATTGATTCAGGTAGCACCCATAATTTTATTCATTGTAAGGTAGCCAAGGAATTGAATTGCTTCTTATACCCAGCACCAGAATGTCAAGTGATGGTTGAAAATGGAGGAACTATAAATTTCTCTGGAAAATGCCATAATATCAAGCTGACCATGGGGGAATATGTATTGAATAGTCCAATGCTTTCCATTCCTATGGGAGGTGCTGATGTTGTACTAGGAGTACAATGGTTACAATCTTTGGGGACGGTAGCTTTTGATTTTCAGGAACTTTTCTTGATATTTTTTTCAGAAGGAAAGGAAGTGGAATTATGGGGTATTGCAGGGAAGCCGGGAAAGATAATAAGATCTAATTTCATGACAAAGCTTATAAAGAAATAACAACGAGGTGTAATTGCACAATTATGCTCACTAGAAGTTCCAACATCAAAATCATCTATTCTATAGATCTCCAAAAAGTCTTGGAAAATCATTCCAAGGTGTTTGAAACTCCCAAAGGGCTCCCACCTATTCTTGATCATGATTATGCTATTCATTTTATTCCAGGAAGTGTTCCTCCAAACATCAGGCCTTATAGATATCCTTATGTCCAAAAGAGCGAAATTGAACGTATGATTGCAGAAATGTTAGAGGCGGGTATAATTCAACCTAGTCAAAGTTCTTTCTCTGCTCCTGTAATATTGGTACACAAGAAGGATGGATCATGGCGAATGTGTCCGGATTATAGGGAGCTCAATAAGCTCACCATTAAAGATAAATTTCCCATTCCTATGATTGATGAATTATTGGATGAATTACATGGAGCAATTTATTTTACCAAGTTGGATCTTCATTCAGGATATCATCAAATTAGAATGAAGACTGAAAATATTCCAAAAAAAACATTTCAAACTCATGAGGGTCATTATGAATTTTTGGTCATGCCTTTTGGCCTTACCAATGCACCTTCTATATTTCAAGGGTTGATGAATTCCATTTTCAAACCCTTCCTTAGAAAATTTGTGCTAGTATTTTTTGATGATATACTAATCTACAGCAGGTCTTGGAAGGATCATGTTCAACATGTTGACAGGGTGCTCAAACTATTGGAGGAGAAACAATTATATGCAAAAAACATCCAAATGTTTCTTTGGAGTACAAGAGGTGGAATATCTGGGTCATATTGTATCTCACGAGGGTGTTAAGGTAGACCCTAAAAAAATTAAAGCCATTAAGGAATGGAAAGTCCCCACAACCATAATGCAGTTGCGAGGATTTCTCGGGTTAACAGGGTGTTATTGCAAGTTTGTTAAGAATTATGGCAGAATAGCTTCACCTCTAACAAAATTATTGAAGAAAGATGCATTTTCATGGAATCCTCAAGCACCTAAGGCCTTTGAACATCTTAAAGAGGCAATGTGCCTAGCACCGGTCTTAGCTACACTAGAATTCACAAAAACGTTTATTGTGGAATGTGATGCCTCAAGAAATGGAATTGGTGCTGCTTTAATGCAAGAAGGAAGACCCATTTCATTTGAAAGTCATCTAATCAAAGGATAGTATTTACAGAAACCTATTTATGAGAAGGAAATGTTAGCAATACTGCATGCACTAAAGAAATGGCGAACTTACCTAATGGGAAGATACTTCAAGGTAAAAACAGATCATGATAGTCTTAAACACTTTTTGGAACAAAGACTATCTTCAGAAGAGCAGAAAAAATGGGTCACAAAGATGTTGGGTTATGAATTTGAAATAATCTACAAAAAAGCGAAGCTAAATGTTGTTGCAGATGCACTCTCAAGAAAGAATGAAGAGGTGGAAGCATTGCTTTGTGCCATTTCTATTATCCAACCAGATTGGATAGCCAAAGCAAGAGATGAATGGAAGAAGGACGATGAAGTGTGGACACTCATTCAAAAGTTGCAGCAACATCCTAGTAAATCTGATACATTTAGTTGGAAAAATGATTCCTTATGGTACAAAGATCTCTTATATGTTTGTAATAATTCCCAACTAAAACAAAAGATTCTTTTGGAATTGCACACTTCTCCTTTAGGAGGACACTCAGGATTTTTAAAAACTTACCACAGGGTGAAGAAATAATTTTTTTGGGATGGCCTTAAATCTGATATTCAAAATTTTGTGGCAGAATATTTCATTTTCCAGTAGAATAAAGTTGAGACAATTAAGACCCCCAATCTTCCACAACCTTTATCCATTCTAAGTCAACGTTGGGAGGAGATTTCAATGGATTTTATCACAAGTTTACCTAAGTCCAAAGAAAAGAGTGTCATCATGGTGGTAGTTGATAGACTTACCAAGTATGCACACTTTTGTGCATTATCTCATCCATTTAAAGCAAGTACAGTTGCTACTACATTTATGGACACAATTCAAAAGTTACATGGAAACCCAAGGGTTATTGTGAGCAATAGAGATCCCATTTTTACTAGAAATTTTTGGACGGAGTTATTTTCTTGTTTGGGTACTCAATTAGCTCATAGCTCATCTTATCATCCTCAATCCGATGGTCAAACTGAGATAGTAAATAAATGTTTGGAAGGATATCTTCGTTGTTTTGTATCTGATAAACAAACACAATGGGTCAAGTGGTTACCTCTCGCTGAATGGTGGTATAACACTTCCTTCCATACTGCAGCAAAAATGACCCCATTTATGGCACTTTATGGATATCACCCACCATCCATCACATCATCTTTAAGAGAAAATTCAAAGGTTCAAGCAGTGGAATATCACATTGAGCATCAACAAGAAGTTCTCAAACTCTAAAAGGATAACCTAAATTTGGCACAAAATCAAATGAAAAAATAGGCAGATCAACATCGCAACGAGAGAAGTTTTGATGTAGGAGATTGGGTATTTTTATAGCTACAACCATATAAACAAATGTCCCTTAAGCAAGCTAAGAAGGATAATAAATTATCGCCAAAGTACTATGGTCCTTACAAGGTGTTGCAAAATATTGGTACTATGGCATACAAATTGGAGCTTCCTGCTTCTTCATGAGTGCATCCACTTTTCCATGTTTCATTCTTAAAGAAGGTTATAGGTGAAGATCTTCCAGTTAAAAAAATATTGCCAGAACTTGATGAGGAGGGAAAAATCATATTGGAACCTGAAGCGGTCAAGGAAACAAGAACTCGATAACTACGGAATCAATCAATTTCAGAGTATCTCATCAAGTGGAAGAATTTACCCACTGAATATTCTACATGGGAGGATGATAATTTTATACAGAAGCACCTAGAGCTACTCAAGCGTTGAGGACAACACTTTTTTGAAGGAGAGGGGCATGTTAGGTCCCTATATTACTATTATAGTTTCTTATTGTTGTTATTGTAACCCCCTTATTGTTATTATTGTGCCCTTAAATTATTATTGTTAGGTCGGCTAGGATTACATTGTGGCCCCACTAGGATTACATTGTCGCCCCATGGAATCCTATATATAGAAAGGAGGTTTTGTAATTTGTATCATCCAAGATTTTTTCATTCATGTAATGTATTGGAGGTTTCCCCCTCGAAGTGGCTTATTTCTAAGGCGTTGATATCTCTTTTCTTCTTTTTTTAGAGCTGGTTTCCCAACAAACAACCTCTGCGCTACCTGTGTTTGATCCGTATTTTAGTCCTAAACATTTATACATTATCTCCACCTCATCAGCACAACTTTTCACCACACAATTCATTCACCTCCAAGGACCACTCTATCCACACTTCGTCCACCTCAGCATCTATCTCAGATCCATTAAAACCAGGGCACAAAAAAAATGGTGATACCCAGGCAGAAGTTAACTCGGGTACGGCTGGAGTACCCGAGGTTGAACAACCCTCCGTGGGACATGGCACCTTTCTAGAACTATTAGTTCAAGGAGGGTCTTTCACTTATGATACAACACCCACCTCACTAGAGCTGAACCCTTTCTAGAAAGCCAACCTGGTATTGCAACAGATTATACCGTCCACTAGTATGAACATCCCTGAACCTTAGCTATCACAACAGAACTAGCGAACATCCCCACAAGAACACTCAGAGAGATCGCTAGTGGGAAACCACTCAGAGAAAAATAGTCGACCCAGGAGATGTCAGGCGTTGAAAACTTGCAGAATTGGGGAGCTAGCCAACCATATAGGTTTATCCAATTGACATCACAACAAGTAGAAGGAATTCACAATAACCTCCAACAGAGGTTCGAGCAGCAACAACAACAGGTCATCGCGCTTACTGAGGAGTCCAATCAGCTTAAAAGTGAAAAGGATACCCTACATGAGGAGCTGGAACAAGTGACAAAAATCTTCAAGAACCTATGGCCGACTATCGTTCCCCAGGATAGAAAAACGCCAGAGGACATATCAGCTTGCTCAATGGTCGAAAGATCCATCCGAGTGAATATGGCATGCACAAGTCTGAGAAAAGTGAACCAAGAACTCAAAGAGGTGCTCACAGCTAGACCAACATTACCAGACCCTTCCACAATATATGGCGAGAAGGTCACAAAGAGACAAAGGTAGGTAAACGGCATGAGGGAAACCATTGGGACGACGATTAAAGAGGCTTATAGGCTGTTGGAGTAGTTACATGAATTCTCGAACTCACTAATGATGGAAGCCCACCCAATTTCAGTGAAACTTCAGAAATTTTTTTGGGAAATCAAAGAAGCCACCAATCTAGTTGGCGTAACACAACTGTACAACCAGGCAGACGCGCTGGAAACCAAAATCCAGGAAATCGAAGAACACTCAGCGGCCACAAAAGAACTCCTTAGAGAGTTAAGGAAAACGGTAAAACAAAAAGTTGAGGCAATACAATAGATGGTGACCGAATTCGAGCCAAAGATACGGGAGGTGTTCAACAAGCTTCTGCCTGTGGCGACTGAAACAGAGGCTGAAAGAGTCACTAGTACATTTGGCAGAAATTCCGACACTTGGTTCCGACACTTTTGACCAAGTGTCAGAAATTTCCCCAATTTTTTTCAACTTTTTCAAATCCCGCCTGAAACCGTCGCTATACTGACGTTCAGAGACACGTGTTGCAATACCGACACTTAGACGAAGTGTCGAAATTTTGACGTTTGGAGGAATCCATCGGAATTGCGACAATATTGGCAATAGCGTTGCTATTGCGACAGTTTGAGGATATCGTCGCTATTGCGACAGTTTGAGGAAAGTGTCACTATTGCGATAGTTTGAGGAAAGTGTCGCTATTGCGACGTTTGAGAATATCGTTGCTATTGCAATAGTTCAGGCAAAGGTGTCGCTATTGCGACAGTTTCGGCAGAAACTTCGCTCTTGCGACGATTTGGGCTAAGTGTCGCTCTTGCGACAGTTTGGGCTACGTATCAATTCTAATTCACTCTCTAACTGAATTTCGACATATGTCAACAATGATTTGATATTATTTGAATTAATTAGGGTTAGTTCAACATTATTGCTATAAAATTTTTATGTGAGGTTGTAGGCCATGAAACTTCGACCATGTTAAGGATAATTTTTTTTGAACATCTAGTCCAAGCGTCAGATCTTTGTTCATTATATTTTCAGAGATATGCTTTAAGGAAGTTAGGGTTTATGTATGCTCTAGAATTCTTTCTCAAATCATGGTCATCTTGGTATTTGGCGATCTTCTCGTCTGGAAATTTTTAAGCTATGAAATCTTCATACATGGCCTGTTTTCCGTTTGCTACCTTGTGTCTCCGGGTGGCCGGGCGCGCCGTGCGACGCCGCACGACCAAGGGCGCTCGGGTCGGGCTGTTTTGTGTGAGGGCGCCCGTGTCAGATTTGCTAACTTGTGACCGCCTGGGTGCCTTAACGTTCACATTCGGGTGGCCTATTTTCCATTTTCTACCTTGTCTCTCCGGGCGGCCGGGAACGCCGTGTCACGCTGTGTGACGTCCCACGACCAAGGGCGCCTGGGTCGGGCCGTTTCGTGCAAGGGCGCCTGTGTCAGATTTGCTAACTTGTGACTGCCCGGGTGCCTTAATATGCACATTCGGGTGGCCCGTTTTCCGTCTGCTACCTTATGTCTCCGGGCAGCCGAGCGCACCGTGTGACGTCGCACGACCAAGGGCGCCCGAGTCGGGCCGTTTCGTGCGAGGATGCCTGTGTCAGATTTGCTAACTTGTGACCGCTCAAGTGTCTTAATTTGCACGTTCGGGCGACCTATTTTCCATTTTCTACCTTGTTCCTCCGGGTGGCCGGGCGCACCATGTCGTGCCGTGTGACGCCTCATGGCCAAGGGCACCTGGGTCGGGTCATTTCGTGCAAGGGCGTTCGTGTCAGATTTTCTAACTTGTGACCACCCGGGTGCCAGCTTGAGTACGTTCAAGCAACCTGTTTGCTGTTTTCTACCTTGTGCCTCCGTGCGGCTGGGCGTGTCGTGTCGCGCCGTGTGACGCTGCATGACCAAGGGCACCTGGGTCGGGCCGTTTCGTGCGAGGGCGCCCGTGTCACATTTGCTAAGTTGTGACCGCCCGGGTGCCTTGTGCATGTTCGAGCGCCCCATTTTCCATTTTCTCCCTTGTGGCATCGTTTGGTAGGGCGTGCCGTGTCGTGCCGTGTGTCATGCCGTGTGAGGTCACCCGGCCGGGTGCGCCATGTCACACCTTATGACGCAGCACAACCAAGGGCGCCTGGGTCTGGCCGTTCTGTGCGAGGGTGCCCATGTCACATTTTATAACTTTTGACCGCCTGAGTGCTAGCTTGTGCACATTCGGGCAGCCCGTTTTCCGTTTGCTACCTTATGCCTCCGCACGGTGCGCCGTGATGCCGCACGAACAAGGGCACCTGGGTTGGGCCGTTTCGTGCGAGGGCACCCGTGTCACATTTGCTAACTTGTGACCACCCGAGTGCCAGTTTTTGCATGTTCAGGCGGCCCATTTACCATTTTATACCTTGTGCCTCTGTGCGGCCAGGTGCGCCGTGTTGCGTCGTGTGACGCCACACAACCAAGGGTGCCCAGGTCTGGCCGTTTCGTGCAAGCATGCCCGTGTCAGATTTGCTAACTTGTGATCACCCGAGTGCCTTGTGCACGTTCGGGTGGCCCATTTTCCATTTGCTACCTTGTTCCTTCGGGCAGCCGGGCGCGCCGTGTCGCGCCTTGTGACGCTGCACGACCAAGGGCGCCTGGGTCAGGCCATTACGTGCGAGGGCGCCCGTGTCAGATTTGCTAACTTGTGACCACTCGGGTGCCTTAATGTGCACATTGGGTGGCCCGTTTTCCATTTTCCATTTGCTACCTTGTGCCTCCGTGCGCCTGGGAGCGCTGTGTCACGCCTTCTGATGTCGCACGACCAAGGGCGCCCGGGTCGGGCCGTTTCGTGCGAGGGCGCCCGTGTCAGATTTGTTAATTTGCGACTGCCTGGGTGCCTTAATGTGCATGTTCGGGTGGCCCGTTTTTCATTTTCTACCTTGTGTCTCTGGGCGGTCGGGTGCGCCATGTCAGGCCATGTGACGTCACATGACCAAAGGCGCCTGGGTCGGGTCGTTTCATGCGAGGGCGCCTGTGTCATATTTGCTAAGTTGTGACCGCCCAGGTGCCTTAATGTGCACATTCGGGCGACCCATTTTCCATTTGCTACCTTGTGTCTCCGGGCAGCCGGGCGCGCCGTGTGACGTCGCACGACCAAGGATGCCCAGGTTAGGCCGTTTCGTGCGAGGGCACCCGTGTCAGATTTGCTAATTTGTGACCACCTAAGTGTCTTAATTTTCACATTCGGGTGGCCCGTTTGCCGTTTGCCACCTTGTTCCTCCGGGCGGCTGGGCGTGCCGTGTCGCGGCGTATGACACCTCACAACCAAGGGCGCCTGGGTTGGGCGATTTCGTGCGAGAGCGCTCGTGTCAGATTTGCTAACTTGTGACTGCCCAGGTGCCAGCTTATGAATGTTTGAGCAGCCCGTTTTCCATTTTCTACCTTGTGCCTTCGTGCGGCCAGGCGCGCTGTGTCACGGCATGTGACGCTGCACGCCCAAGGGTGCCTGGGTCAGGCCAATTCTTGCGAGGGCACCCGTGTCACATTTGCTAACTTGAGATAGCCCAGGTGCCAGCTTGTCCATGTTCAGGTGGCACGTTTACCGTTTGCTACCTTGTGGTTCAATGCGGCCGGGCGCGTCGTGTCGCGCCTTGTGATGCCGCACGACCAAGGGCGCCCGGGTCTGGCCGTTTTGTGCGAGGGCGCCCTTGTCACATTTGCTAACTTGTGACCGTCCGGGTGCCAGATTGTGCATGTTCAGGCGACCCGTTTTCCATTTGCTACCTTGTGCCTCTGTGCGGTCGGGTGTGCCGTGTCTCGCTGTGTGACGCCGCACGACCAAGGGCGCTTGTGTCGGGTCGTTTCGTGCGAGGGCACCCGTGTCACATTTGCTAACTTGTGACCGCCCAGGTGTTAGCTTATGCATGTTCGGGTGGCCCGTTTACCATTTTCTACCTTGTGCCTTTGTGTGGCCGGGTGTGTCGTGTTACGCCGCATGACCAAGGGTGCCCGGGTCTGGTCGTTCCGTGCAAGGGCACCCATGTCATATTTGCTAACTTGTGACCACTTGGGTGCCTTGTGCATGTTCGAGCAGCCCGTTTACTGTTTGCTACCTTGTTCCACCGGGCGGCTGGGCGCGCCGTGTCGTGCCTTGTGATGCCGCACGGCCAAGGGCGCCTGGGTCGGGCCGTTATGTGCGAGGGTGCCCGTGTCAGATTTTCTAACTTGTGACCGCTCGGGTGCCTTAATGTGCATGTTTAGGTGGCTCGTTTTTCGTTTGCCATTTTCTACCTTTTGCCTCCGTGGGGCCGGGCAAGCCGTGTCGTGCCTTGTGACACCGCATGACTAAGGGCGCCCGTGTCAGATTTGCTAACTTATGATTGCCCAAGTGCCTTAATGTGCACATTCGGGTGGCCCGTTTTCCATTTTTCGTTTGCTACCTTGTGCCTCCGTGCGGCTGAGCGCGCCATGTCGCGCCTTGTGACGCTGCAAGACCAAGGACGCCCGGGTCAGGCCGTTATGTGCGAAGGCGCCCGTGTCAGATTTGCTAACTTGTGACCGCTTGGGTGCCAACTTGTGCACATTCTGGCGGCCCATTTTCTGTTTGCTACCTTGTGACTCTATGCAGCCGGGCGCGCCATGTCGTGCCGTGTGACGCCACATGACTAAGGGCGCCTGGGTCGGGCCGTTTCGTGCGAGGGCACGCGTGTCACATTTTCTAAGTTATGACTGCTTTGGTGCCTTGTACACATTTGGACACTCCATTTCCATTTTCTCCCTTGTGGCATCGTTCGGTAGGGTGTGCTGTGTCATGCCATGTGAGGTCGCTCGACTGGGCGCGTTTGGGTCGAGCCGTTTTGTTCGAGGGCACCCGTATCAGTTTTGCTAAGTTGTGACTGCCCGGATGCCTTGTGCACGTTCAGGTGGCCCGTTTTCCCTTTGATCCCTTGTGGCATCGATGTTCGTTCGGGTGCATCATGTCGCGCCGTGTGAGGTCGCTCGACCTGGCATGTTCCGGTCGAGCCGTTTCGTTCGAGGGCGCCCATATCAGGTTTTCTAAGTTGTGACCGCCCAAGTGCCTTGTGCACGTTCGGGCGGCCCATTTTCCGTTTGCTCCCTTGTGCACGTTCGGTTCATGCCATTTTGCTCGAGGGTGCCCATATCAGTTTTGCTAAGTTGTGACTGCCCGAATGCCTTGTGCACGTTCGAGCGGCCCATTTTCTGTTTTCTCCCTTGTGGGATATTTGTTCGGTCAGATGTGTCGTGTCGCGCCATGTGAGGTCGCCCAACCGAGTGCGTTCGGGTCGGGTCGTTTTGTTCGAGGGCGCCTGTATTAGTTTTGCTAAGTTGTGACTGTTAGCTCCCTGTAATCAACAATATTGGAAAAGTTCGATCTCAGGGAGAAACATCGTTTCAACCAACTTTGGGATTCTAGGTTCTAGCCCTCCTGAATCCGGAGAGGGATCTCTCCAATAAAGTGAAAAGATGGATTTGTCTTTGAAGTTTGGGGTAATAATATTAGGATAGTTATGAAGGCCGAGGGTTTTGTTTTTTTTTGGATGGTTGAGCATGATTACTGTTTGAGGTGGAAAATCATGAATGCAAAGAGTTTCAAAGGTGAGAAGTTGCAAGCAATCAGAGTAAACTTCGACCAAAAATATAGATAATTGAAGGTTTTAGTCCATTGGGCTATGGAGTCATAATAGGGTTTAATCGGAAAAACAAGAGGCAAGAGTGGTCCATGGGGCAAGTCATCTATGTCTAAGGATCTCTTTGAAGATTGATTTATGGAATGAAATGATACAACAAGAAAGGAAAATAAACAGATGCAGAAAAAAGAGTAGCCCAGGATCTGATAAGTACTTTTAAACTAGTCATCCTTTGACAAGCACTTAAGAAGAACATAAAAGCAAACTAGGATCTGGTAAGTACTTTTAAACTAGCCAGCCTTTGATACACTTTCAATAGAAAACATCTTAAAACAAAGGGGAACTTAAAGGCAACTGTTGGTGTAGAACAGGGATAATTTTAAGAACCCCCCTAAATTTATATATATAATAAATGGGCGAATCCCCATGATACATAGGAAAAATGGAAGGCGATTTTATTAATACTATAATATGTATATATAATTTTTTGGCGAATCTCTCATGAGATTATATTATCTTGTAAAATCATGGCGAATCATCAATACAAATGGTGAGTCACTACTACAAAATGGTGAATCGTTGTCTAGTGGAGTTCGGGGTGTTGGTTCCAATGAAGATATGGTGGTTGAACCAAGATTAGAAGGAAGAGAACCACTGAGACCAAGCATGGCAAATGGTGACACTGCCCGCGTGTTCACGACTCCTTCACGCCTTTGCTTCTTTGGTTTTGGTTCGAGTGCACATGTGATGATGAATCCTCGTTGAGCTTGTGGTTATCCTTTCAAGCATATTACAAGTCTTCTTGAAGTTTTAACAACTATTCCTCAATAACCTTGAAGTGCTCGAGACCTCTCTTGACTTTTAGCTTAGTCAAATTAGACCACAACAGTGTCCATGATAAGTAAGGAAATTTACTCAACTATACTAATGAAAATCCGTACCTCTGGGGTCAGGAGGCCAACCTTCAAACATGTGATCATAACAGATGGGCAAAGGACCACATGGCTGGCTCAGGTGGCGGAGATAATGGCACATCGAGCTATATGGTGGCTACTAGGGTCTGCTGGCTGTCGGCTAAGGACCATCTAGGAGAAAAAATTTCTCCTATTCATACTACCCACAGGTGGTGGATAACAATTCCTTAGGAGGCCCATTTTAGACCTCAAAATTTCTCTAATGTTTGTATGTGGTGCCGCAATATCTCGTAGTTCACATGTTGGATGATGATTGTTGTTCTTAAGTGAATGAACGTTATCTCTCCCCTTAAGAGTTTTATATGGGGCATTAATTGACCTTTTTGGTGACGATGTCATAAGTCACTGTGCCCTTAGCAACATTGTGCTTACTTGAATGGGGTTTTTGTTCATTTTGGAAGGATATAACAAGGACAAATCATTTGAGTGTGTCTTTTCCCCTAATTCAACTTCTCTTGTACTTTTATTTTTTTTCTTGGGCTTACCATCCATATCACCTAATATATCTTTCTTGCAACTAGCCCAAAAATCATTCCAATTCCTTATGCCTGCATTTTGCCGCGCACTATTACCGTCAGGTTCAAGAGATTGATCTCTTTTATTTTTCTCAGGAGGGTATATCCATGACAAGTCAATTGGATGTGCCTTCACCCATGCTTCAAATTGTTTTGTTTTTTTCTAGGTTTTTGTGACATTATTCATTTTTCTGCCAAAAGTCTATTTACTCCTTCCCAAAAACCGATTCCGTCGGATCCATTTTTCCAATAACACCGCCAGGTTGGCACATTGGATCAGCTATTTACTTCTTCATGTGCCATGGCTCAATAGAATAACGCTATCTTTCTGGAGTTACTTATTTTAGGAATATCATTTTTAAGCCTTTTTATGAGAAGGATTCACGATGAAGTGTAACAGCTTGCACAATTTTTATGAAAGTAGCTTAACACATTAACCAAAAACTAGCTTGTATCAGAAGAAATTACATTCTGCATGTTAAGTGTTTGATAAAAGTTCACGTGGATAATAATTTAGAAAAAATATTTTAAGCCTACAAATGTTGTAGTAATGGATTAAAATTTTATGTAGAGTAATGAGAAAATGGTTGTAAAAGAATGGATGAGTGAATTGGTTTGATGTAGAGAGAGTTCTATGGAAATTGGAAAAATCCAATCAACAAGCCATGTATTATTTGTAAACAAGGGATTACAGCCCATTCATTCAACCAACATGGATCCTTCGCAAAAATTAAAGTATGGCCTCCCTTCCTAGTCTTGTACAAAAATCACTATTTTTGGAATGGATACAAGGACTTTGTTCTCATTGTAACTCGCACAAAGAAACTTACTAACAATGCCAATAATGAATAGGATTCTAAGTCCAAACTAAGTTTTTCTAGAGCTATAGGGTTTAGTTAATTTTAATGAAAATATGAGAAGAAAATTGTTATAAATGATATCCTTGGTTGCAAGCTTTCATGCCAATGCCACCTCTCACACAAGAGAAAGACAATCAAATCATGTTTTCATATTATTTCTTGATTGTTCAGGCTTAGCAATCAAATATGTGGTAAAGGATTTATAGCCTACTATTAATGGTTTCCTATATGTAGTGAGGACACTGAATTAATATTTATTTCCTCTAACTAGATTCCTATTATTTTGGGTTGAGGACTACTTAATGGAGAATATATCATATCTAATACATCCTCAACACTTCCTTTATAGAGAATCCATTGAGGGTAAAATTATGTATCTATGCAATTAGCCAAAAACATTAAGAATACATATATCCTTCAACTCATCCCTTACCCTGTGAATTTTTGGTTATATATCTTCCCATCAACAGTGGCCCACATAAACATTTTCATCACTTAGACATCATTAATGGCTACCAAGTTGGTGGTGCATATAGCTTAATAGGATGTGGCATCAAGGGGAATGGTGTGAGTTGAATTTTCTCAAAATTTAGTCCACCATTGTCACACCCATTCACTTAAGTCTCAACAATTTTTTTAATGCTCTACTATTCACAAACCATTTTCATTCCTCCCTCTTTCACACAGAAGACAAGAAATTAAATAAAACAATGTTTAATGGTAAATTGGAACAAATGTTTGAGACATGATCAACTACATCAAGCATGAACCTAGAAGCAATTATAGCCTAGATAATTTTCATCCTTTACTTAATAACCAACAATTTCCAAATGCTCATTTAGCTTGAGCTAGTATGTAATTTGTTCTCTTGGTTTCTTTTCTTTTACCATTAAAAACAATTTTATCTTGAACACTTCAATATCTATGAATTTTTAATATATCATTCCAATAATAATAAGGAACATAACACTCAACTCAAAGGTAAAATACAATGTATTGTGCCACACATTAACAATTCAACTTGTAGAATATTGTTATGGTTGTAGGTTCCCAAAAGAATTTTCCCACCAAGTCTACAATAAGAAATGTAAAAACATAAATCGGATAAATGTCATTGTACATGTACTTTGTGATTAGAATGTGTAGCACTCAATATTGTTGTGATGATTTGTTAGTTATGCCAATGACTAAGTAAAGGAATGGTGGTTGTGGGTTCATCATCCAAGAATCTAACAAGAAAGAAGAAAATAAGAAATGATTGTAGCGGGTTCATCATGCAATCCTCTTGTATTTATAGATTTTCTTGTGGGGGTTTTCCCTCCTTAATTAATTGAGAAGGGCTCATGGCAACCCCAAATTTGGGCTTTTTGCCCTAGCTGCCCCAAAACTTACCCCATGCTGCCAAAACACTGTGTAATTGGGGTTTTCCCCTTTATCAAAGACTATGGCCTACGGGGACTGATAGGCTACTTTGTTCCCTGAGCAATTAATCCATAGGGGACATTACAAACACTCCAAGGTCATCATGTCTCGTCTTGGACACTCATATTTCCATGTCCCATGTCATTGTGTCAGCTGACTTAGGCAACCAGTAATGAGCATTCTCTCGGTTACACCACCCTTATTATAGCACTAAGAGCCCCATTCTATATATTTCCTTTATGAATTGCTTGAAAGTTGAAACTAATGTCCTAGTAAGTGCTAATTGTGGTCTTGATTTTCCAGTACAAAATCATAGACTATCACAAAAGTTTAAGATGTGCAAGAGGGCTAGGCTTCAAGATCTTTCTGCAACCTACAAACTCTTACAAGTCGTGTGATACTTTGTGCTGCAATATTATAGTCAAGCTTTTCAGGTTGAAAATGAAAGTAGAAAACAAATTTCTAAGCAATCCGGATTACATAGATCAGAAAATTAGATAAATTTCAGGATTCCGTCATTAAATGATAGTATTATCTTTCTTGTAATTGAAAGAGAAGAAAAGATAGACTCTTCGATAGCGAGAGCATCATCCTTTGCCAGAGGAATTAGTACATTAATATGTCTATACTAATTGTCAATATAATCTCATATAAGGATAAACATACAAAAATGTATCTATCAGCATTCTAAAATTTAAATAAGGTTATCACCTGTAGAGTCATTTTTTAGCTGCCTAGATGTTTGCACATGTCCTCCCTTAATAGAAAATAATTGAGGCTCCACTTTGTTAGAAATCCTATATTCGTGAATGAATGGGTTCACAGGTGAAGTTCCAGCATTTCCCCGTTCTTGGTATGTCTCCTAATTTATTGCTTCATTGACATCTCTCTCTAGTAGTTTTTCCCATAGTGCCGGCTGATAATTCTCTATTGATTGATTTATGTTTCCCCACATATATGAAATTGCAAGAAATTAGGCCAATTAGTAAAAAAAATTACCACCTATAACTTCTAAGAAATAAGAATAATCTTGCCATTGCCACTCTATTCCAATCCTGAATTTCTCACTGATCGCCAAACATAATAAAATAATATTTTTTTTTCTTCTCATGCACTTCAAAATTTTCATTTTTTTCTCTACTTAACTGAACTAAAATTTATAGGCGTTGCATATGTACCAAAACAGTGATGATCCTTAATTAAAAAATAGAACTGCTACTGGAAAAGAATAATATGAAAATGTGACGAGGAAAGATGTCATTCCAACTATTCATGTTATCAAGGATATCGCATGGTAAGCCTGCCTAGAGAACCTTGTTTTTGTTAATATGTGGAAAAAGTTGATAAATGACCATTCTGTAATAAGAACAATCTTTTGTTTTCTGCTCTGTTGTAAGATCAAACAGAAGCATACAAATATGGAAAAACCTTTCTCAAACAACTGTTTGGGTAGAATGGAGGAAATCCAATCAAAACAGCCACTAAACGAAACTCGGCAGGGTGCGGAACAACTTAATTGATACTACTGCAGGGATTCAGCTGCCCCGCGACCTAAACAGTAGATACTGTGTCCAGCAATCAACATTTGGTCCAATTCATAGATAGCGCTAGACCTGAAAGAGTTAGATAGGACCTGTCTTTTCAATACTATTCTACTTATGGCATTGCACTTTGACAATCCTAAGAATCCATGTTGGATCAGACTACATTATCAATCTCCTAAATATGGATTTTGCAAACTTTTGGCAATAACATCAGCTGTTCCCAGAGTACCTATATTTCCCAGCGACCTTTTGTCCAATGTCTGAATAATCTGTGTTAAAAGTATGGTTTTAATTTTAAGTACATTTATATATTGTTACTTTTGCAATCTACAATGACATCACATGTCTAGATCAGAACCATAATATCATAGACGAAGGCCCAACCAAGATAAGTAACACAATAACCAAAAGGGATATATCATATTTTTAATTGGCTTTGGATGGTGAGGAACTACATTTTTTATTTCCCAACAGATGATTGTAATGTTAAACAAGTATCTAATATTTTTCATCCAAGAGTTCTAGATTATTAGTATAAAATGAGCCAAAGTTAATTCTGAAAATATTATGAGAAGATAAAATCCCAAAGCGTGACAATTCATTACCATCAGTAGTGTACTTAAAAGGATTCTCGAGATTCTCAGGATCATGCTTGCTGACATCCCAATGCCAAGAATTGTCCACTGTTACTGTTGCTGTAGGATGAACTGCTAAAGATGTGTAACTGACAAATTCTTTAAACTGATGCCTTTTATCCACTACTGATTGTTCCAGAATTTTCCCATTGCTTTTGTGTTTTAATTCTTCTAGCAGAGCCCGTGATTCTACATTGTCAATACCTTGAAAGTTCAAGTCAGAATCTCTTACATCTGGTAGTAGAAATTCTGAGGCTAAAGGCTTGTGCTCAACCGCGTTTTGAAGAGATGTTTTAGGAAACTGTTCCAGTGACATTACATTAGCTTTCGTATTTCTGTCAATATCCTCATCTGTCATTATAATATTAGTTTGTGCAGATTTGTTTTTTCTAATCTCTGTATCCAAAAACCTTATTTCATTTTCACTTACACGTGGGTTTGTAATGCCATTATTTTGTACCCGCTGCAGTTCCCCTGCTTTTGTAAATCCTGTTGTCGGGCTATCTGCAAAAATCTGCTCTTGATCAGAAATAAATAATTCCCTTGAAGATTGAAAATCTAAATTCTGATATGAGGTTTTTTCAAGGCCTTTAGAACTTGGGCCTTTTCTTTCCTTTTCAAGTTCCCCGTCTTTATGAATTTTGGAAACTTCACTGATAGGAGGAGGAATGTCGGAATCTTCAAGTCTCACATGTTCTACACTGCTCTGTTCTTGAGAAGTGATCATGCATTTTGTCACTTCAGGATGAAAATTATCTACAACAATTGACTCGATTAAGGCTGTAGGAGATGGGTGTTCAAGCATCTTCCCTGTTTCTGGTCCATATGCCAAAGATTGAGGGTTTTCTTTCTGACTGAGAATAGATCCTGTAGAATTTTCTGCATGGGACCACCCTTCACCACAAACAAAAGGGTGTGCCACATCATATAGCATATATTGTTCGAAAATAGAAACTTTTTGTTTTGTATTGCCAGAAACTTGATGACCTATTTGAAATAGTTTGTCTGCACATCAAGGCAATAAATTATATAGATTTTTCAAAAATAAGTCAAAACCTTTCCAATTTACTCTGATATTCTTCACCTCAACCAGCTATTTGAAAGATTAGAGGACAAGCTACTAATAATACTTTAACTTAAATCATTATTACTATTGAAAACTCAAAATTGTAATTGAGAATATACTCATATCTAGGTCAGTGGCTTGCCAATTAGGAAGCAGCAATTTCATTTATCAGACTGGTATCCTAGTAAAATCATTTCATTTGTCTAGCTACTGTTATTCGATGGCATTGATTTACTCAACTTCCTTTTAGGTGTAAGCATAAATAAGGGTTTCTTGTACATGATAGGCAAGGCTCAATCTAATAAGAAGTAGAAATATGGAGTTTATCTCATAATAGTTTTAACTTTTCAATTATGCAAGTGAAAGAGTTTTGACTGATTTGGAAGTACAGACTACCATTATATGGAAAAAGTTGTTATCATAATATAATTTTTGCAATAATGTAATATAAGATGGATTTTCCAAAAAATGTAATAATAATAGAAAATGAAGAAATCCAAAGCCTGAAATAGAGGCTTGGCTTTTATGATTTCAGCTCCATTCCTAGCACAATACGGATATTTCCAACACGAGTATGTATTTTAAATTATTATTTACTTATGGCAACAGTTATTGCTTGCAGTTTTATGACATGTTGATGTCATTAAGGGACAACCTCTTGGGTCAGCTACTAACAATTTCAGGGAACTAATGGCCCTAAAGATTACTCTCCAAATTGCTAGAGAAAAGGAATTACAAATACGCATATTTATGGTGATTCTTATCAATCAACTGGATGAGAGGTGTGTTCTCAATGAAAAACTATACTTTTTTGCCACCTTTTCAAGACATCAAAAAATCTTCTAGCATATTCGCTCATCCCTCTTTCCCGCATGTTTACAGGGAGTACAACCATGAAGCTGACAGACTCATGAAAGTTGAAGTGGAAATGGACAGAGGATCTTGAATTTTTTTTTAAAAGACTCTGGAAGGCTCCATAGAATATTTTCACACACACGACTTCAAATCTAATTAGAGACTAACTATGGATGTTTTCTCTTTTTTGCACAGGAAACCCTACAGTTATGAATTCCTATCAGCACTATTCTAACAGTATTTTTTTTTATAAAAACAGTATATGATCTGATATTACAAGATCTTGGGTTGATATGATTTCTACAGGATGACCTCATCTCAAATATAGATGTTTTCTATCTTCTTAACATTTTTGATAATTGTTGATGTTCTCTTTTGCAAAACAGTTTGATCCCCCTGTTCTTTTATGAGGGAAATTTTGGGCCACAAGCCACAGGAATGCCACAAGCATATGCAGTTGTAATTTTGTATATATAATAAAATCACTTGCTTCTTTCTTTGGAAAAAGAAAAAAAAATCATGAAGAGCCAACTAAGATCAAGGAATTGTTTTGCAAGTACCTGCAGACCATGTCATGGAGATACTTAGAAAGCAGAAACCTTTTGTAGTTCTCTGGTGGAGAATACTGGCATCATAAACAGATCTTTGCTCTTCATCACAAAACAAGATAACACATCCTGTTAACAGGGGAAAAAACTTCAGTGTTTGGCTACGGCAAGTGCCCAAGGAAAAATCTGTATCTTGGAAGTCAAATTACAGTTATTTTGCAAGTACTAGAAGACAAGATATCATTACATTATTCTGCTGGCCAGAATAGAGTTCATGAACGAACTAGGAAATCTAGAGTGACCATTTGAAGGATTATACCATAATCTCCTTATAGAGTTCTATGATGAGTTAGTTGGGCAAGTTACGTCTTTATCCCTTTTATCAAAGCAAATCTCAATCAATGGATGATCAGATTTCTTATGCATTAACTGGGACTTATTTCATGTTCATAATTGTAATTTGTATATACTAGAGAATTAATTAGTTCACCAAAGATCTTCCAACACTATTTTCAAGGCAAGCATGTTGCACATGCATCTTTCTCCTCCTAAACTGAAAGTAAACCACTAACCATCTTAGGTTTGCTCTAAAGGGAAGTTAAGATGCTAATAAATTTGATGCCATCATGGAAAACTACTTCAGATACTGCTTGAAGACAGTTTTTATGATCATGACAATTTTTAAATTAGAATAAATAATTAATTGTCTTGGGTCCAAACCCACATCTTTGGGTCAAAACTCCAACTACTTGGGTAACTTGCCCAACCAACTCCTTTTGGTGGGTTTTCACCTCTCAAAAATTCCTTTGAGCTACCCAAATTCCAACATAGTCCACCAAGCAACAAGCAGGTAATGATGTTATCCCTTGGCCATATGGTCTCAAGCTTCCCTACTCTAGCTTCCTAGTGTCAATCCCCATATCTTGGCTTAGAACCCTACCCTAGAGAATTACCATGACTAGCCTCCTTGTGTAACTAGTGTGGTCAATTCTTAATATTTATTTACTTGGGTAGTTTTCTATAGTCTCTTTCATGGACAAGACATGTAAACATTACATGAGTTGGTGATCTCTGTTTGACTCCTGGATTTGTTTGTGGAAGCTACATTTGTAGCCCTTTTTCTTATATTAAAGCCATATGTATATCATTCCTTTAATAGTTAAAGGAATCTGTATTTAAATATATATATATAAACTCCACTTCATAAACTGCTACCCCATTTGAAAACCTTCTTGAAATGTTTTTTTCTACCCCTACAACCATCAATACTCATAAAAGGAGACTGTAGGTAATTTATAATCCTAAGGATGATGGTGAAATCAATGAAGAATCTGTGATTCTCCAGAATCCCTTATACAAAATTTTCCCATAGATGGAGAAGGGATTTACAAATATGGTAAGCCAAGGAATATAGTACTTCAGTAGACACATATTTATGACATCTCAATTCCTTCACTAATGAGAAGGTGAATGCAAATATTTTCAATGATCATGTTTAACAAATTGAACATGAGAATTTGGAATAGTTGGTGAAGCTGAAGGAAACCACATTTTATCTACTCTATAGTTCTCCATGCAAGTTAGTTGTCAGTGGTCGCTAGGAGAACTTCAACTAATTAACGATCGTCACCCATGCCTATTCATTGTTTCCAAATTGCAAAAATACACACATTGATTTGGGTAATGACCTCTGAAGAACAGAGTGCTAAATTATAAGTACAAATTTATGTCTTTCCTTGAAGTTAAATCCCACAAATCCCTAAATCTACAAAGGAATGATACCAATTTGAAGATGGTCTTGAGGCAAACAGGTTGGGCTGCAAACTCTGCCCGAACAACAACCTGAGGTACATTCTGCTTGCATCAAATGTAACTAAGAAATAGGATCTGGACTCTTTCTAACTTCTCCCAATCAACTTGAGTCTTGAAATAAAATTCCATACATTTACTACCTTATTAGTTATACAACCTGTAATAAGGCATGTTCGTAAGAACAAATCAGTGAATCTTTTATATCCTTTTTCAGTATAGGAAAGTTCTGAAAGATAGTAAACAATACAAATCCACTTCCTTTTATCTATGATATATCAAATCCAAAGGGTATCAACAAATAAATTCTTAATCCTAAAAGGTACTAAATGTGTAAAACAAGCATATTCTATTATGCAACCCAAGTGACCAATTTAAATATGATGAGTGTGCCAATGATTTCTACCAATCATAATATGGCAATATTTCATGTAAAATTTCTATTATTGGCCAGTGCAATATCTAACACCCATTATTATGTAAAATTAGCGCAAAAATTAGTACATCTTGCTCATAATTTTTTTTTCATTAACAAGCATGTAAGAAACTTGTATTTCGAGTTGTATAACTTCATCTTTACTATATGCAAGATAATCTTAATAGTGGAAGTAAAGAGGAAATGTTCCTGGGTTACAAATCCATATTTTTGCCTTGTCCATTTAAGTTGAAATTGCTAAATATTGACACTCTCTGTAAGCACTTTACCATCTTGTGGATCATAGAATATCTCAATCAGAATTATAATGCACCTTATATCTTTGAACATTGTATAAAAACCTTGGAAATAAAAGCTATGAAGCAGACCCAACAATGATTAAAAACAAATGAATGTATATACAAAATTGGCAATTTGTACCAAAAATATGATTATACAAGTTGTATCCAACAAGGTTTCTGCAGTCAAGCAAAGCTACGAAAGAGTAATGCTCAGAGTACTTACCAATATGCTTGACAATGGCAGCGGCTTTAAGCCCAATTGTTTTTAAACCTGTAGACATTGTTGTTCCTTTTATTTTGCAAACCTTTCATTGAAGTCAGAAATCAATACCTAGAATCCAAGTTGATACTTGCCCTCAAATTGTTGGTGTATTTGTGGGGATGCTTAAGACCATTTCCATTAGAGACATTCATCCACATTTCCTATGTTTTATTGCTTGGTTTAGTGTTGTCACTATAAATCAAGGGATAACTAAGTATTTTTACTTCGATACTTGCAATCAAATTGTTGTTGTATTTGTGGGGATGCTTAAGGCCATTTCCATTAGTGACAGTCATCCACATTGGCCTTTTTTTATTGCTTGGTTTAGTGGGAAATACCTTGCTAGTAGTAGTAACCAGTCTACCTTGCCTCAAATAGGAGCACATTCGATGAAGGACACACCCGCACTGTAGATTTGAACTCATGTCAAACTTTTGCTTCCACATTTACCCAAGTTTAAATGTTTATGACTCAGTTACTCCAAATTTGTCTTAAGAAACTGCTGAAATGAATTGCAGTCAATGCTTAATAAGCAGATAATGAATCACCAATGGAGGAGGTATCTGCAGGGATGGCTGTAGGTAATGACTATATTAAGGGCTACACTAAGCAGTCTACAACACCTCGATTGCCAGCTCAACCTTTGCAATATATGCAAAATTTCAAATCTCATATTGTTGGGCCTGGACCTCCAATGCAAAGCTTTTAGATTTTTCTCCATATTATCAAATTTATCCTAGAAGTCCTCTTTAATAGCTCAGTTGAGGACCTAATTGAATGATAGGAGATGACATGGCACATTTAGGTAATACGTGAATGGGGAAGATGATCTAGAGAGCTAGCCACTAATTGGAGTAACCGAGAGACCTTTGAGAGTCAACACTGAGCATGCCCTAAGAGACTGAATGAGGTAATGACCTCCGAAGAACAGAGTGCTAACTTCTAAGTACAAATTTATGTCTTTCCTTGAAGCTAAATCCCACAAATCCCTAAATCTGCACAAGAATGATACCAATTTGAAGATGGTCTTGAGGAAAATAGGTTGGGCTGCAAACTCTGCCCGAACAACAACCTCAGGTACATTTTGCTTGCATCAAATGTACCTAAGAAATAGGATTTGGACTCTTTCTCACTTCTCCCAATCAACTCGAGTCTTGAAATAAAATTCAATACATTTACTACCTTATTAGTTATACAGTACTACTGAAAAAATCAATAACAACCTCTAATAAGGCATGTTCGTAAGAAAAAATCAGTGAATCTTTTATATCCTTTTCCAGTATAGGTAATTTCAGAAAGATAGTAAACAATACAAATCCATTTCCTTTTATCTATGATATATCAAATCCAAAGGGTATCAACAAACAAATTCTTAGTCCTAAAAGTACTAAACATAGAGAGCAACTTAGCCAGAGTCAAAGAATGACTTCCACCACCACTGCCAATCCTCCACACATAGGTGCATGTATGTAAGAACCACGGAGACTCAGCACACACAATAAGAAGTAGGACAAGCACAACAAATAGGAAACCAAAAACATAACAAAACCTTCCCAGACAGATGTTAGACATGATGAAGAAGAGCTCAATGAAGAGGGTCCCAAAAGGCAAGGTACCTGCTCGCAAGACAAAGGACAAGAAGCCATGAGGGGGATCTGGTTATTTATTATGTAAAAGCAATGAAAGTGGTGAAAGCCGTCCTTGAGGTAAGAATGTAAGTAAGAGCAACCCTGAAATGAAAACGTCACTGCTAATTTGATGATATATGCAACAAATTTCACTCACCAACATAAGAAAATCGAGCAACCAAGCGAAGAAATAGTCCTGGTGGTAACTTAAATTTGTTTACCAGCACTCTTTCTAGCCCATCGTATACTGGCATAGCAAAAACCTACAATTTTACAAGGCAATATCAAAAGCACAAACCTTGACATGGAAACAGAAATGACTGTTTGTGGTTGGTAAGAAGTAAACTGTTTGATTGAATGGTGCAAATTAATTAAGAGTCAAGTTATTGGAGCTGGTATAAAATGTACTAGAGTGCTAGCAATAATTTCAACAACTAGAAAAATACCTGATAGCTTCCAATAACATGTATTCCCACCATTATATTTGCTGCTACAATGAGCCAATCTGGTTTTTTTAGTGTCAAGAGTAAATTGGCAGAAACAGTCTGACCGAAGGCCCAGTAACCCACTATAGCTACTGGGAAGTAACAGAGAGTAACAATAATATATGCAAACATAACACCCCGCCACATGGGGATCTTAGATGGCCTTTCTGGTGATGAAGGAATGGTAGCTTGGATCTCCAGAGCAACATTATGTCCAGCATATGCAAATCCAATTACTCCCAAGGAATTAAGAACACGAAACACTGCGGTGGCTGGTGTTTCATGTAAATACACATAGCTTACATCCTCCACTCTACCATGATAAATGCAGGCTACCCAAGCAATGGTGGAGTAGCTACACAAGATCCAGATGAACAAAGTCAAAATTGGATTCCTGTTCATTCCCACCATACTTCTAAAGAATCCAATACTTGTATCAATAAATGATATTTGACATTTAAAAAACATATGAATGTCAAAGAAAAACATGGAATGAGTTTACAAGCTATTTCCATCCCTAAGTCTAGTCCTTTAAATTTTTGGACAAGCTAAATACTCGCCCTCTTTGAGATTTTGGAATAGTATGTGTCTCTAATGATAGTAAAGAGTATATCACAAATTAGGTATAAACAAATAATAATACAGGTTGTAGTACTAGGGATACCAACTTTTTTTTAGAAAGAAAAAAACGCTGTTTCTATTAACAGTGCATAGATCGAAACATTACATTCCATCATGGGCTGATGAGAAGAAATTGGTCGAACACATCAATCCCCAGTGACAACTTCTAAGGAAGAAAGGTGTCATCGCGGATAGATAGTAATGACCAATCATCACTGGGGAGTAATCACCCAGAACAAATTACGAGTCCAGCGAAGGGCACACAAAAATGGCCACTCTATTAAAAGAGAGGAATAGAAGCGGACAGTTGCTGAACTCTTCAATAACATGTGATATGGAAAAAGGATCAAAGTAAAAATCTAGCTCGCTTGTTAAAAACTTCGATGGCCCTGTGAGAAAGAGATAAGCACTGCAACATTGAGATCAAAGATTGTTAATATAAAACTGTATGCAATATAAATAGTTATCTGGATCTCTTATATTCCTTTGACTGGATCAATGAGAAAAATCAATTTCAGGCTCGCTTGACAAAACAACTACTGGCGTTGAATAATTTTCAGGCTCGCTTGACCGCTCCTTATGATGTAATGAAGGCATCATATATCCAGAATGTAAATATAAAATTGTGTATAGCAGGAACATTGGGGAACACATCATATCTGGCTCGCTTGATAGATCAGCAAATGCAGTTGTATGTTAATCAAATACGCATGAGAACTCCAATTGCTATGTTGAAAGGCCAATCATGTGTGACCGAAAACCGGTTCAACTAAAGCCGGCTCCCAGATACCGAAATGACTGGAGCAATGTAATATATCAGGCTCGCTTGAGAGCCAACTGTTCGCATAATATTAAAACCAGGCTCGCTTGACAGCATGAAATGATGATTGAAAGGCATCAGTAGCATGATTAAAGAGACTGTGAACAAGGACATCCGAACCCGTTGTCATCTTTACCCTGAGCGATAAACTTCAAAACTGAGAAAATAGGTAATAAAGATCCCATTACAGAGTGACATGAACAGCCATCAGGCTCGCTTGAGTGGTGTAGGAAAACGTCGAAGGAATAAGAGTCAAACAAAACTATAATGATTAGCAAAAAACAAAAATCCAAAACATGGATGTATTTAATTACCGACTGTCATGGGATAGGGATAGATGTCTCCCATTTGCATACGCCATCCCTGTATTGAACCACCTGTATGGCACCAAACTCGGAAATTAAACCAATTTTGGACAGACCATCTGCCCTCATATTCATTTCTCTGAAAATGTGGGATAATGGAGGGGAGCCAAGTATATGCCAAAGATGTCGAATTCTGCTGATCCATCCCTGTAGATCTGGTGATTGTATATGTAATCTACCCATGATACTGCCAATGACCAAAGTCGAGTCTCCATATATATGAACATCTGATAATTCCATATTAACAACTACATAAAGCCCGCCCCATAGTGCCATCAATTCAACCTTGTTGTTGGTACCCGAGCCACCATTCTAGTGTAAGTGAATTCTTTCTCTGTCGGAGATTTTTATCCAGGCTCCACAACCCATAATCCCGTCTTTGCAAGCACCATCAAAATAAACAGCTGGTAATCCAACCTCATGTGGTCGGATCCTTCGGGAGCCATCAATTGTTATGTTTTGTTTGATTGGAAGATCATCAATCCTGCGTATAATGGCACAATAGATGTGTGGTAAATTGAATGGGTGGCCATCAAATATGAGCCGATTCCTGGCATTACAAACTTCCCATATTAAAATGAAAGGCAATGATCGAAATCTACTGTTCAGCGAATCCCATTCCTGTGCGGCGGTTATGAAATCATGTGGATCCCATGCCGGGTTGATGAAATGAACAGAGAATAGTATCCATAGCTGTTTTACCACAGGACATAGCATGAATAGATGCGTGGTAGACTCCTCAGCGCAACCACAGAGGGCGCATCTACTAGGTCCCAACATTCCTTTCTTCATGAGATTATTCCAAGATAGAATTCTATCTTTCCAAACAAGCCACCCAAAAAGGACAATCTTCGTTGGCAGATGCCGCTTCCAGTATGTGGCGAAAACACGGGTGTATTGTTCAGAATTTACCTGGGAGTTTATTCTGTGGTATATATCATGCACAATAGGCATATTCCCCACTGTTGGCCCGTCCCAGACAATACAGTCACCGCCAGTCGCGCGACATATGCCAGCAGCCCGCAAGGATTGTGCCACTAGCCCCCATTCAAAGGCGTCCTCTCCATGTATGTCCATTTGGGTTGCATTTTTAAAAATGGGGGCGCCAAATGACCAATAATAAATTGTCTGAGACAGGTAGTTGATGCCTCTGTGTGCCAATCTGTGGATGAGACGGGCAGATAATTTAGTGTGCATGTCGAAGCCTTGCATATTAATGTCCCCCAATGGTATTCTACTCCCATCCCGGAAGAGCCAATTTAATCTATCAGCTGTATGACTCAGAATTTTCTTAAAACTTGCCCATATAAACGAGAAGCTCACTGGAATATAGAAAACGTTACAGAGAAGATTATGAAGGGTATCACCTTCCAGGTATTTGAATTTAATAATCTCTGACCAGATGCCTGTGCCATTTATTGCTCGCCAAAATGATTTGATGAGTAGGGCCATGTTAAAAATCCCGGTATCCAGAATGCCCCATCCATCATGCTCCTTGGGCCTGCTCAAGATTTCAAGTCTGACTAAATGGAATTTGTTAGTGTTTGCAGATCCATTCCATAGAAATCGAGCTATAATTTTGTTGATATCAGCCACAATATTTGCGGGCAAATAAAATAAATGACCCCAATAAACCAGAAGTTGGGATAACACCGCCTGGACCATCATGTATCTACTGCCCATGGAGAGCCATCTGTGAGTCCATTGAGTGATTTTACTTCTGAAACGCTCAAGCAACCAGAGCCAATCTGAACGCTTGTACCCGCATGTTTTAATGTTATATCCCAGATATTTCAAACCCCCAGAGAGCTTTTGAATTCCAACTCCGAGAAAATCAGCAATGAAACTAATCTCATCGATATCACCGAACTCGTATAATAAGAAGGACTTAGCCTTGTTGATGCACAAGCCTGTTGCCGCAGCAAACCTGTTAATAAGAAAGAGAATATAAAACCAGTGATTCCTTTTAAGAATCCCAAACAACAGCATATCATCTACGAATAATGAATGGGAGATAGTGATGGATTCTGTGAAATGAAAAACGGTGACATATCCTTTCTGAGTGGCCATTTTCATCAGCTGACTGAAACCGTCCATGATTAAAATGAATATAAGTGGGGACAATGCATAGCCTTGTCGAAGTCCCCGACCCGCCTCAAAGAAAGACGTAGGCAGGCCATTCACAATCACAGCATATCGAACAGTGGTTATGCAGGACATGATCCAGCGGATAATCCTGAGCAGCAGCCCAATCTTCAAAAGGACCAAGCGGATGTAAGACCAGTCGAGAGTATCATAAGCCTTATACAAGTCCACCTTCATAATCATTGCCTGTCTTTTCTCGAAATGTATGGAATGGAGGATCTCTTGGGCGACCGCGATAGCATCATGAATGGACCTGCCAGGAAGAAAACCATACTGCTCTGGAGATATATGTTTTGATAGAGCCTGTTTCAATCTGTTCGCAATTAATTTGGATGTGATCTTATATAGAAAATTACATAGAGCTATAGGGCGGAATTCTCCAAAAGTAGTGGGGTTGTCATTTTTTGGAATTAGAGCAATAAATGTAGAATTTAAATTTGCTGGAATATGACTAGAAGTTCTGAATAGTTCCACCATTTCTGTCAGCTCGGCCCCCATTATGTCAAAGAAGAAAATGAAGAATTCAGAGGTCCATCCGTCAGGACCTGGGCACTTGTCATGAGGGAGAGATTTTAGCACCCCTTCAACCTCTTCCGATGTGATGTGTTCGTCCAACGATATAATATCAGCCTCCTCATAGATTACGCGTACATTATCAATAACCCATCGTTGGCAGGTGTCATCAATCTGTTGATCCTGTTGATAGAAAGATTTAAAATGAGAATGTGCAGCCTCCTGAATGTTCAGCGTAGAAGTAGCGAAACTGCCATCATCTTTTTGTATCCGCCATATTGTATTCCGACTTCTACGATCGCTGGCACATTTGTGAAAAAAATTTGAGTTGCGATCTCCATCTTTTAGCCACCTGTTCCTGCTCTTCAATTTCCAGGAAGTCTCTTCAATATTAAGGATTTCTTTTTCCCTGTCAGCCAGGGTCTTGAGCGTTTCATAAGCTTGAATGTCCGGGGCACAGTCCTTGAAGCTCATATAAATCGATTTCATATCATGCTGAGTCACAATCAATTCAGCCTTGAGGGCCCTTTTCTTGTTGATCTCCCACCTCTAAGTCTCTTGTTTCAGCAACTGCAATTTATGATGGAAGAGATTCCATCCGCCCAACCCTATCGGCTTCGAAGCCTATGACCATGTAGACTGTATGAGCTGTACAAATTCTTTGTCTGCCAGCCAGGCTCTGTTGAACTTGAAGTGTAGCCCCGAAGGTCTGTCTCCCACCCGCCAGGACAATAAGATCGACATATGATCAGATATTTGGGAAATCAACACCTCAGTTCTGGGCAAGCCTAATGAGATTATAAGATTGTCTTTAACCATAGCACGGTCGAGCCTTTTACCAATGAACTCTGAGCCTATTCTTTTGTTTGTCCATGTTGGGATGATCGGCGTAGGACGGATGTCCACCATATTGAATTCCGTGAATAATTCATGAAGAAAATCCGCTAGTCCATCACCCCTAGCCCTGTCACCCCATATTTCATTCAGATTCATGGTCGAATTAAAGTCGCCCATAACAATCAAGTTCCTTAAATATAGAATCACTGAAAATTTAAATTTGTTCCAGAAGACTAGTCTATGTTGATACGGGGCATATAGATTGACAATATTGAGGGTTCCTGCGAAACCCCGAATATGACCAGTCAATAAGATCCCGCCATAAAATTTATAAGCCTTAAATTTCCCCCAAATTGGATCCCAGAGGGCGATGAGTCCACCTGAGTGTCCCACTGCATCAACAACAATGGCACTCCAACCTTTACAGATACTAAGAAAAGTGTTAATGGCCTTGACGCGATTACTGAGAGTCTCTTGGCATAATATGATACAAGGTTCCCCTGATTTGATAATGTTTCTTAGGCGATGTTGTTTGGAGGCATCGCCCAACCCCCGGATATTCATTGAAAGGAAATGAGTCATTTAGAAATCCCGACGGGTAGACTTGCTCTAAGCGCTCGGATATCTTGATTGATGTCATCAGACTCAGCTATTGGAATGTTAGTAAAATTATCCTGTTCGTCTGGGGCATGCGACAGAGCTCTAGGCGGGATCCTAGGATGACGAGAACATTTGTTCCTTTTTTTTCGAAGGGTGACGTTGGACCTTTTAGATGGAGAGATGACTGTATCAGGAGATGCAATGAGATTGTCGAAGACCGTGAGGGCAGCTAGATCCAGTTTTGGGTCGCCTAATAGCGTTTCAATATCAGTTCCAACCGAATTATGCAGGGAGGATGTTTCGGCTTGGTCATCAGCAGAGGACGTAATGAGGAGAGGGTTTTTTGTGACATCAACATGCACGACAGACGATTCCCCTATGTGATACTATGAGGATGAAAAAAGAGGAGGTTTCACAGACTCACCAGTAGTTAAAGGATCATGAGTTGAATTTTCATGTCGCTCGGATGGGCCAGACTCATGTAAATTTGACGGGGGAGAAAGGTCGACCACCCGCCCAAGTCCAACACCCCTGACATCATCCTGACAATGTATAGAATTTTGATCATTATCCTTAACAGATATGTCCAGAGCCGTATGGCATTGAGCCAACCCCGACCCAGTATGAGAATTGTCCACATGGAAAACATCCGAGACAACATCCCGATAATGTAAAGAAGTTGGATCATCCACCTTATCAGAAATGTCCAGTACAGGATGAAAAATATCCCGCCCCCCCCCCCCCTCATCAACAACCAATAAAGTACTATCACTCGGATCATTGGCTGAAACATATTCATCCCCCTCGTCAGAAGAAATAGGACAGGAGTTACCTGTGATGTGGATGCCCGGATTACCTGATGCAGTATGTTTGTAACGATCACGCTCCTTATTTTGCCCTTTTTTGCCAAGTTTGTGACGTAGAGGACAGTGATCACGAAGATGTCCAGTCCGATGACAAATGAGACATCGAAATGGGATACCCCAGTAATCGATGCACTGTTTGTGTCGTCTCTGATTCCATAAAAGGTCCACATCTCCTGGTAGACCGCCTGCAAAATCCACCTCGACTAATAGCCAAGCAATCCTTTTGTCGCTGGCCCCGACAATACCTGGATCAATGTATTTGGTGCTGCCATTAGAGTTTCCGATGGCTCTGAGGGCCTTATGAGTACAAAACTCCAGGGGAAGCCCAGGGAGTTTGAACCGAACGCTACGGCTCTTAGGTGCTTCCATTACTGGGTTAAAACCCAAATACCACGGGATAAGTTGCATGTAACAACGACCTCTGACCCAGGTGCGGCTCATGACCTTAAAGATATCTCTTTCATCCATAAAATGGATTCTAAACCAACAGTTAAGGAGCATACTGACTCGAGGAGCATATCCAATGTAGGGGATCCATACCTATAGTACCCATTCATCCATATCTATATTCTCTCCATCAGGGAACATCCATCTTCCGATCAAAACTCTCTTCTGTAAGCTAGCCACCCTGCGGCATAAGTCATTGTGATCCAATTGTATCTCCTTTATCACCAAATTGTGTTTGTAGAATGCTTTATTTCTATTTCTACATACTGTTTGCTTCTTAATATCAATCCGATCAGCAACATCCAGTAGGGCATTCCCCTCCGATGATGGTGGCGCATGACAGGCCTGTAGGATTATCATATTATCAACCGCATCATCACAACCATATAACTTTTCAGCGTCCATGGTGGCACTAATGAGAGCATCATGAGCTGAGGTGTCGGAATCAAGACCCAGCTTGGATCCATTTGTCAAATTCCCTTGATCTGTCATGTCCATGTCAGGCAGGGACCAGAAATAATGAAACCACTCCCCAGGTCACCGCCAAATGGATAAAAAACCAGCTGTGGCCTCGTATGAAACACCAGTATCTGTAAGATCTGATGGCCAGGTAAAAATAGACCAGAATAGGATTAAAGGACACTGACCATGACAACAGGTCACTTGCACCAGCTATGAAAGATCCAAGGAAAGATTAAATGTTACAACTTCCCAGAAAGGCAGAAGATATGATATAGATGAAGTACAGATATCGCCTGATAAGAGGGAATAAAATATTGTATCCCATCTCGGGCCTCCAAACCCACCAGCTGCCAGATGCCGTCAGATCATACCTACTTCCGAATATAGAGACCCGAATGAAGCCTGGAGATCATGGAGATAAAGTTAAAAAGGCACCACCCCAAGGGCACTGTAATAAAGAGATCCGTAGTCAGTGAATGCGATGGAGCAGACATCTTTGTGGGAAATTAATCAGAGATGCATTGGGGATAGCCAATAAAATATCAGCCGCCCATGGAGCAAAACCAAATTCGATAAGATTTGAATTGGACAAATGCACTAACTGCGGCGACCGGAAAACGAGTATTCTGAGATTGTTAACGAGAAAACCAGAAATGCCGAAGCAGAGCTAAGCAAGGTCTATACGTGACAGCAACAACAACACAAACAGCCGGGGCAAATCCACCATCTACCACAGAATCTAAAACTGTAGCTTTTGCATGGCTTTGAAATATTAAGAGAATCAACCCACATCCTCCAACGACAATACCATTTGTGAAATCCAGCAAAATTCTGTGAATTAGATGAGAAATCAGATGGAGTACAGGAATCAACTGAGTTTTCGATCATTCGAGAAACACAGTGACATAAGGGCCGACAGAATAATGTAGGCAACGAATGATAGAATTATGATAAGGCAAATCTCCACCTCTTCAGAAAATGACATAGATCTCAGCATACACTAATGAGCTGGGGGGGTCCTTATAAGGAGAACAATAGTAGACTGCTACAAGGGAGGCCAGGGTGGTTCCAGATCATACAAACATGTAAAATGGAAAGACATAATCCATCTTCAGATAATATCTCACAACGTATCCAAATGCCCGGGAACGTAAGGAGACAGTGGCCACACCAAATCAATCGGAGAGATCTATAGAGTCTTTGATAAACCCATAAGCGTCAAGACTCATAATTGGTAGAAATGGAAACATGGGGATAAATACAGAGAGATGGAAACTAAGAAAAAGAGTCCGGACCAGTGACTGCATTCCCCAGTATTTTGCCCAATGAAACACCTCATAATGTCAGTGAGCAACGATACACGACCATCTTCTTAATCAAAGCCTAAGTTTTGCATACCTGTGCTAGTGTAAGAAATCAGAGAAAAGCTCTCTGACCTCTGTCATCCCTGAGCAAGACCTTTTTCATGGTGGCTTGGATATTGAGACTGCTGGCCCATTGCTGTGCTCTCCCTTCTATATCGGAGTTACAATTACTCCAACCAGAGCAGAGCAAGCGAAGAGCAAATCATATATCTTACCCAAGCTCGGGAACTGGCCGGGACGATCCAGACTAGTCTGCAATAGCGAAATTCAGTTTCGGCTCTTAGCATTTAAACCTCTTATTCCTATTACAGTCTACGGAAATAGAAACTAATAGACTCCTATCGATGAAATTGCAGAATGCATACCATAGAGACATAAGTGCTGCAGCCAATGAGATCCCTGCCACAGAACTCAGATTGGGTAACAGTGCTAAAAGGTAGTGAATACAATTGAAAATGAGGATCCAGTAAGACTGCCTCAGTGGTTTACAACTTTTGCACACTGTTTCGTGAAATTTCTTTAATGATTGTCCACCAGTAACCATATAAACTATGTTCACACCAACTTCAACCATCAAATTCGGGGGAACAAGAATCCATAGGCCAACCTTCTCTCCAAACGCATGCTGTGCTAACTCGTGATATCCATCGAAGCGCTTTCCTGGGATGATTTCATGCATCTCTACCAGCTGCCAGAGTGTAAATAAGGTAACCAACCAAGAAAGCACATGTATCAGAATACCTGGACCCCTGCACATGAAAAGACTTCATAATATTACCGGATATTGTATGGCTTCAGCTCCGGTCCCAAAAAAAATCCACCCAAAACCCTCCATTTCCCTGTAAATCTGGGCGTATGCAATCCAAAACCACCGTAAATCTCCATTGCCCTGTAGATCTGGGGCATATTCAACCCAAAACCACTGTAAATCTGGGGCATATGCAACCCAAAACCATTGTAAATCTGAAGCATATGCAACCCAAAACCAGCATCGATCAGCGTAAATCTGAAGCATACGCAACCCAAAACCAGCATCATCGGGGCGAATGCAAATCCAGAGCCCTCCAACTTGGTAAATCGGGGGCGAATACAACCCCATAAAATCACAGACCGTGAATCGAAGGCGAATCCGACAATTTATGTTTTATCCGAACTTATTTTTTTTTGGCTAAACCATAATAATTATTTATTTTAAAAATAATTTTAGGGCTATTTATACAAAAATATACAAAATAGATTTTATATAAAAAATTCGCCCCTCTAAAATCTAAAACCCCTTAAATTTCGCCCTTGGGCTAAAATTCGCCCCTAAAATTTTCCCTGGTGTAGAAACTAGCGGGCCGGGCTCACCACAAATCCTCTCCTAGCTCTGCTTTACTTGGTTACTTTCAAGACCAACACAAAGGTAACACAGAATGGCCTAATATCTGGTAAGTACTTTTAAACTAGCCAGCTTTTAACACATTCCAAGGGAAATATTCAGACAGCCTTTGGAAATAAAACTAGGACCAGGGCACACCATATCTTCCATAGTTCATCTCTACTTAACTAATACTGAACATAACATTCAAGAATAATATTTAGCTAAGGCAATAAGACGAGGGAACGCCAGCATTCCTATGCTTAAACTGAATTAAATCATTCCTAAATAACAGAGATTGGAAGAAAACATATATATAAAGATTTTCAGTCAGAGAAGGTTACTGCTGTACAGTAGATCCTAACTCTATGCATGCTGTTCTTTATAAGAGAATATGAAACACAGTGAAAACAGAAACAAAATAACAAGTTACAATTAGAGAAACATCACCGTCAACATAGACTAGGATCCCATAAATCAGCTTGTATTGATGCTCCAAACCAGTTACAGCTTTAAGTCCAATGCTTTAGATCAGCAATCATCTACTCATCTCAGCCTAATTTATCTATTACAAGCAGAGCTCCAAGAGCCAGTGAACACTATCTACAGTCAGAAGTTTAAGCTTAAATGTATTTCAAAGCTCTGCAACCAACAGTTTCTCATCTTCTACAGAGGTATTTATAGAAGAATGAGGAGGTGAGATCCGATAAAATCTCTCCCAAGATAATTAATACAGTATTTATGGCTTCTCGGCCTTTGAGGGGCTCGATGGAGAAGTTTACAGGTGTGCTACTGTATTAATTGATTTTCATTCATGAATTAAGCTCGGTGGGAGCTTTTGTTGACTTTGAGGCTCTGTGCTATGTTGGAGTAACTCTGCAGATATTTTTTGCATTAATTTCCTTGCAGAAGTAACTCTCTGGTTGTGCTAAGGCGAATATCTTTGTTTTATCACTAACTTCAGCCTCTGTTTGAATGCTTTGAGGCACATGTGGCACTTAGGGTAGCTGGGAGGAATCAATTCGCCTCAAATGTGGCGGTGGAGGCCTTTCTGTCTGTTTAAACACTTATGATTTTTTTTTTGACTGTGTTTTAATATGGGGGATTAGGCTTTTGATAATCAATCTTAGCCGTAATCCCCGCAAATCGGTCTTCAATCTTCTATTCTTCTGCATCCCATCTTCAATACTGATACTCTTTTTAAATGTGATTTAAATCACAGTGTCTTGTCGATGTGCAGGCCGTGCAGGATTTCACGGCATCAATGCTCATGAAGCATTGATAAAACGTTGAATCCGACCCTTGCGAATGGTCTCCATTGATAAATCAAAGGCACAGGAAACGTCTTTCCCAGCCTTCGGCATTTCTTTCGAACAAATGGAACAACCATTAATCCCTACAAAATACACACAAAAATTATAAAATCCTGTGTTTTTTGGAAAAACTGCTTCAGAAGGCGGGGGAGGAGCGTAGCCGTTGGCTGAAAGCATCCAACGGTGGAAATCAGCGTAGAAAAGGAAAAAAGGAGAGCGGGTAGAGAAAATAAGCCGGAGTGATTTTGGACCATCCGATCTAGACACGTGGACGGTCCAGATCTAATCGGAGGATCGCAATCGGGGGTGGCAAGAAAAAACACCGATCGAAAGTTGCGATGCGATGTGGCGCAGATCGTCGATCTAAAGATTAGATCAACGGTGGAGAATAAATCGGGTAAAGTCCGATCGGGGGAAAAAATATAACACAGCGATTGAAACATGCAATGCGATGTCCAAAAATGAATTGGGGGATGGCCAATCGGTGGGAGCAAATAAGTGTATGCGATTTAAACTTTGCGATGCGATTGAAAGCTTCGATGCGATGGAGCGCTGGCCGTTTGATCGGATTTAGCTCAATGGCGGGGATTAGTTTTTGAAACGAACCGGCGAAAAAACCCTTATAATATATAAAACATAAAGTTTAAATAAAACAAAGGTTTTTTATGGATCGGGCGAGATATTTATATATGAAGTGGATAGGCGCCCGACTGCGGGGCCTTTGGACTTTATGAAATGTAATATGCCTAGGGCGTATATAAAACAAAGGGCCAATCGCAATCAGAGCCATCGAGCCTGGTCTTTCAATCAACCCATTGAAATTTCCCGATGCGATAAGCGCCTTGGGACTTTAACTCTCGGTCCTGGGCATAGGCTATATGAAGTAAAAATGTGGGGGGGTGGAGTTTATATATCTAAGACCCAATCGCATCGGAAAGTTTGATGCAGGTCTTTTTAATCAACCCATTGGATTTCTCCGATGCGATTGCGCGATCGGTCTTTTTAATCTACCCATTTATATTAACACGTGACTTTAGTTCTTTAGACCAAAACTTTGGAAAAATGGGTTTTTTGTTTTTTACAAAGGAAAAAATGGATCAGGATGGTTTATTCAATGGTTTTAGGCGCCGAAGGCGTGCTCATGGGATAATTATATAAAGGCCAATCGCATCGGAGTTTATATGATGCAAAAGCTTAATCGCATCAGAACTTTCAGAACATAGCAAAGAGTTACACGCTTAGATTTTTTGCGATGCGATAAGTGCCGAGAAGGTTTTAGCACTTGGTTCCGGGGTGTGGGCATGTGGGGGAAGTGGTTTTGAAACTTATCCCAAGGGGGCTCAAGCCTTTATGCAAAAACATGTATTTTTCATGAAACTTTTCAAGGTTTTCAATGGATTTGGGGGTTTCGGTAAGGTTAAAGAGTGAGTCTTTAACTTTGTAAAAGTGATTTTCATGAATGGAAGAAGAGGAATCATGAAATCAAAGGATTTTTTATGGAGAAAAAGGGGAGAAAATGAAGGTTATTTTTGAGTGGGAGAAGGGGGGAAATGATGGTTTATCAGCAGTTTCTTCTCATGAAATCAGCAAAATTTCTGAGTATAAAATGGAAATAGTAAATGAAGATTTTGAGACAGAGGCATGAGGCTTTCCAGAGTCTTCAAGAGCCAAAAATTTTAGCAATGAAATTTGTTCCTTGAAGGCTCAAAAATTCTTAGCCACCTTTTGCTATGACAAATATTGTAGGTGGCTAACAGTGGCTCCACTTGGGGATGATGCCTTCTTGAAGGCATCAAGAACTTCAGACTTGCATTCTCTGGGAGGTTGACCTGTGCCACATCTGTTATGTCCTCTGGGAGGCTGACCTGTGCCTGATCCATTGGGTTTCCCTTCCTTTGCTGGGATGATATTCTCTGAAAACATATTAGCAGCCATGAAAACAATGGACCTTCATTAATACAAACTTTCTACCTACCCAATCCTACTGATCTAGCATTTTTTCTTCATCAGAGTGCACTTGGATTGGCAAAATATTTTCACAACATTTTATTCTTTTGAAAGCAGGAAATATAATCTATTTCTACTCCTTATTTCTCCATGGACTCAGATTAAACAGTTGAGCCCATATGATTCTCTACCTATTCTACTATCTGTTGGGATTAAACTGTCCAACAGATTTTATTCTCTAAATTCTACAACAAAAATTTAAAAGCATTCAAGTCAGGATTGAACAGTCTGACTTGATGCTGGTCTATGGAATAAAAGCAGGCTGCACATAGACATTTATTTTGCAGAAAATTTAAAACAAAATAGAAGGCTTAAGATCTGAGAATTCAAAGCACTTCCTTCATCTCGTTAACAACTATGTTTTTACTTTGGTTTGAGCTGTTCCTTCTTTGTTCTCTGGTTCATATTTTGAGTTAATTAGAACCAGATTTTTACATCTCTTGACTCAGAAAATAAAACAGATTTGAGTGATCTCTCTTTGGAAACTTAGGTTCAGATTTTGAACATCTTTGAACCTTTAATTTCTGTCCTAATCTATCTACTGATAAGCCACAATTAAATAGTTTGGCAAATCACATTCACTACCCTATCAGCAGAAAATTTAAAACTAATTAGTCAAGATTAGGCTGTTTGACTAACTAGAAGTGTGGTTTTTAGGAGTGGCATTTAAGCTTGCACACTTTCAGATTTGTCTCTCTTTTTTGGTATGGGGCTATACCTTCCTTGTTTTCACAATCTGCGCTCTTTTCTTTCTTTTTTGTATTTTTGATTTTTACAACTTTGAATGCAATGGTGGATGAAATATTTATAATGGAAAAAAGATAAAAAGGGATTTTGGAACATAACATGGATCAAGAGAAGTAATGCTTAAGCATCCTGCCATTGACAGGACCCCCAAACGATTCTGCTCCATTCAACTCCTTCAAGAAAAATGCATTGTTACCAGTAGCTGAATGAATAGAATAAGGGCCAAGCCACAAGTTGTCAAATTTTCCATGCTTGCCCTTTTCTTCCCTCCTTGAGTCGCACTTTAAAAATTTGTCCCCAATTTTGAAATTGTTGGCCTTTGTTCTTCTGTCAAAAAGCTTTTTAATGCTGATATGTTTCTGCAATGCTCTGTTATAGACTTCCTCTCTGGTTTGCTAAAGATGGATGGTTTGATTTAATCTTGTGATCATGTCATTTTCTTCAGTCTGCAACTCTTGAATCATCCTCATTACTAGTACACCAAGGCTGTTTGGAAAAATTGCATCAGTACCATACATAAGCTGGAAAGGGGACATACCAATAGATTTCTTCAAAGTCAATCTATTAGCCCAAAGTGCATGAACCAACTTTGTGTGCCAAGACTTTTTGTTTTCCTCCAACAATTTCTTGATTATGTTCACTAAAATTTTGTTTGAGGATTCTGCAAGTCCATTACCTTGAGGGTAATAGGTCGTGGAATGCCCCAATGTTATCTGATATCTGTGACAGAATACAACCATTTTCTTTGATCCAAATGCTGCTGCATTATCAGTGATGATCTTGGTAGTACAACCAAATCTGGAGAGAATGTTAATCTCCATGAATTTTATAATAACTGAATCGTTGGCCTACCTACAAGGTATGGCTTCTATCCACTTAGTGAAATAGTCTGTGGCAGTGAGAATCCATCTATGCTAGGCAGAAGATGGTGGATGGATTTCTCCTATGAAGTCAAGTCCCCACTGTTGAAAAGGGGCTTCAACAGTGATTGGATGTAGAGGTAGGGGTAACAGTTTTCTTTTGCCTTCAAAAAGTTGACATTTATGACAGGCTATGATCATCTTATGCACATCATGGAAAAGAGTAGGCCAATAGAAACCAACCCTCAAAATTTTGTTGGCTGTTGTCTTCCAGTACAAATGACCTCCACACTCTCCTTCATGGAACTCGTGCTTAACCTTCTCTGCATCAAACTCAGGCAAAAATTTAAGCAATAGACCACTTGCATTTTTCCAATAAAGACATCTATCTATAATGAAATAGTTTACAACTTTCAATTTAAGGAATCTTGCCTTTGTTTTTATCAAACCAAGAGGTGTATTCAATTTAAGCAAAACATAAATAATATCAGCATACCAAGGAGAATTCATAAAATGATCTTCAACTATAGGAGTTGAGAATTCTTCTTGGTCATCCAAAGCATTAATCATATTAATATCAAGAACTTCAAAATTTGATTCAACCATTAATCTAGCTAGACCTTGGCCTTTGATGAGTTTAGTGGGTTTTATCTCTAAATCATATTCAAGAATAATAGCAATCCACTTACCTCTCTTACCATCTGGGTCCTGTGTTAGAATGTCTTTAACAACTGAGTTTGGGACAAAGGCAATAATGTGTGAGTGAAGGATGTATACTCTGAAGTCTTTCAATGCTTTGACCAAAGCAAAAGCTTGTTTTTCCATAATGTTATACTTCAAAGTGGAATCCCTCAATGCCTTACTAAAGAATGCAATTGGCTGCTCTTGTCCTTGTAGGTTTTTCTGTAAAAGGACAGAAGCTATGGTATGTTCCGATGCAAATGAGAAGATATAAAAATCTTTTGAAAAATCAAGACTTATAAGAACCGGTGTTTTGGTTATTTCTTGTTTCACCAGCTCAAAGGACTTCTTTGCTTCCAAGGTCCATTTTACCCCTTGCTCCTTCCTCAACATGTTTGTGATATTCCTAAGGAGCTCAACTAAGTTGGGGATGAATCTTCTCAAAAAGTTGATCTTCCCAATGAAAGATTGCAACTCCTTGATATTTCGAGGATGAGAGATTTGCAATATGGCCTCAATCCTCTTTGGATCTATATTTATACCCTCTTCTGAAATAATGTGCCCAAGAAGTTTACCTTCTTGGAGACCAAATAGTGTCTTCTTAGGGTTCAAAGATATCCCAAATTTTCTGCACTTCTCGAAAACTTTCCTCAAATGTTCTAAGTGTTCTTCATCTGTTTTTTAAAACACAGTGACATCATCAAGATAGATAATGATGAAGAAGCCCAATTCTTCTGAGAATGCTATGTCCATGGCTCTTTGAAAGGTTGCTCCAGCATTCATTAGACCAAAGGGCATTTTCACATACATGAAGGTGCCCCATGGTGTAGTAAAGGTTGTCTTTAATTGATCAGCAGGGTGAACTAAAATCTGATTGTACCCTGAATAGCCATCAAGCAAAGAAATTCTTTTAGACCCTACCACCCTTTGTAAAATATGATCCATCTTGGGTAAAGGGTAGTTGTATTTTAACGAAGCTTTGTTTAAGTCTCTAAAGTCTATACAAAGCCTGATCTCTCTAGTTTTCTTCCTAATAGACACCAGATTAGACACCCACTTAGAATATCTAATAGGGACAATAATACGAGCTTCATACATTTTCATGATCTCCTTATGAACAAAAGGTAACTGAACAAGGTTTATTCTGCGTAGTTTCTGTTTGAATGGTTTTTGGTTTTCCTTGAGGGGGATTTTGTGCTGTATTACTTCAGTGTCATAGGATTTAAGATCCTCATAACTCCATGAAAAAACATCAGAGAACTCTTTAAAGAACTCGATGTATTTAAGTTTAATGTGAGCCGGTAAAGTCTTGGACAGTTTAATCATTTTTGGCTTAAGTTCGCTACCAATATTACACTCTTCCACTTCAATCTCTACAGGTTCCATTTTTGTTTTATTCGCCACATCGTTAAAATTGAACAACTCTTCTAAAGGGGCCAGACCCTTAGGAAAAATTTCATCTTTAGAGTGCAGAGTTTCTAACTCCTCTGTTTCAAACTCTGCATTCATTTATGTTTCGCTTTAAAGTTTGCTAGATAACAGGTTTATATTAGCAAGTTCAGGAGACGGTTCTTATTCATCAAGAAAATTTTCTTCCTTGCAGTCTGTTTCATAGTCTGAGTCCAAACCGTTTAGTTCGAATTCATTTCTGAATTGCTTGAAGTCTTCTATTTTCTTGTCATTGTCAAACACCTGCCAATACTTCTCATTATCAGGCAAAATTGGTCTAAATTTTATCTGAGTTGTGAAGTCTTTGGTGTTATATGGCGTTAAGCATGTTCTAGCTGCAAAGGCTAAATTGTGGGCCGCAATATTTCTTTTTCTTGTGACAAAAATCAATTTGGACTACTCGAATGTTTTTAAAAGGTCCATGACATCGTTTCGGTAGGCCCTAAGTCTGGGATGATTTGCGTTATACTCCCCGTTGACTTGCCTAATGACTAACTTTGAATCCCCATACACGTTAATTGTTTTGGCTCCTAACCTTTTCAATAGATGTAAGCCTAACAGAAGGGATTCATACTCCACTATGTTATTGGAACACTGAAAGTTTAATGAACAGGAAATACATTCTGTGTGGTTATTTTCAGTGTTGGAAATCTAGACACCCACACCAGCGTTAGTTCTAGTGTAGGATCCATCAAAATACATACTCCATAGAGGACTGTTTTCGGTTTCGTTTGTTTGGTTACCACCCTTTTTAATTAATGTGCTTCCAAATCGTTCATGATTAGCGACACTCAATTGAATTTGTTTTGACTCTTCAGGTTTTTCGTTAAGTAGAAGACCATTTTCTTGAGTGTTAAGGTTTAAAAGCAAAGGACGCATGACTTGTAGTTCAAGACCCATATTTGGTTTGCTGTTGTTTAAAGGTTCAGTAAACTGTTTTAATAGTTCTGTGGTATTTACCTCCTCCTCTCTATCGCCCATTAACTCTGTTAAAGTTACTTTTTCAACTAATGTTTCTTCATTAAAGAGTATAAATGAATCAAGGCCTGTGTTTACAGAGTATAAAGGGGAGTTTTGTGGTCTGTCTTGACTTGTAACTATGTATTGCATATGAGACTCCCTGTAAAGTCTTCTTGTTTGATTGAAAACAAGGATAGTCACATAGGTCATGTCCATTTGCATAGTGCCCCGTAACTTAGCCCCCCATGATCTTGATAACAACATTCCATACTTGGGGGGAACATCAGCCACCACAATATCCATGACTAAGCATTTGGCTGGAATCTGGGCTAAGTTAACACAGAGGTCTTTGATTAATCCTAAAAATTTTACTCTGCTTGAGTCAAAGGAGTACAGATCTTTATAAGGTTTGGTGATTTCTAGACCAAGGCTCTCCATCACAGCTTTAGGCATTAAATTATGAGAAGCCCCAGAGTCATGCATAGCGTTGTGTAAAATCTTGTCATGAACATTTAAACTCACATAAAAGGGAGGAACAGGTCCCTCTTGATATCTACCTTCAATCTTTGGACCGAAAATAAGCTCTGGCTGGTCATCATTAAGATTGACTGTATCATTGTTCTCTTCTATATTTAAAGCCTTCAAAATTTGGGTTCTATATACATGTTGGGTAGCTAACTCAGTCAAGGGAACATAGATTTTGATTTTTTAAATTTCCTGCTCCAGGCTGAAAGGAATTTGGCTCTTTAAAGTGCTGGGTTCAACCTTATTAGCTGTCATTCTATCAGCAACATCAACTTGCTGATTTGTTTTATTTACACTTGAAAAAATTGTTTTCACAGGAGTACTAGCTGAAGTATTAGTACTACTAATGTCTGCACTCTATTTTTCATTGTCTTGAGTGCCCTTTTATTTAACATTATCAGAATTTACATCCACTGTTTTATCCTTTTGTTTGAAAACTCTAGGCTTGGTTGTAGTGTCGTTTTGTGAAGATTTTTCAGAGGTTTTGTTGTTGGGGGTTTGTTGACTGGTTTTGCTTCTGAGGTCATATTATTTTTGAGATTCTATGATGACATTTTCCATGTATTTATAATAATTTTCATCATCATCTCTTTTGTCATCATAAGGTGTGTATAGACCCTGTTTTTTATCATAATGAATCTCAAAATCATCATTGTCTATCCCCAGCATGTTGATATCATCATCCTCTACTATTTCATCTGTTTCCTCAACCTCACTTACATAGTTTTGATGAAAGGGAGGAGTGATCTGCTGATCATTTTCCCTAGGTCTGTTTGGAGGTTGGTTCCTTCTGAAATTCTGGTTTTGGTTCTGGTTTCTATTTTTAGGAGTAGTTTGGTTTTGATTTTCTTGTGCTCTCTTAATTATTCTCATCTCTTTCATCATTTCTTCCATCATTCTCTCCATCTTTGTGTTGGAAGTAGAAGGTGTGGATTCCTCTCTAAAAGATACTCTCTTCTCAATTTTCATTCTTGCTCTCTTCTCCATTAAGTTGACTTCCACAGAAAGAGCACCTTTTTGCATATCTTCAAGAGTTGCAAAATCTCTCTCTCTCAGCTGATAGGTCATGTCAGAGTCAAACCCTTCACGAAACTTGTTTAAAGCTGAGCCCTGTGGAGGTTTTAGTTCTGGGGAAAGTGCATTATACACATTATTGAATCTAGTGCAGTAAGCTTGCACACTTTCCCCAGTGTTTATATGGAGGTTCTTGTAGTCAGAAAGGACTTGGAGAGGGTTTTTCTTTACTTCCCATTTGTTTAAGAATGTTTGATGGAAGGCTTGAAGATCATTAATACTATGGGGGGCTAAACCTTTGAACCATTTTCTTGCTTCTCCCCCTAAGATCTAAGCAAATAACCTAAGATTGACAGAATCATCATCAATTTCATTTCTGTCAAAGTAGTCATTCATCTTATCCACATGTTGTGATGCAGTTGTAGCATTGTTAGCATCATACAATGGAATTTTGGACTGATAGTCCTGTGGAATATTGACTAGTGGTGCAGGAAGGACTAGGGGAGCGTACCATGCTGCCATGATAGGTGGTGGGGGTGGATTCACAAGGAGTGGATTAATAACAAGAAAAGTGGGCTGAGGTGTAGTGGTTTGAACAATGGATGTAAGGTGAGCAGAAGTGGATGGACTAGGAATAGACTGTTGAGTTGATCTTAGATGAGAGACACCTAAGTTGTGAAGGAAATGCAAATCAGGAGGTGTTGTTTCTCTGCTACCAAGAGGTTCACTTGTTTTAGGAGATGATAGTGAAGACTCAGAATCTAACTGATCTAAATCACCAAGAGACCTAGTTCTAAATGGATTTACTAAGTCAAATTGAGATTGTTGTAGAGCTGAAATATTTTCAGGAACTGAATTAGCTCTCAAGGGTGATCTGAAAATAGTTGATAATTTTATCTTAGGAGACTTCCTAAGGATACTTTCTGGGTTATCAACTATCTTAGGTGGATCAGGGTCAGAATAGGCTCTAGTGTGAATCTTTCTAGGAGCCGCTATGTTGTGTTTTTCAGACCCAAATAAAACAGGAAAAGTTCAACCAGGTATGACAATCTTTGAATGGTCAACCAATCTGTTTACACAAATTTATCCTGTAGTCCTCTGACTGAGTTTGAATGATATTATGATGATAAGGGTTCTTTCCAGTGGAGTCTCAAGGTCTGTTCAAGATTGTGGAGTCGCCAAGTGAAATTTTTTAGCTCTTTTTAGAGGTAAAAGGTCTTATGGTCCACCACCATGTTTATTGAATACCAATCTGAAATATTTTTAGGTTTTTCCGAGTTATTTTTCAGTTGTATGGTTTTTAAAGAATATCTTGACTTTGTTTCGAAACTTAGCTACGGTTATGAGACAAAAATAGTTTACTCTTATGGCTAAGCCAACTGATTTTTCAAGTTTAGATGAAGGCTTATGAGAATCCTAGGGTTTACCTAGTTTGTCACTGATTCAAACAAGTTTCATCATGATTACCATTATTTGGTAGTGCTTGAAAAGGCTACTTTTTACTCACAAGGTTTTATGAAGTGTTTAAGGGAAGTATTCCCCAGTGGAGTCACCATAAATGTTAGCTCCCTGTAATCAGCAAGATTGGCAAAGTCCGATCTCAGGGAGAAACATTGTTTCAACCAACTTTGGGATTCTAGGATCTATCCCTCCTAAATCCGGAGAGGGATCTCTCCAATAAAGTGCAAAGATGGATTTGTCTTTGAATTTTGGGGTAATAATACTAGGCTAGTTATGAAGGCCAAGGGTTTTGTTTGTTTTTGGATGGTTGAGCATGATTACTGTTTGAGGTGGAAAGTCTTGAATGCAGAGAGTTTCAAAGGTGAGAAGTTGCAAGCAATCAGAGTAAACTTCGGCCAAAAAGATAGATAATTACAGGTTTTAGTCCATTGGGCTATGGAGTCATAATAGGGTTTAATTGGAACAGCAAGAGGCAAGAGTGGTCCACGGGGCAAGTCATCTATGTCTAAGGATCTCTTTGAAGTTTGATTTATGGAATGAAATGATACAACAAGAAAAGAAAATAAACAGATGCAGAACAAAGAGTAGCCCAGGATCTGATAAGTACTTTTAAACTAGTCATCCTTTGACAAGCACTTAAGAAGAACATAAAAGCAAACTAGGATCTGGTAAGTACTTTTAAACTAGCCAGCCTTTGATACACTTTCAGTAGAAGACATCTTAAAACAAAGGGAAACTTAAAGGCAACTGTTGGAGTAGAAACTAGCGGGCCGGGCTCACCACAAATCCTCTCCTAGCTCTGCTTTACTTGGTTACTTTCAAGACCAACACAAAGGTAACACAGAATGGCCTAAGATCTGGTAAGTACTTCTAAACTAGCCAACTTTTAACACATTCCAAGGGAAATATTCAGACAGCCTTTAGAAATAAAACTAGGACCAGGGCACACCATATCTTCCATAGTTCATCTCTACCTAACTAATACTGAACATAACATTCAAGAATAATATTCAGCTAAGGCAATAAGACGAGGGAACGCCAACATTCCTATGCTTAGACTGAATTAAATCATTCCTAAATAACACAGATTGGAAGAAAACATATATATAAAGATTTTCAGTCAGAGAAGGTTACTGCTGTACAGTAGATCCTAACTCTATGCATGCTGTTCTTTATAAGAGAATATGAAACACAGTGAAAACAGAAACAAAATAACAAGTTACAATTAGAGAAACATCACTGTCAACATAGACTAGGATCCCATAGATCAGCTTGTATTGATGCTCCAAACCAGTTACAGCTTTAAGTCCAATGCTTTAGATCAGCAATCATCTACTCATCTCAGCCTAATTTATCTATTAAAAGCAGAGCTCCAAGAGCCAGTGAACACTATCTACAGTCAGAAGTTTAAGCTTAAATGTATTTCAAATCTCTGTAACCAACAGTTTCTCATCTTCTACAGAGGTATTTATAGAAGAATGAGGAGGTGAGATCCAATAAAAGATCTCCCAAGATAATTAATACAGTCTTTATGACTTCTCGGCCTTTGAGGGGTTCGATGGAGAAGTTTACAATTGTGCTACTGTATTAATTTATTTTCATTCATGAATTAAGCTCGGTGGGAGCTTTTGTTGACTTTGAGGCTGTGTGTTATGTTGGAGTAACTCTGCAGATATTTTTTGCATTAATTTCCTTGTAGAAGTAACTCTCTGGCTGCGCTAAGGCGAATATCTTTGTTTGATCACTAACTTTGGCCTCTGTTTGAATGCTTTGAGGAACAGGTGGCACTTAGGGTAGCTAGGAGGAATCAATTTGCCTCAAATGTGGCGGTGGAGGCCTTTCTATCTGTTTAAACACTTATGATTTTCTTTTGAATGTGTTTTAATTTGGGGGATTAGGATTTTGATAATCAATATTAGCCGTAATCCCCGCAAATCGGTCTTCAATATTCTATTCTTCTGTGTCCTTTCTTCAATACTGATACTCTTTTTAAATGTGATTTAAATCACAGTGTCTTGTCGATGTGCAGGCCGCGCAGGATTTCACGGCATCAATGCTCATGAAGCATTGATAAAACGTTGAATCCAACCCTTGTGAATGGTCTCCATTGATAAATCAAAGGAACAAGAAACGTCTTTCCCGGCCTTCGGCATTTCTTTCGAACAAATGGAACAACCATTAATCCCTGCAAAATACACACAAAAATTATAAAATCCTGCTTTTTTTGGAAAAACTGCTTCAGAAGGTGGGGGAGGAGCGTAGCCGTTGGATGAAAGCATCCAATGGTGGAAATAGGCGTAGAAAAGGAAAAAAGGAGAGTGGGGAGAAAAAATAAGGCAGAGTGATTTTGGACCGTCCGATCTGGACACGTGGACGGTCTAGATCTAATCAGAGGATTGCAATCGGGGGATCGCAATAGGGGGTGGCAAGAAAAAAAACCGATCGAAAGTTGCGATGCAATGTGGCATAGATCGTCGATATAAAGATTAGATCAACGGTGGAGCATAAATCGGGGAAAGGCCGATCGGGGGAAAAAAATAGAACACAGTGATTGAAACATGTGATGCGATGTAGCGCGGACCGTTGATATGAGGATTAGATCAACGGCAGAAAATTAATCGGGGGATGGCCAATCGACAGGAGCAAATAAGTGTATGCGATTTAAACTTTGCGATGGAATTGAAAGCTCCGATGCGATGGAGCGCTGGCCGTTTGATCGGCTTTAGATCAACGGCGGGGATTAGTTTTTGAAACGAACCGGCAAAAAAACCCTTATAATATATAAAACCTAAAGTTTAAATAAAACAAAGGTTTTTTATGGTTTGGGCAGGATATTTATATATGAAGTGGATAGGCACCCGACTGCGGGGTCTTTGGACTTTATGAAATGTAATATGCCCGGGGCGTATATAAAACAAAGGGCCAATCACAATCAGAGTCATCGGGCCCGGTCTTTCAATCAACCCAATGAAATTTCCCGATGCGATAAGCGCCTTGGGACTTTAACTCTCGGTCCCGGGCACAGGTTATATGAAGTAAAAAGGCGGGGGGCAGAGTTTATATATATAAGACCCAATCACATCGGAAAGTTTGATGCGGGTCTTTTTAATCAACCCATTGGATTTATCCGATGCGATTGCGCGATCGGTCTTTTTAATCTACCCATTTATATTAACACGTGACATTAGTTCTTTAGACCAAAACTTTGGAAAAATGGGTTTTTTATTTTTTACAAAGAAAAAAATGGATCGGGATGGTTTATTCAATGGTTTTAGGTGCCGAAGGCGAGCCCACGAGATACTTATATAAAGGCCAATCGCATCGGATTTTATATGATGCAAAAGCTTAATCGCATCGGATTTTATATGATGCAAAAGCTTAATCGCATCGGAACTTTCGGAACATAGCAAAGACTTGCGTGCTTAGATTTTTTGTGATGCGATAAGTGCCGAGAAGGTTTTAGCACTTGGTTCCGGGGTGTGGGCATGTGGGGGAAGTGGTTTTGAAACTTAGCCCAAGGGGGCTCAAGCATTTATGCAAAAACATGTATTTTTCATGAAATTTTTCAAGGTTTTCAATGGATTTGGGGGTTTCGGTAAGGTTAAAGAGTGAGTCTTTAACCTTGTAAAAGTGATTTTCATGAATGGAAGAAGAGGAATAATGAAATCAAAGGAGTTTTTATGGAGAAAAATGGGAGCAAATGAAGGTTTTTTTTGAGTGCGAGAAGGGGGGAAATGATGGTTTATCAACAGTTTCTTCTCATGAAATCGGCAGAATTTCTGAGTATAAAATGGAAATAGTAAATGAATATTTTGAGACAAAGGCATGAGGCTTTCCAGAGTCTTCAAGAGGCAACAATTTTAGCAATGAAATTTGTTCCTTAAAGGCTCAAAAAGTCTTAGCCACCTTTTGCTATGACAAATATTATAGGTGGCTAATAGTGACTGCTTGGGTGCCTTGTGCATGTTCGGGCGCCCGTTTGCCATTTTCTCCCTTGTGGCATCGTTTGGTCGGGCGGGTCGTATCGCTCCATGCGAGGTCGCTCGACCGGGCACATTTGGGTCGGGCCGTTTCGTTCGAGGGCGCCCGTATCAGTTTTCATGCTAAGTTTTGACCGTCTGGGTGCCTTGTGCACCTTCAGGGGCCCATTTTCCATTTTCTCCCTTGTGGCATCGTTCAGTCGGGCGCGTCATGTCGCGTCGTGCGAGGTCGCTCGACTAGGCGCGTTCGGGTCAGGTCGTTTCATTCGAGGGCACCCGTATTAGTTTTCATGCTAAGTTGTGATCGCCCGGGTGCCTTGTGCACCTTTGGGAAACCTGTTTTCCGTTTGCTCCCTTGTGGCATCGTTCGGTCGGGCATGCTGTGTTGTGCCGTGCGAGGTCGCCTGACCAGGTGCCTTCGGTTTGGGCCATTTCGTTCGAGGGCGCCTGTATCAGTTTTGCAAATTTGTGACTGCTCGAGTGCTTTGTGCACGTTTGGGTGGCCCGTTTGTCATTTTCTCCCTTGTGGCATCGTTTGTTCGAGTGCACCGTGTGAGGTCGCCTGACCAGGCGCATTCAGGTCAGGCCATTTCGTTCGAGGGCGCCCGTATCAGTTTTCATGCTAAGTTGTAACCTGGCTGAAGCCTCGACACTTTCAGAGCATCTGGAATGACCTCTCTCTTCCGCAATCTCCCTCTCTCTCTCTCTCTCTACCCTCCAATCCTCTCACAGCTATATCCCTCCCTCTATCCTTCTTTCTGCCCCCCTTCCATCTTTGTGTCACTATCTCCCTCTCTTACCCTTCTCTACCTCTCTCACTCCTCTCCCTCTCTCTCTCTCAGCTGATCCATTCCTTCTCTCCCCTCTCCTTCAGTTTATCTCCATCTCTCCCTTGTGACTCCCCTTTTCTCGCCACCTCTATCAATCTATGTCTTTATAATTATTCCTTCTCATATATATCTAGAGTTAATCTATATCATGACATATTGGGACCTACGATTGGGTTAATTCTGCCTTGTTGGCAAGGTTAAAATGTGCACAAATAGAGACCAATGAAACTATCATCTTAACCCCTAACCCCTTAAACACTAATTCCCAACCCCTAACCCATTTAACCCCCTAAACCTCTAGTAAACCCCTAACCCATTTAACCCCTAAACCATAAACCTCTAAACCCTTAACCCCTAACCCACTTAACCCCCTAAACCCTAAACCTATAAACCCTTAACCCCTAACCCCTTAAACCCTAAACCATTAAACCCTTAACCCTAACCCCTTAAACCCTAAAACTATAAACCCTTAACCCCTAAAACCTAACCCCATTAGTCAATAACTTCTAACCCCTAAAATCCTTAATTGCTAAATCCCCTAACCCCCTAAACCCCCAACCCATTTAACCCCCTAAACCCTAAACCTATAACCCCTTAACCCCTAACCCATTTAACCCCCTAAACCATAAACCTCTAAACCCCTAACCCATTTAACCCCATAAACCCTAAACCTATAACCCCTTAACCCCTAACCCATTTAACCCCCTAAACCCTAAACCTATAACCTCTTAACCCCTAACCCATTTAACCCCCTAAACCCTAAACCTCTAAATCCCTAACCCCTAACCCCCAATCCCCGACTAAGCCCTCCAAATTCGAATTAGATTTAAAGAAGTAATTGTTTTCTTACTTCTGTCTAATTCACTATATAATCAAATCATGAATGTGAGAAGGCTTCTGGTTGTAAGCATGGTTGTGGTATGTTGATGTTCAGACGAAAACTACAACTTGTAGCACTTGATCTGCTAGGGGTCGGTTACCTTGATATTAACGGTGGTGTATTCATACTCCTTCTGAATAACCAATAAAGGGTCAAGGAAATTGACCAATATGTTGTCAAGTTTTATCTTATCCATCTCTGGGGCAAGCTTCTTTTCGGCTAACTCCACTGCTTTTGATCTCAATTTTTCCAATTGCTTCCTTCTCTCATATGATACCTGAGCCTTTGCCTTTCTCTTCCCTTCTAATTCTGTAATAGTGTCATAGTGATGCTAGCCAACTTCTTTGGAAAGCCTTCCTAGCACACAATACTAGGTTATGAGGGTATCATGTGTTTGTGGGTAATGCCATTATTACCATGTGTTTGTAGACTAATTAGTAAATTTTAGGAAAAACTTGCAAAATTTCTAATGATGATAATTGATGGTAACTCATGTGATTATGACCAACTTGGAATAATGAGATGAACACAAAAAAAGTGCTAGCTAAATACTTCAGGTGGTTGAGTGGAAGTGTCACAACAAGTGTAAGAAATCAATAAGAAGAGGCCGCTTATTTTAGAACATATGGAAGATGTTGGAATATTCATAACTTGGTACTCTAAGGGTATCCCTTGAATGAACAACTCTATGGAGAATGGTTGTGGAATCATATAATTATCTCCATACATGAACATTATGAAAATTACTGTAAGGTCTATTTAAGGATGATTCATATAACGAAGAAAATATTGGCAATCAACTAATGAAGTTGAATAATTATGGTCATAATGAAAGTAATTTTGAAAAAAACTATAAAGTATGATGAAAATTACTTATAAATAATAATTACAATGAAAAATTACAATGAATATTATAAGTAATGATTTTTACATCCAAAAATATTGATAAATTGTTTTTTTAAATAAAATAAAATAAGTTTATTTTGTAAAATATTACAATACCATAATAAATATATAAAATAATTTAAATAAAATAAATTATTCACTAACTGCCTGAGTGGGAAATTGTCATATGATTTTTTCCCGCTCAGCTTGTTCGACCTTTATGCCTTCTTTCCCATTCTACCCTATGATTCCATTCTGCCCTATTCAAATTTTTTTCCCGCTCAGCTTGTTTGACCTTTTTCTCATGAACTCTAAGCATGGAAAACAACCTCTGTTCGGAACTCTCAGAATCGAATCGAAGAGAAGTCGATGTTCAGAATCGAAGAGAAGTTGATGTTCAAACAACCTCTATTCGGAAGACCATGGATGATTTACTGGGTTTTCAAAGGGATTAAGATTCAGTAGGTGAGTTTTCAAAAATGGGGTATTTTCTTAATTATCTCAGTCATTCTTTTAACAATGTCTATTTTGTTTTCTTCTGTTGTATGTTGTATATATTCGATACTTTATAATATTTTATTTTTTTGTTCTAGGTACAACTTCTATATTCTAGTGGGGGTTTAACATATGGTGATATTGGTGGGTTGGGAGGCTCCCTTGGGTCAAGGTTGGGAGGCAGTGGAGGTTATGGAGGATTGTCAGGTTCGCCCCTTCCTGACTCTGTTTTAATGGGTCAGAGGTCAGGCATTGGAAGTGCAGATCTTGTACTTGGGGGGAAGTTAGGGAGCCTAGGATTGGGCTATCAAAGGTCAGAGCCATAGGGATAGAGAGAACCTTTAAGAAGGACTGAAGAGCACCTTCCACCTGACGCATCGAACACCCTCTTTGTTGAGAGTCTTCTAGCTGATTGTACTCGCAGGGAAGCTGCACGTATCCTTGTGGGTTTTGGGTAGTCTAGTATTATATGTTTTTTTTTGTAGTTTGCCATGTATGCTTCTGGTATGTGTTTTTTGGTAGGTTTTGCGTTGTTATTTGTTTATGTATATTCTGTATTGTGTTTTTTCTTAATCTGACAGCAGTTTTTTGTTATGTATGATCGTTCTATTATGCTTTTAGGTAGGCTTTTAGTTGTGTAGAGTGTCTTTATTTTTATCTAGCCATGCATGTATTCATGGTTCACTGTGGTTTGTTAGGTTCCTTTTCTTCCCTTTCATCACACTACGTCCATGTTGAGTATTGAGCAATAAGATTATTGTTATCATTTTCAAATCTCGAGATGGCTTGATTTTGGTCCATTCCACTCATTTTTAATCGATCAATGAATGAAACAGGATTGAGGTTTCATCCACCTATCGATGTGTGTGGATATTTTTTGAACAAAGAAAAAGGTGCCCTTCCGCACAATAGAGAAAATGGAGAGATATATGAAATACTTATAGCTATGCCAGTTTTACTGTTAGGTTATGCATTTTTATGGTTGGCACAGTGTAACGTTTAATAAAATATTTCATAATTAACCCCTTGGCATTTACTGCATTAGACTGCTACTCCTCTGCAGCCAATCAACAACCCGGTTCTAAGGCAAGACGTGGAGAGGGAAATCCAAGGAAAGAATGTTGCTTGGTAGCCATTCAAATAATGTTGTTGCAAGGAGGGCGATGCACTTGAACATCGTGGGGTCTCCACAAGGACAGTAAATCGAATCCGGTGTCAGAGGTAAGCCTCCATCATGCTACTAAATTATACCCTTGGCATTTACTGACTTTTACTCTGGCTTGATTATATTTGTGAGGGCTCTGGATTTCTCTTGCTCATGATACCAGACTATACACTCTCAATCTCACATATCTATTTTATGATCATAGTCTCGCATCTCTATGGTTAGTCTTGTATGTGATTCTCAGTCTTGGCAGTGGGATATGTACATAAGTCTCGACACTATCACAATGATCTCAACACATCTAAGTTATGAAATCACTCCAATTATTATAAATAAATATCTGAACAAAGTCTTGAACAATAGTGTATATACGACATCATTTGGCATCGATTCATAATTGAATGCACAGTCTTGTTGGCATAATTGTATTCACAATGTATTGTCTCGCTTCAGTGGATGTATAATATTGCTTCAGTACAAAGTATGTATTGCTTCATTTTAGTTAAATATATATAAGGTCTTGCTACAGTAAAGTATGTAATTGATCTCAGTTCAGTACAGTAATATGATGGTCTCAGCACTCTGGTATGGGTCTTGGCACACAATAGTATGCTTGACCTCAGCACAATTGCATGTCTAGCAGCAACACAATTGCATGTCTGGCAGCATCAAAGTTGTATGTATATTAACATAGTTGGATATTTATATAGCTTCATTAACATTATAGTGGTATATGTGGCATCACAACATTAAAATATACATGGCATCATAGTCACAGTTATGGGGCATTACAGTTCATTAGTAAAACAGTTCAGTGTATGGCTTCATTAATATAACAGTTCAGTATGGCTTCAGTAGCTGCTAAATTGTACCCTTGGAATTTACTGCATTAGACTGCTACTCCTCTGCAGCGAATCAAAAACCGGGTTCTAAGGCATAGCATAATGGTGAAATCGTTAACATGATTCTATTCTTAGCACTACAATTTCCCAAAAATCTGTTAGTCGTATAGATTCTGGATCAGTTCTATTGTCCAAGGGTCAGAAACCTTGAGGACATGCGTGTGGCTTAGCTATTTCACTTTTTCATTATACATACTAAATGGCTATGGATTTGTGTATTATATTGACTGCTGATCCATTACTGTTTAGCATTTTATCTTTGGTGAATGTGTTTGTTTTGAAAGTTTAGGTTTCATAGTAAATCATCAATGGGCTCTGAAATAAGGCACATTGAAATCTTGGATACATGTTTCATGCCAAAATCAGTTGTATCTTCCATAAATACACAATATTGGACCACTCTGTATAAATCTGCTTCTCAGACAATATTACATCTCCCTCATTATACAGGTGGTGTTCTTACATGCATAGCAAAGGCATCATTTTGGAAATCATTTTATAAGTCACTAGATATTGTGGGTACAAGGATCTAGGGTCTCCACATGTAACTGTGTTTCCCGGAGACTCACTATGCCTGTCCTTAAATTTGTAAACATAGTAGTATGCCAATGCTTCTTTCATTTTGTATGCATAAGAGGATTTAGTGCTTCCCACTCTCAATAGAGGCTTACAGTAAACTATGACACATTGTGATGTATATCAGTGGTAGTTGGGGCAGCAACAAAATCAGTTTCATTATTTAGTAGATTTATTCTTCTTGGAAAGATTTCAACTAAAAAAAAAAGGGAATGAAACACGCAACCAGTCCCCTTCCTTTTATTGGACCACCTGCTTTCTTTTTATGAGAGAATCTACTCAGCCATAGCTGAAAGGCAGTAATATACAGTGGAGTCATTCTATGAAATGATTCAATTTGGCATGTGAATCTCAAATCTAAGGGCCATTAAAATCCCATGGATGGAGACTGATCGGGATTCAACATTGTTGTTACTATTAGTGGAGTTGGGTATGGCACAACTACAATAAAAATACTGGCTACAATGGTTACCATAATACTGCCAAAGTAATAAGCCATACAAATTGTCATCTAGTACAAACATATAACAGACGATTATATTGATAATTGGAAGGCCTGATTTTTTTTCTAAATGTTTATCAAACACCCATAACCCCTTCTTCCTTTCCTAGAGCAACCACTACTTTCTTTAAAATAGCTTCAACAGGCAGATGTGAATTTTCAACTGCTTTTGATATAGATGCCCACCGCTCTCCATGCCTTGGTTCTGCAGCAATGCATATCTTCAGTACATCCTATTGGATGTCCTCATTTCCATGTTGAATTTCAAACTTATAGTATTGGGCCTAAAAATCCCCATTGTCTGGTGCAAATATAGGTGTAATGAGTTATGGTTATTCTGGGAAATAATTGTTTATAAATATATTACAGAATGCAAGGAGTTGCATCTACTACATGATGTATATATGTCAACCTTGATTTAAAGAACATGTTAAGGTTGTCTGCTATTTATTAAACCCAAGCTATATTTCAGATCAGCTCCTTATTGTTGGTCGGCTCAATTTCTCCAATAGTCACATCCTTTCAAATAGTTAAACAACTATATATATCAAACTAAATTCTACACTTTAGAACATGAACTTGACCAAGAATTGGGTGAAAGCACAATAGAATATTTCAATTCTGAAGCAAGAAATAATAAGACATCTCTGAAGCATATTTGAATCAATTAATTTATGGAGTTTGGACAATGAATTTATTTTGGATTTGTCGGTAAGGTTTCAGTTTTGTAAAAAATTGATAATTCAACTCTTTTGAAGTTTGAAACTCAGCCTTCAACAAGCCTGTAATTAGGCCTAAGTAAAATCCTGAATTTGACTCCTCTTCTAGTCTACAACTTGACTTCGTGACCAACGAAATTCACTCTGTGGAAGCCTGTAATTTTGACCCATGTGCAAGAAACTTTAGACCTGCAACTATTTCAGATCTGTATTCATTTTTACGATTGGTCACATTCATTTTTTTAAAAAATATTTTAAGTCGTGCATCGGAAGACCGACACATCGTAAGCGTCAAAAGACCGACGTTACATTGTAAAACTAAAATTACTGTCCCGTCAGAAAAGTGACATTTTCTAGCGTCGGAAGAGCGACGTTCCCAAACGCGGAAAAGCGACATTTCCAAACGTCGGAAGAGCGACACCACTAGTGTCGAAAGAGCGACTTCTGCTCAATGTTGGTATTGCGACACTTCAAAGCATGGTTAGCCATAACATCGGTCTTCCGACACTTTATGAGTGTCGGTTTTTCAACACTTTAGAAGCGTTGTTAGCCATAACGTCGGTCTTCTGACACTTTATGATCGTCGGTATTGCGACACTTTAGAAGCGTCGGTATTGCGACACTTCACAAGCATCGTCATTGCAACACTTCAGAAGCATCGGTATTGCGACACTTCTGCAAAACGTCGGTATTGTGACGCTTCTACAAAACGTCGGAACAAGTGTTACAATACCGACGCTTTATGGAAGTGTCGGAAGACTGACGTTATGGCTAGCCACACTTTGAAGTGCCTCATATTGTCGCTCTTGCGACGACTAGGTGTCAGAAAACTGAAAAATTGGCTGTCGGAAATTGGGCCAAATTTACTAATGAGTCACCACCCAAAAATAACAGTTAATAAAAGAATGGCAACATGCAATAATTGAGTTCACAGAACTGAAGTCCTCAGCAATGAGTAAGGTTCCAGAGTTGGGGCCTTTTTTTGGACAGGGCGAAGCAACAGGAAAAATGAGGCCAACCTCAGAAGCCGACAGACCACTGGAAGTTGCAACAATAGGGAAAGATTGACTCGGGATTAGTCAATAGCGTGTGGCCGGGGCCTGTTAGGGCCTTTGTTTTGGGATATAACAGTTTTGAGTTGCTAAGAGCTAGAGGACAGGTGTCGGGACGCAATCAAGGTAGACAGGGAGCTGTCATGATTACGGAAAGCTGGAAGATAGGTGGTGTGACATGGGCAAATAATAGTGTAGATGGAAGATATGGGAGACAAGAATAATCAGTATAACTCCCAGTAATAAAGGAGAAGCGGAAAGAAACAGAGCAGGAAAAAAGGAAGGACTGAAAGTCACACACGAGGAGAAACAAATAGGTAGTCAGTCAGTGGAGGAGGAGTTAGTTAGTCTGTTCGGCAAGAGGCCGATAGGGGAAAAACAGAGCCTTAGGAGAGCTCTATGAGAAATATGTTGTACTAGACTAAACTGTAATAGACTCCGTGAAGTATATGTATGTTGTTATTTTGTTGATAATGAAATTCGGTTGTTGTTGTGTGCAATGTTGCGTGTCGATTGATGGTTATTTGCATATGCTGATTGTATGCTTAAATTAAATTTTAATTTAGCATTCTGAACATGTGTTGATGAGTGATTGTTTCTTCGTAGAGTTGAGATATGCTTGTTGCTTCCAAGTTTCCATAGTTGTTATCTATGTTTGCATTTTTCTTCTACCTGATCTAGCTTCTAATCTTACTAAGGTCACGACACGCCTCGGGTGAGATGCCCTACTCCCTGGAGCAGGGTGAAAATGCAGGCGTTGTGCTAGACTACTGTGGAAACCTTGTTGGCCTGAAACCTAAAATAGGGTCTTGCCCAGAGAACTCCATTTTCGCCAACAGTTTCCCCTTGTCTAGTGTCCCTATTTGGATCATTGAATTATATTCTAAGAATATTTGTCCTTTTATCCTCTTCCCTTCCAAAATTAGATCAATCTCCTCCTTGGTTGATCAACTCCACTTCATTGACCTAATTTCGGGTCTAATTGGTCTCGTGTGGTCCCAACCCTTACAATTTTAATTCCAGAAATATCACATAGATACCAATTCTCCATAAGGATTTCTAGGTATAGGAATCATCTTTACAAAACATATTCTGAAACCATGGCCTCGATAATCCTCTTAGCCTTTCCTAGAGAGCCTTTCACCTTACTTTTCAAGCAAGAAAACCATATTATTCAGTCTCTCCTATGAATGGGCCTTGCAAATCACCCTTCATCCTTTCATTGACTCATCCATTCCCGTGATTCCTCATACTTGGTCTCCTCCCATCGGTGAAATTATGTAAAAACCAGGGAGCCTTAGCTAAGGTGACAGTGGGTTATTGCTCCATTATTTCCCCTTTACCTAGTAGTTTCTGTTAGGATCCCCTCCTAGGACCCCTACTAGATTGAGCGATAACAATGATTAGGAGCAATTTGAATCTGGTTATAGCCACTAAATCCATCTGGAAAAGGGAAAGACATTTTACCACAAAAAGTGTCTAGCACCTGATTAATAAAGGGTGATATTAAATGGTAATTTCAAGTGGATTTATTCGACTCCTTATAGTCCACACAAATTCTCCATTTTCCATTTTTCTTAGGGAAAATAACAAGTGGAGATACACATTGATTGTCAAAATTAGATACATTGAAATTTTCATTTAATATATTTTTAAGTTCCTCCTTGACAACACTCTTCATTGTTGGATTCATTTTGTGTTGAGGTTGTCGAAAAAGTCGAGATCCTTCCTTTAAGTAGATATGATGAGTGCAAAAAGTAGGATGGATACCCTTCACTTCCTTATAATACCATGAAAATGATTCTTTATTCTTTCTCAGTAACTACACTAATATCTCTTTTTGTACATGAGATAAAGTAGGGTTAATATTTAAGGTCTTCCCAGGATATATTTCCATTGGAACATCCTTAAAACTAGGGGCCATAGGTATCAAGATCATCAAGATTCTCTTCCTCATTATATTTTCTATCACAAAACTTAAAAACCAAGATGTTTATGGTGTAAAAATACAAGGGTCATTAGTAAAATTGTTAATATTATCATCCTCAGTCTAATTTTTAAAATGAAAGGCTTATCTTACAAAGAGTAATGGACATATATCAACTTCTTCTATTCAAACTCAAACTCCAAGCTTAGTTTACCTGTATGATAAAGATAAATATTCTTGGTAGTGTTACACTCATATATGGTCATGCACCCAGATATACCTCCAATAATAGCATCTGTAGTGGATCACCATCGCCTACCTAAAATTAGAGGATGTCCCCCTATGTAACACCCCTAGTTTTATGTTTTTTTTTCAAAATTAAACATTTGAACTTTAATCCAAAGGGGAGTGGACCCCAATGGATAAGTATTTTGGTGGATGTAATTAAATATTTAATTATAGAAATTAAATTAAATAATTCTTTTCAGATTGACCACATGAGAATTGTGAGATCACTTGCTAAATCCATGAGGATGGATAGAGGCAAATACTTTCCCCAAAAATCTTTCAAAAAAATCCTTGAAAGAATTTATTTCCAAATTATATTTTGAGGAAAATCTAGTTTCCCCAATGAGGTGGAGAGTAGTTGGGAAGAGGTAAAAAGCTGGGAAAAGTAGAAAGCAGCTTTAAAAATCCCTAAATAAGGGAAGCCTAGGCAAACAGGAAGAAAATCATCCTGATATTCTGGACGCAGAATTAGAAACAGGCTTTGGGGAGAAAAAGATTAAATAAGCTATTCCTGAACATATTAGAGGTTGGTCTATGATGGAGGTGATCTCAGCTCGGGGGTGAGTTTTGGAGATAGAGGGACTCTAAGGTTGGGAGGACTAGTCAAGTACTGAAGTGGTATGATCACAGTGTTTATGAATGATTAAATTAAATTATTGTTAGGTGTTAAGGTTAATGACTGTAGCTGCATATTACTTGTAATGTTTTTTTTTGGTGCTGGTGTTCCATACATTTACAGAGTTGTAGAGGAATTAAATCCTCTCAGTTCTGCATAATTGTAGGAACAAGAATTATGGGGAAAAATCAGCCAGAAACTCTAAACCAATGACTGGTTTAAATATGGAGATTTATGTTACCTCATAATTCATAATTGTGGAACTTTAATCTGTTTCTGTTAAAAATAGAATTAAATCAGAAAAAAGAAAACATGTGTGAAGGAGTGATTAAGTACGTGCAGTGCAGATCTATCGATTTGTGGAGTAATAGTGTATGTATATATATAGATCTAACCTCTATAAAAAGGGGAGATGGATGAGTACTTTTAATTGAGTTAAAGACATTCAGACCTAAACAGAGCTAAATATGGTTTATTAAACCTGTAACCAAATTTGGCCTAAGAAATAAACATAAACTAGCACATGACCTACCTCCTTTACTAGAGAAGTCTCCAAACTGAATGTACTATTGGAAAATAAATATAAGCAAATTTATATGAAGCGCATGTAAATTTTATAAGCTGTGAGTAATGACAAATAATTCACATACCAGATCAATATAAAATGCCGGTTGGAAGTGTTAGCTAGAGAATAGGACATACTGAACATGTTATAGAATAAAACAATAATTTCCAGGGTCTATTATTATTTACACCAGTAAGTAATAATTGGAAATTGTAAGTCAAGAAGCAGAGATAGAGGTACACTACTAGAGTAGAATAACACATATAACCACATAAACCAGATGTCAAGAATCACTAAATTATTGTAGATGTGAATACTCTTGCAGTATTAATATTTATATACAATTATGAAAATAAAATGTGGAGGAAGCAGAAATACAAGATAAGACTAGTAAACTTATCAGTTCTATCCAGTAAATGGAAGCAAACAGATGCAGTAGAAATAAAAATCTTATCATGCGCACCAACATGAACTAGCAATTTGAAATCACCAGAGTATAACATAACTCTGTTTTGTCAAACAGGAATGGAATACATATATATGAAATCCATATGTAAATTCATGAACCAAAACTAATAAATTATGACAGTCGTGTCCCATGACAAATTAATTGAAAGTATGTGGTCTCAGCGATCATCTTAGCAGGATGTTATTAAGATAGACCAAGTCTAGGGAAATTATTATTATTACTGTAGCAAAGAGAAAATTTATGAAAGTAAGACTCAAGTTGTCCGAACAAAAATTATGTATAATAACGATGTGAGAGTCTGGCTTCACTTCGACCAATATGCTATTGATACCGCCCTGAAAGTGCAGGGTGAAGCGAAGTTAAATCCGAGTGAAACAACCATTTCACTGTATCACCGAGAAGGAAATTCGTATGGGATTTGAATATACCTGAATAACACAAGAGACGGTGAGAATGCAAGTTAATTAGCCGCTATAACTTATATCACAGAAAATAATATATATTAGTACTGTGCATAAAAATAAAGGGATACCTTGAAGATGAGAAACCCTTTACTTCAAAACGACTTGAAAACAAAGATAACTGAACAGTATTTAAAATTTGAAGACCAGGATATTCACCTTGAACAAAAAAGCAACGGGTTAAATGTTATAATTGAATCGATTACTTGCCTAGGGTATGGATTGCTTGCCGTAAAGGAGATGAGTAGAGTCAAGACATCGCCCCTCGAAAAACATCAGTAAAGTCACGGAAGGTGAGGAGGAACAAGCTCCTATCAAGCAATGATGGAGTATTAGTACCAAACATTGTCAACAGGAAGATAAACGAAATATAAGAAGAGACGTTGGAATAAACAAAAATCAACGCACTAGGATAGAAAAATCTCCACGAGATATTGGTCCAACTGACTGAGACGAGTTCTTGACAGTAAACGAAACTATATGAAAATTTTTTATTTAACCACAGTTCTCGCACTCTAAGCAGAGCATATTTCTATTGGGAAAGAATAGGTATCAAAGTATAGTGCACAGAGAGTAAGCCTCACAGTTAAGATAGTGAAATGCACAGAATTTCATACCTGAAATACAATACGATGAGGAGATATATACGCTAGAATCCTGGGCGAGCCGGCGCTTCATTGCTCCAACGTGCAGAGTCTCAACACTGGGAGGCGATCAGAACAAATGAAGGGTGAAAGAACCACTTCGATAATAACACAGGGATTAATACAAATGTCTCAAATAAAAAACCAACAAAACCCTAATGGATAGGAACAATCTCCACCGTCCAAGTGGCCTCGGATCGATGGCCTATACACGGATCGATTGGGTGAAATTGGCATTTAATACATAGCAGCCCAACACATAAATGCAGATCTATGAAATCGATCCCACAGTACTCCCGATAATGTCATATGGCCGGCGTAATTAACAGAGCATACTGGCGTGGCATATTATAACAAAAAATAGATACATAAAACCTTACGTGTGGACGTAATGAGAGCTAACAAAATGGAAAATCAATAGAGTGCCATCGAATAAAGTGACGTGGAGATTTGAAATAGGTTACAATTGCCAAATACATTAAGCCAACTCTGCCAACGAAGCATAACGAGTACATTGAATTTAAATGTGCCTATCTCCACAGCAAACTCCTCATAAGTGAAATGTACGTGAGATATCAATGATGCTATGGTAACGCTCATTACACATTGGAAATAGTGGCCACAAAACTATAATAAATTTATATAAACGACATAAGTTTTAAATAGGAATAGACAATTCGGTACCTTGAATAACTCGAAATTCAACATAGGGTTATAACTCTTGGAGTTATACGAAGATATAAACCTAATGAATAACATATCCAACCTACAATCCATAAGAGTATGCTATCTTACTCTAAAGCGTAGGTATGGTGAGCCCTACAAGTCTTGTGCGTAAACGTTAATGAATAGATCGAAATGTGTGAGTAAATGCATGCATAGATAGAAATGCGTAGGAGTAAATGCAACCATATAAAAATTGTGTGTGAACAATATATATATGGTGATATATATATGTATTTAACATAAGCCACAAACATTAGTGGAAGAGAACAATAAAATTATACATATAGGAGTAATAGGAGGAATAGGAACCCTATTCCATAGCAGATCATAATTGACGAAATTTGAAAGTAGAATTGAACAGTTGTGGCCAATAGAAGCACATAATTAAACTATAAATATATATATATATATATATATATTTTTTTTTGTGTGGAAAGGAAGAGACGTTACACCCTAGGTGTGTCTTAGGTTGTAACACCATAAAAATACTAGGTACTTCCAAGAATCTACTGAAATAATAACATCCTCCAATATTCCTTCAGGTCATATCTTACACCTATATGCTAATTCTAAAATAGTGGGAGTTGGTCTCAAGTTGGTAAGCCCAAGTAGTTCAAAAATTTCCTTGGTTATTATGTTAATTGTTTCTCCTAAATCAACTAGGGAATTTCGAAGAATTTTTCCTCCGATATGAACAACTACTATTGATTTCCCATGATCCTCATATTTAGCAAGTGTATTATCCCCTAACATCAATTCTAATAAATTTCCAATTACATGTAAAATAGGGGGATTGCGAGGTTTTCTACCTAAATTTTTCACACATAAGTATTTAGTTGTTTTAGTATAAATTGGAACATCTCAGTTTGTTTCAAGTAAAGGAATATAGACATGCATGTTTTTGAACTCCTTTAAGAAATCATATTCAAGATGAGGAGTATTGTTGAATTCAGTTAATATTTCGGGATAAGGGGGGTGTAAAGAAGTTTCATTAGAATAAGTTGTTACAGGTCTTATAGTGGGGGTAACATTAGTTGTTACAGTAACATCAAAGGTATTACTAGTTGTTACAGTGGTGTTTGAAATAGCACCAACTATTATAGCTTCATGGATATTCTCAACTATTTCAGCACTAGTGGTAACATCAGTTGTTACAACTTGTTATTTTTCTAAAGATCCTTGAATTGAGTTTTCTTCTCCTCATGAAATTTCTTCCTAATTTTCTATGACAACATGAGAAATAATTGGGTTTACTATCCTTCCTAATCATAATTATATTTCATTTAATTTCACAGGTGAGATACAATAAGTAGGGAGAATTTTTGTTTCAACTTGCTACACTGCGTTATAATTTAGGTTAGGATTAGGTTGTATAGGTAAATGAGGAGGTAATGGAGGACCAACCATAGGTACATTATAGGGGATTTGTAACTTTTGTTGTTTCGTAGGGATCTAAACATGCATTTGGTTAGGGAAGACAGTCTCTTACCATGGATGAGGCGATGAAGGATAATTCCATTGAGGCCAAGGCACAAGGTAGACCAAAGGAGAATTAGGAGGCTACCATGGAGCTATTAGTATTTCATTTTCTAGAGAATTTTTTGAGGAATATACATACTAGACCTAGACTACCAAGGCTTCTTAGTGCCAATAAAATATGTTTCTTTATTATCCTCCCATGTATCCGTATATATTTCTTTTAATCCAGGTAACAAGGGGAATTGTTTTGTAGAATGATCCCTCTCACATATATTGCATCTATTAAGTATGAATTCTTTCAGAGGATGCTTCTTCCTACACTGAGAGAAGAATATAGCCAAAGCTTACTCTGCTTCCATCTATTTTTTCATTGCTTGCAACACATAGAGCTGAGAGGATGACAAGCTCATAATGTCATTTTTAAAATTATCTAGAAGGTTTCCAATTTCCACTCTTGTTTCACCATTATTGGTTGATAACAGGAGATAAAGTCTTCCTCAATATCCCCATGCTTGATTAACCTAGAACCTTGTCGATAAGTTAGGGAAAATACCAAATCATGATGCCGGTGTTTAGCCATGGCTTTATGGAAGAAACTTGTATTATTTTCGCCCTACCTCATCCATTTTATTCTTTAATTTTGTTGCCAAAATTTCTCCTCTTGTTTCCTACGTGATTTGATATCATGAACCAACTTACCTTTCTCCTCATCCAGATGTTATGATCTTCCTTCCTTAATAATGGTGGCTTGAAGTTCCTCTAAGCACTCCTCAATTTTACACTTTCCTTGGAAAATGTTTCCAAATTCCAACTGGTCCAACCGTTTGATTCTTATTTTTAACTCCTTCAGTTTGAGTTGGAATGTTTGCATCTATGTATTCCCTTGGACTGATATCTCTTGCCACCATCCTTACAACTTGGGAAAATGTTTATGAAATTTGAGCCAAAATATTTCAAATTTGAATGGTCTATTACGAGGGGAAATTTTCAAATATATATCTAATATGATAGGCCAATGATTTGATCATATGCTAGGAAAAATTACTGAATCCACAAACATGTCTCATATTAACAGGACTTTAGAGAGAAAAAGTGGTCTAGATGGAATGCTACTTGGTGCTGACCCCTATGGTGGTTGTTCCAAGTGTGCATTCCATTAATCATTTCCACGTCAAATATATTTAACTCCTAAAAATTCTCTTGTAATAAGATCACTTCCAGTTCCAGTCCTTGTATCCCACCTTTTTTCTCTTCCATATTTTTGATCATGTTAAATTCTCCCCTGAGGATCCGAAAATCCCCTTGAAAAATTTATGCAAGTTTCTCAACTCTTTGAGAAAACCTTATTTTCTCCCTAGGACTTAAGAATCGTATATCGCCGATATCCAAACCATTTTTGTTGATCCTAGAAACCTAAAACGCCCTGATAGTATATTTGGAGTGGTTATCTAGTCCTTAAAAGATATCCATTTGGGATCCCACATCATCGTTATACCGCCAATGTTTCCTCTTGAATCTATGGACATAGATTCACTTCCTTTCCAACATCTACTCATAATTTATTATAACTTATGGCTAGAGACTTTTGTTTCTTGTAATATTACTACCTTTGGCCTCTCCTTCTCTATTCTAGATCTTAAATACCTCTGTTTATCTTTACTACCTAAGCCTCAAATATTCCAAAAAATTATTTTGATGGTACAAATGCATTTGTTTGGAGAAAATAATCCGAAATATTATTGATGTGACCTCATTTCAATAGGAATTTCCCTACTTGTCAGAGAACTTCTCATGTTGTCTTGTGCCCCTTCCTGCACCAATCATTTAAGGTTGGATCTTTGGATTTATGTAGTTGATATGACCCTTTTTTCCTTGCATTTGAAGTTGTGATGCCACCTTTTGATTGAGAATTATTATTTCTCTAGTGACCATATAAATGCAAAAAGTGTTGTAGTTTCTCAATCGACATTTATTTTTCCTTTGTTTTCATCTAGTTGCGCATAAACTTGAGCATTTTTTTGTGTTTAAGTTATCTTGCAGGTGTTCCACCCCCAATATTGAGCTCATATTAGCTAGTAATTCTTTTAGATATCAGTTGTCACTTGGTTTTTTCATGGGCTTGTGCTTCGAAGGGTTTTCCCCCATCTCGCCTATTTTCTCTTCCACCTCCATTGACTAATCCTATAGTTTATCTTCTTCTTCTTCCTTTGCATCTCTAGATGTTCCCTCTTGATTCAAAACTGTAAATGGATTGGCATTGGAATCAACATTTCGTAACACATTACATTTTTCCTACACAGATGTTTCCTCTTGGGAATGATTGCATTTATCTCTCTTGTAAGAGACCTCCTGAAAGTCGTTTTAAGTCTCCTGGGCTTTGTTTTCCTGAAGCTCAGAAATTATTAGCAAGAATTACCTTATCGAATGCCTGTACTCATGGAAATGGTGGAATTTAAAAGGGACATGCTCATAGTCTAAGGGTTGTGTCAAAATCTCATCATGGTACTCCAAATCTATCGACTCCAACAATGGTTTTGAGATATTCATGTAAACGAAGATCCTAACATAGGAAGCATGCCTTCCTTTTGTGATCTATGATATTTTCATGAAATATCTAATGGCATTGTCGATTCATTATAAAATATATGGTTCCAGAATTAATCCGGTAGAGAGAATAACCTAACCTAGAACGGAGCTACTAGAAATGCTCTTTCTCTGGGTTATAACATTCCTCCCAAAGAAAATACATGCACTGTTCATGAAATACATGCTATTTTCAAAGACCCTCTTTGGATTTTCCATATCTAGAAAAATAACAAAAAAATCCTTTGGACCTCAACTTCAAATCCACTGAGCCCTTTGACTTCCCTTTGATCCATTTCATAATGTCATGTTATTTTGGAAAATTTCCCATGAACATGCATATCAATGCGTGATCATTCATAAAATTCCTTGATTTATCCATATTATTATTTGGAATAATGAATTTAAGATTTGATGTAGCTTTCAGAAGACATTTTCCTTTCAAATGAGCTTTCCATTGAGCTCCCAATATTGGGTTTTACCCTTTGCTGACATTTCGCTAGATGAGCTCGTGGCTCCATCTGGCTTCTTTTTTGTTCTGTTAACAATGGTGCAGTAGGAGGGGGTTTAACCCCTCCCTAAAGGGTCACTCATAAGGTTAATAAGGAGACCATATTAGGTGGAAATCACCCATATTTGGTGGGTCATATCCATAATCGACCTTCTAACATTTAATATTCAGTATTCATAAAACCATCACCAAGCGCCCATCAAATGGATTTTAATATTCTTAGGGTTTAATATTGATCCTAGGGTTTATAATATTAATCTTAGGGTTTATAAACCTATTTATAAACCCAAGGTTTAATATATTAAACTTATGGTATGATATATTAATCCTAGGGTTTATTATATTAATTCTAGGGTTTATAATATTAATATTAAGGTTTATAATATATATCTTAGGGTTTATAATGTTTATCCTAAGTTTAATATTATTCCTAGGTTTTATAATATTAATATTGTACATGATATTTATAATATAATGATATTAATTATCATAATTATAATATAATATTACTAATTATAATAATATTTATGATATAATAATAATAAATATTTTATATTATTTATTGTCAAAATTATTATATATTAATTAATATCGACGTAGTCTAACTTATAGACGCAATAGGGTTTTTCACTGGAATTTGAAAAAACAATATTGAGAAAGAGTGTAATTTTTTGTCGTTTAGAATGCAATTTTAAATGCATAAATGGATTCAACACCCTCAAAAGCCACTAGGGCACTAGAATTCTACAAATTAAACAACTTAAACCCAAGTTTTAAAAAATATCTTCCAGATTTTGATTAAAATTAGCCAGAAAACATGTCGTGAAAAAGGTCATTTCGTCTACAAGTTAGACTACTCCATTAATATAAATGTTGATATTAGTATTAAATTCTTACTATATATGTTTATATGTGTATATTAATCACATTGATTAATGTGGTTTTGCATGTGATTGATATATGTATATCAACGTATATAACCACATTTATTAATGTAGTTATGTTAGTTATATAATTAAAAAAAAATGTTACTCTTTTTATAACATTAATCAATATTTTCAAAATATCGAAAATAAAATTGCACCTTTTGGAAAAAACTTCTTCAATGATTTCAACTTTATGAGTCAACCACGAGCTCTTTATTGGTCACGACCTCGATTAAAATTTTCATTTAAATTTTTTAAGAGGTTTTATTTTAATATACATGTATTTATTATTTATTATGTCAATGATTACGCAGTGATATCTATGATTTAGCTGTAGCTATTAGTTTGTCTGTCCTATAAAAATGTTTCAATTTTCTATAGTGATGCTTTTCCTTGAAATTTTTGGTTGACGTCAACTCGTCGCCCCGTCCACAACTTCGGGTTTCGATGGTGTACGTCATCATTCCATGCACGATTAACCAGGTTGATCGGATAGTACAAAGGAGGTACACCAAAGAGAGATTATGTGTACAACTCGGAGTTAAGTTTGAGCCACTTTGAGCTTTGGTACTGTAAATTTTGTTTTAAGAGTGTTGGTGGACATTTTATTAAGGGATTATCGATAAGCACATTTCTAATTACTCCGAGGTTGTGAATGGAATTATTTTTTTGTAGTCTCGAGTTGTTTTCCATGTTCAAATCCTTTCATTTATTTTGTTGGTATTGTTGCTCTCACTAAGGCTAGAATTCCTATTTCTGTGCCTGCATTTTCTTTGCGGCATAATTATCCCTTCTCGGGTTTTTGTTGTTGTTACCAAGCAAGTTACCCATTGTATCTATTCTTTTTACTTCACCGTATGTGATCAGTAAACTTTCTTTGAGGAACCCTAAAGTTGTTTGGTTATGTGCCAGGTCGTAGGATTACCGACCTCCTCGACGATCGTCTGAAAGGTCAATGTATGAACGTTAATCTATGATTTAATCCTCGTAGTGCATAATTTGGAATTCTAATGGTTCATTGTTTCACAGAATTTGTAGGGTAGACTTTAGAATTTATACTTTTCCCTTACAAGGATAGAGGATTTGGACACAAAAACTATTGCTCGGGTAAGCAGATTTCTTGATTCTACCAACAGAAAGCTAGTGACTTTTTTGAGATTTTGTTATAGAATCATTTAACACTCCTATCATTCTGATGCTCTATTTTATGGCCTTGGGAAGCCCTTTCCCTTCCGATTTTATCACTTTATTAAAAACAATGTTTTCAATTCCATACGCGACTCTAGCCTTCAAAAATCATGTACACACGTGGGTACATCCATATAAAACTTGCGTATAGAATTTAAAAATTGAAAAAATATATAATATCCTATTTTTTGGGAGGGGTTTATGGGTTTCACTGAAAGCCCACCTACAGGAGCCCATGGCCTAACTGAATCAGCTGATTTTGGGTGATATAATACACCTCATGGGAAGCCCTTAACAAATAAGAAGAGAGAGGATACTGATACTATTGTTGATTAATCTATGATCAAGTCTGAGTTTCCCCATGCCTCCTGCACTCCTAGTCATAGGAAACTCTTGTTTCCTCATAAAGATGTTCATCTTCCATTATATGACATCCATGTGTATATGCTTTAGAGATGATTATTGAGGCTTAGGTTGGATGGATCTGGAGGAAGGTTTTTCTTGGATCCGTGGTCGAATAAGGTAGTATTCTTTCATATTATTTTTTCAATATCAATAAAGAAGATCTGCCTTGTTCTTGAATGTTAAGTTATTATGTTATAATTCATGTTATGATCTTATAATGTATGATTCATGATTTATATCTTGATGTTTAATGATCTAACATTCATATCATGCACATGCTTTGAACTAATTTTTATGTACATGCTTCTCTAAAATTTGTTAGAAGCAGAGGGTTTGGAACCTACGGGAACGACACCAAACATAGGACCTATGGGTAATTTCTCCTAACCCGACTTTAGTAGTTTAAGTATTAGGACTATGTGATTGTTGGCTTATTGTTGATTAATGCCCTTCGATCTATTGGGGTTCTCAACCTTGACCCTAGGTATTTTTCTCCCACAACATAATTGGCGACCATACTGGGGAATCCAATATTGTATTTCCTAAAAGGGTTGCTTGTCTCTTGATTTGGGCCTTTTTATTTGGTTTCTTGATTTTTCTAATATTATTGACTTGATTATAGTCTGGGAAAGTAGTATGATCTTCTAGATCAGACCTGTAGTTTTTTTTTTCTCTACTGGTCTATATATACACTCTTTTTATTTCAAATAGTCATGTACACACACACTTATTTCCAAAGAAACCTGCGTATACGCTAGTTTCTTTGTGCATAGTCACGTATATATGCGGGTCTTTCATTACTAAGTCGTGTATATTTGGTTTCAGCTAAAATTTTCAAATCCTGTTCACATATCTTGCCTGGTGTCTGGTGATTTCTTGGAGTCATCATTTGTCTCGAAAAGTCTTGTTTCTTGTTGTTATAATCTTTCTTATCTCTTTTTGTGAAAATGCCTTTTCAACTTAGGGTTTGCATTTTGGTGAAGTCTTAGCTTTAAAATTTTGGGTTCAGACCTTCTTTATGAAGTGCTTGAATATCTTGTGTCTTGGGGGCAAAGAACTAATTTTCAGTTCTTTTATAACCTAATATTTTCTTTACTTTTCTTTGCATTTTCCAAGTTGACCTATTTGGTCTCCTTTTTCCTTTTTGAGAAGTGTTGTTGCAATCTTGGAAAGTTTTTGCGTTTCCTGAAATATTTCCTGCTTGGTGAAGACTTTATGCTTTTTTCCATATCAGTTTATTAAAGTTTTTGGTATCTCTCGCTTTGATTTTTATCATTTCTATGATTGATTATGGCTTGTGAAGTTTGAGGTAATTTGTGCTTGATTTTTATATTTAAGAGATTGGTTTCTTTGTCTTCTCAAAAACTTTATTTATCCTTAAAAAGAAAAAGATAAAAACATTTTGTTTGTTTCCTTTCTTTTCTTTGGTTTTGGTTTTTGGTCGTTTTTTTCAAACAAGTGTGCAAATCTTCACTTAAAGTTTAAATTTGTTGCGTTTTGGGAGATCTTCTTCTTGGTATTCGTTTTCTCCTTGATTGTCAAATTTTGGCTTTTGGTTTCTTGAAAGAACACATTTGTTTGTTTATGATAAATCCGTAGGACCTTGCATTTTAAGCATTCTAGTATGCATTAGGATAGATGCATCTAGGCATTTATTTCTTTTGTTATCTTCTGAATGTGTGAATGAAAAATTGAAAAAAATGTGTTTTGCTTTATTAGCTTTCTCGTAGAACCTTTGTAGAAAATTAGTTTTCATTGAAGAAAATGGGTTTCATTTCCATGTAGCTAGGTTTTATATTGATTTCTTTCTTGTCAAAACACCGTCAGTTTCACTTCCATTTCCTTATGTCCTAAATAACAACTAATTAAAATCAAGCGCCTAATTTAAAATGAACTATACTTTTATTTTATCATAAATACATCAACTAGCCTAGGGTATTTAGGGCCTTGGAATAGGTGCGTGGAGAGTTACCTCTCTAAGGCCACTTTAAAATAAAACATAGAAGTTGATTAAAGAGTGAAATCCAATTTCGTTAAGTTGTTCGGGAAAGCTCTTTTAACACATGAGTCAACCACGAGGATGAGGGAAGACAAGGAAAGATAGATACCCCATATCCTACTTGTTGGATCCCACACCATGGACTGTTCTGCTTGGATTTTGATACGAACTGGTGACCTTAGTTACCTTTCATAGGGACCACAAAGGTGACTATAGGGGGGAATACTCATGGTACTTGAGGTAGACGTTGTACCACTCGCATTATTACTTTTGGAGGGAGCCCCTGTGAATCTCGGTTGCTTGCACCGGAAAAGGATTTTTTCTGGAGGTCAGTGTAATTATTTATGATACCTTTTCTGGTAGGCTTGGGCCCTCACCATCCCAAAATATCTTCAGAAAGCCCTTTATCTAATTTATTTTATTTTGGTGTCTGGTCATAATAACCCAGAGCTGAAATACTTGTGAGTTGTTTGCTTCTCTGTATCTTTAGGAATTTTTAAGTGAAGTGATCTTCGCTCTTTGTATTTAGTTGGCTTTAGGTGGATTTTTTTCATGTCACTTTGCACCTTTTTCTTTTGAATGACTGACCAACCACTCCACTATTTTTGAAAGGATCTTGATCTTTCTTTTGAAATTGCGGAGTTTTCTCATTAAGGGTGAAGTTTTGATTGTGCATCTCTCTTCCTTGAAAAGTCATTTGAACTATCCCATCAGGTTAGGATATGTGTATAATTTGGGTATGGCCAATATTTCTATGGATGCCAACCAAGGAACCCCTAAAAAAAGGGAACCTTGTGCTTTTCCTTTCTTTGGAAATGTTGGTACCACCTTGATTGTCACTTTGAATATTCCTAGATTGAATGTTGGATTACCTATTTGTTTATGGTCCACTCCAAATAATTTGAATGTTCTTGAAGCTTCTCAGATGAATGCTTTATTTCAAGAGCATCAAATGGGTGTTAATTCTTCATCCTCTTCTCTGGAGAAATATGGGCTTCCTCTTTCTCCTCTATCTTGCAATAATATTCCAAGCATGAATATGGGATCTCATAAACCAAATCCATCAAAACCAAACCATGGCTTCCATAGGCCAAACCCCCTCAATCCTCAACCAGTGATTCCACCTCACGGTCATACATCACAACCATCATGGATTGGTCTCTACACAAGTTGTTCCAGGACTCCCGAGTGTTTGTTCCAACCAGGGATTTTAGAAATAGTAACTCAACCCCAGATGTTACAGGGCTTCCAAAATGTTTGTCCAACTAGGGCTTCTAGGATTAGTAACTCAACCCACCTAGGGCTTCCAAAGCATTTTTCCAACCAATTTTTCCAACACTAGTAACTCAACCCAGAACTGCCTGTCGGGCTTCTAGAGCATTTTTCCAACCAAGGCTTCTACGAACTAATAACTCAACCCACATCTAAAGGAACATGAGAACGAACTAGAAAAAAAGAAATGAAACTGAACCCACAACACCATGGTTATATAGGAAATGGAAAGGCTAGGCAAATACACTATCAATCTAGGAAATCCTCCATGCTAATGATAGATCATGACCAAGAAACCACATGCTTACACCATGCATGCAAAAACTAGTGAGGAAAAAATACATGCAACTCGATACCTACAATCAAAACCCGTTGTAGTTGTTGATCCCGATGTACTCTTGGGATTTCCTGCTCTTCCTTTTTCTTCTTGCTCCAAATCGCCAAGCATGCCACACCCTCCAAGAGTGCTCCAAGAAAACTCTAAGTATCCAAGAGTGTGGGAGAGAGAGAGAGAATAATGAGAGCTCAAAAACTGCACTGAAAAAAAGCCATGAACTGATCCTCAGAAGCCTTTTTATTAATGAGGCCTATATTTTCTTCATTTTTCATGTTTTTCCTTCATTTCCTCCTCATATGCAACCTGTGAACTTTCACCTCCCTTTTCTCCTATTTTATATTATTTTCTTAAATAAATGCCAATAAATGGAACTTTGCCTTTTCAAAGCCTTAGTCACTGCATTTTCCAATATCCATAGCCATAATAAATCATATGAACACCCACACTAGGATGTTTTTCCCAACATTCTACTTGGAATACGTGTCCCATGACCTTGGTTATTATTTTTCCTTTTTTTTTAAATTTTATTACATGGAATTTTCACCAACGCTATTACATGTGACTTTCTCTCAAGGATCCATTCCACTTCTAGATCTAAATCATGACATTGGCACTCTATCGAAGTCATACTAAGATTTTCCAGAACGTCACCCCTTATGAGCTTGGGTGATAACTACATTGAGGGAATACTATCCCACAATGATTCTTTGCCTTCGGGTAGGGAATTCCTCGTATGGTGTCATAAGTGCTCCTGCATCTATTACCTGATAGAAGCTTGACGTCACCTTACAATGAGATCCCACCTCACCTTCCATAAGCCAAAAATTCCATAATTCTCATGAAATCTCTCAGCAGCTCCTCGTTACTGCTCATGGGTAGCCATAGCATTTGACTATTAGAAGGGGGTTGTTACCGTAATTTCCAAATTTCGTGTGGCAGGAATAGACGCTTGTGTAAAAGAAAAGCTAAATCCTATGGATGTATGACAACAAGACATGATCAACCTAGGAACATTCCCTTGATATTTCGCATATTGTTCGTCTATCAGCACAACACTTCATAAACAAATATCCTGATGTACACATTGACCAAATCTAGTGAAGAGAGGGTCTATGTTACAAATTTTTACATTAAGACAAAGGGTCACAGAACCCAATTCTTATAACTAATCATGTTTTTCAATTGGAATAGATCATTGAGGTCCTTAACTTCAGTTATTGAATTATTTATGATACCATTAAGCTTTTAGGAAAAATTTCTGTGGGGCTCTTCTCCACTCTGAACTTCAGACACTATGTGATTACTATTGTTTACTATATTAATTTATTTACTTTTACATGCAAGGATAGGACACATGTACCCATGCAAAATCATAGCCACAATCAATATACAAATCAGGAAAATATCCCTTCACAGTTGCATCATATATATATATATATATATATATATATATAGATATATATATATACAAAACAACACATCTTATAGTTGTTCTTTATCCATATCTTTTACAATGACAATGCAGTTGTTTTTTTTTTTAAATTTTTTTATTTTATTTTATTTTTTCTGCATTGAAAATGAGTCTGGACCTTTATCCACGTCCTATTTTCCAAATGCCTCTCTTTGTTTTGGGGCAAGCTTCTTGTCCCTCCATTATCGCTGCATCCTTGTTGTTGCAATCCATCCATAAATTTTGTCCTGTTTTTATCTTTGTATTATCTCAAGAAATCTTGGTCTTGAATACTTTCCTCAGACCATTTAATTACAGGAACCAACCCCTTTACTTCATGGACTAGTCAACCTTTAATTCATATCGTCAAGTTCAGGTATCTTCTTTGCACACTAAATTGTATCATCCCTAGCCCTATAATGCATATCCCTAGAGTCAATCCCCCTTTTTTTGTTATTTCAAATATTGCAACATATGTACATTATTTTTACAATGTATCTTATACCAGAAGCTTGGGTGGGACTGTCACATAGATAATAAAATTCTTGAAAATTAATACTCACCACAACCCCTTTTCTACTGTTTATTCTAGTTCGTTGATATGATGTAAAGTGGAGAAAATGTCAAAGTGCTCCAACTATTTTCTTATTTGTTATAATAAATAAAATTTTTATTAAAACAATAAATGTAAATATCATTAAACATCCAAGCAAAGTAGTGCAATGTTTTTTCCTATTTAAATTAAAAAAACAAAGACAGATGTAATTTTGGAAAAAGATAGGTAAAAGTCATTTTTGCAAAAAAAACTTGTTTTCCCATCCCATGTAAATAAATACCAATAAAAATAGGCTAAAAAAAATAAAAAAATATATTATCGAAATATGTTTTTCTTGAATTAAGAATCTATAAAATTACACTTAGAAACCAAAATTCAATATTTTGAAATTAGAAATTAAAATCCAATAGCTTGGAATTATTTTCAAAATACTTAGAATTATATTATATTTGTTTTTAGGAATATATTATGCTTAAACTTTCCATTTATTGTAATTTATTTCTTATTAAATTTAGTTATATGTTTTTATGTATGCATTTAATTATTTTTCAATCTGTGTTCTCAATTTGACATAAAAGATATAACTGAAATAAAGTTCTGTAAATTGTGTGTGTGAGATTAAGCTATATCTGACGTGTTAAATAATTCTGTTATAATGGCTTCATATCCATACATAACATTTTAACTAAATAAACTAAAAACTATATGCACACAATTCATGTATAGAAATAAGTAGTGACATGCCACCACGTGTGATCCAGGTGGGTATTGGTGGCCACCCGCCTATTCCACTTGGGGCTCCACCATTGTTTCTTTCAGTTTTTCAGTTTCTTTAATTATAGCACAGTTTACCTATTTTTATTAATTTTTTGGGTCCTAAACTTCTAGAGCCGTTTTGAGGCCCTAAACGAGGTTTTTTGGGCATCAAACCTCTAATGTAAATGAGTTCGTTCCAAACTTGATATTCACTATCAACATTTGTATTCCTCGGATATATCTTTCCAACGATGTATCATGTATGTTAAATGAAGATAATATGCCAAAGTTACGACCTAGGGAATTTGATGTACCAATTTATCCCAACGGGGCCCATATTCTGGTGTTTCATCTCCTAGTGTTAGGTTTTTGGATGTTTAGGGTTTTCCATTGTTTCTTAATAATATATATGCCTTTGAGCCTCATTGTAACACAAATTTCAGAGGCCTGTAGCCACCACATCTCTTCTCAGAGATAAGCTACAAACGCCCTAGCTAGTTTATTTCCATTCTGTCTGTAAACATATTTCAGTTCTTTGATATTAATGAAATGAAGTGTTATTTCTGCTGAATTTTTGTATTTATGATTATATGTGTATTATGTTGCATTCTTTCATAAATATGAATTAGTGGTATCAGAGTGGTTTGATCTTTCTCAATCCTTCTTTGCATGTCCCCAACAAGGTCGGGGTATAAAGAGTTAAGGCTTGATCTGGTTGAACCTTCGCAAGATCAGCCTCGCAAACCATGACGACCGCCCATGGGAGACGAAAAGAAATATGAGGGAGCATGAGATCCTATCAAAATATTGCTCGAGGAGGCCCTCAAAAAACAAAGGAACACAGTGATAGATAAATTTTCCTATATCCTTAAACGACTTCCCACTAGTGGTGCATCTGCATCCAGAAGCCATTTTGGAGGCACAACTCCTTTTAAGGTACAAGTAAACTTTGAAATTCACTTATTTGAGGGCCAAATAGTTGCAGACACCATAGATAGATGGTTGATTCTGTTAGAAGGATATTTCTCAGTTCATGGATTTTCCGACCAGGAGAAGATTATTTTTTCACTCCTCAAATCTACCGCCCATGTCAAGTATTGGGGGGATACCTACTGTGAGGAAAAGGACGAGGGGGAACCCTCTTTGTTCTCAGGCGTATCCACTTGGAATTATTTCCGAGACACTATCATGGAACAATATTATCCCGTGGGGAGCTATGAGGACAAGTACATACAATGGACTACACTGCGGTAGAAAAGGGATCAATATGTGCATGAGCTGACGAATCTGTTCCATACCCTATGCACAAAGTTGGGTATCAAAGATTCAAAGAAACATTTGGTGTTGAAGTACCGTATTTTTTTTCACAGATACATTCAGGAGGAAATGGAGTTCCTCGACTTCTCCTCGCTTGGTACGACATACTGGTATGCTGCCAAGATTGAGTATAAATTCAAACAGAAGAAGCAAGACTTTGGATCTGCAAATCAAAAGCAAGGGAAAGGTTCCCCAAAACCGTAGAACAAAGGATGAAGCCAAGGCATGGTGGCCCAAGATAACCTACCAAAGCTGCAAGCAAAGAACAAAACCACAAAGTTGAAGAAGGACACGGGAAAGTGGTGTGAGTTCCATAAGAGCTCAACTCACAACACAAGTGAGTGTCAGGCCAAGCATTCACTTGTGGATGAGATGAGGGATTTTGAATCAGATGCATGCTCTGACTCTGAATAAGAACCTGACAAAGGGAATGATAAAGGGAAGTATATTATTGATGCAGAGCCCAATCCCAATGTTGCCACTACAAAGATCCAGAAGGATGAACCAGAAAATCCAGAGGAGGAGGAGCGTCTCTTCCACTCCTAGATATGGGTAAAGGGTTCCCTACTACATTTCATTGTCGACCTCATTTAAGCGTAGGTCGTGAAGCATTTGGGCTTGCCAACCACAACAAACCCACATTCATACACCATCATGTGGCTTCACGAAGGACGGGATATTCGCGTCAGCCAGCACTGTCGCCTTCCCTACAACATCAAGCCCTTCACAGATGAGGTATTATGTGACATTGCTCCTCTTGATGTTTGTGATGTATTATTAGTTCAACCATACTTGTGGAAGTGACATGCTATATATGAGTGCTGTCCTCGCACTGTTATTGTTACTTTGGGAAATAAGTTGTACAGGATAGCAGAGGTACCACTGCCTGTGGCTATCTCATTGGTTACTACTAAACAATGCAGCAAGCTCATTTCCAAAACCGGGAAATTTGTTTTCCTAATGATCTGCCCCCAGCACAAGAAGAAGAATGTGGCCATGACCTCTAGACAGGGCTCCTCCGCATGAAAAAAAAAAATGGACAAGGTCATGGAGGAGTACGGGGAAATATTCACCTCACCCATAGGGGTGTCTCTACACTGTCAGGTTAAGCACCCCCATCGATCTGACTCTAGGTGCGCCACTGCCTAATGGACCGATCTATTGGCTCCCTTTTCTGGAGAATGATGAAATCAAGATGTAGATTCAGGAGTTGCTGCAGAAAGGTCACATCCGGACGAGTTCATCGCTCTGTGGGAGCCCGATCATGTTGGTGCCGAAGAATGATGGGACTTGGAGACTCCGTATTGACTATCAGGCACTGAACAAGATCACTATCCAGAATAGGTACCCGATCCCACAGATTGATGACCTTCTGGATCAACTCAAAGGGGAAAAATATTTGAGCAAGATCGACTTGAGGTTTGGGTATCACCAAGTACCAATCGAACCCTCTGATGTGTGGAAGACTGCCTTAAAAGCCAAGGAAGGCCTTTTCGAATGTATGGTCATGCCTTTCGGGTTGACGAATGCTCCTGCAACCTTCATGAGGCCGATGGATGACATCTTGCGGCCATTCACCAACTCATTTTTAGTAATGTACTTGGATGACATCTTGATCTTCAGCCATAATTGGGAAGAGCACCTCCACCACATCTGACAGGTCCTCCAAACACTGCGACAACACAAGTTGTGTGCCAATTTGGAGAAGTGAACTTTTGGCATGACCCAAGTTCAGTATATGGGATACATTATTGATGAACTGGGGTGCATGTGGATCCAACCAAGATCTGAGTATTTCTGGATTTGCCGACCCCAACCACTGTAATAGAGCTTCGCAGCTTTCTGGGTCTTACTAATTTCTACCGCAGGTTCATGTTGGGATTCTCTCATATCACTTGGCCCTTGATTCAAGTCACCAAGGGAGGAGCAAAAGAAAAATTATTTTGGTCAGAATCTCAACAGAAGGCATTCGTAGAATTGAAACATCGCCTTTGCTCTGCCCCAGTGCTCACATTACCAGACTTGCAACAACCATTTGAGATCGAGACAGATGCCTCTGACTATGCTATTGGGGAAGTTCTTACTCAACAAGGGCATCCAATGGCATATCATAGTGAGACACCATCCAATACAACCTGCAATTATCCCACTTATGAAAAATAAATGTATTACATTGTGAAGGCATTCTGACAATGGAAGCATTACATTTTTGGGAAGGAAACGGTCATCCACATATACCACCGACCCCTGTAGTTAATATAGACACAAGGGAAGTTAAAGAATTATTTCGGTCAGAGGTGGTACACATATCTGCAACAATTTCATTTTAACATCAAGTATAAGAAGGGCAACACCAATAATGTTGCAGACTACCCCCATCCAACCACCGATCGTGGTGCTAACCACCGTTCTCAACTCTTGTGGGCACGAGACTTCTGATTAGCCGCTTCTTTACAAGAGTGATCCAGAATGCAACCACACATAAAAGACACTCTTGGAGGGTACGCAAGTTCCAAATTTTCACCTCCAAGATGCACTGCTATGTCACCTAGGACACCTTTGTGTTCCTTCAAGCGAGTGTGCCAAGATTATTTGGGAAGCACACTACAGTAGAGTCGTTGCGCATTTCAGGGTCGAGAAAATAATGGCAATACTGCAAAAGTATTTCTATTGGTTTAACCTTCGACAGGATGTCGGGAAGTACATCAGATCCTGCACTGCTTGCGTCATTGCCAAACCAACCATCAAGAAGCAAGGCCTCTATACTCCGCTACCTACCCCTAGTCAACCTTGGGAATCCATCTCCATGGATTACATGTTGGGCCTTACTTCTACTAAACATGGAAACGAATATTTTTTCAAGAGTCATCGACGTATTCTTGAAGATGGCCATTATGTCTACCGCAAGAAGAATATCACAACGAAAACCACAACTAAACTCTTCTTTGAACAAGGTGGGTGCTCTTTAGATCCCATAGTCTATCATCTCGTATAGGGATAGGTTCCTTAGCACATTTTGGTCTAGCCTCCGGTCAATGCTGGACACTAAGCTCACCAAGTCCACAACATTCCATCCCCAAACCGATACGTAGAGGTCGTCAACGAGATGATTGTACATATTATGCACATGTACAATTAAAAACATCCACGTGCATGGGATGGGAGCCTTCACTATGTATGACACAGTTATAGTCGGTCTCTCCACAAATCAACTAGCCACAACCCCTTTCAGGTGGGCCTAGGGTTCCAGCCACTATGTCCCATTGACATAGCCATGCCATTTGTGGCTACTCAGGTTGATTAGGCTCATGTCCAATATGAAGTTGATAAAGCAAAAAACATCATTGAGCACATTCAACACATCTACTAGCAGGTTCGTGACATATTGGACAAAGCTAATGCTAAGTAAAAGAAATGACATGATCAACATCGGGTGGCACACAACTTCCAAGTGGGCGACAAATTGTGGCTACACTTGCAGAAGGAGTGCCTCAATGGACCCCACCACAAGATTCACCCGTTATGATATGGGTCATACACCATCACCAAGGTTGTAGGGAAAAATTACTTCGAACTCAGTATTCCACCATTCCTTGGTCTGCACCCAGTATTCAATGTGGACTGCCTTCGGCCCTACTTCCCACCTCTGCTGGACACCTCTGACATTGCAGAACAAATGATACCAACAAAGTTAAACCCAAAATGCATGGATAGGCCACCACAGATTGTATCATGGACATGCAAATCAAAATCACTCGCTAACAGAATATGCAACTATATCGGGTTGTCAAAGTAGGCCAACTCTTACACCAAGGGAAGTGGTTCACCAGGGACCAAGTTCAGCAGAAGTTTCCTCATCTCATGGAGGAACTAAATGAAATGGGAACTCAAGTGGCCACCCGCATATTCCACTTGGGGCCCCACCATTTTTTCTTTCAGTTTTCCAGTTTCCTTAATTATAGCACATTTTACTATTTTTAGATTTTTTTTGGGTCCTGAACTTTCAGAGCCATTTTGAGGCCTAAACGACATTTTTTGGGAATCAAACCTTTGGTGTATATGAGTTCTGAACTTGATATTCGTTGTCAATAGTTGTATTCCTTGGATAGATCTCTCTAATGATGTATGATGTGCGTCAAACAGAGATAATATGCCAAAGTTACGACCCCGGGAAATTGATGTACCAATTTACCCCAACGGGGCCCATATTTTGGTGTTTCATCTCCTAGGGTTAGGTTTTTGGATGTTTAGGGTTTACCATTGTTTCTCAATAATATATAGGCCTTTGAGCCTCATTGTAACACAGAGTTCAGAGGCCTATAGCCACTAGATCTCTTCTCAGAGATAAGCTACCAATGCCTTAGCTAGTTTATTTCCATTATGTCTGTAAACAAATTTTAGTTCTTTGATATTAATGAAATGAGGTTTTATCTCCTCTGCATTTTTATATTTATGGTTATATGTGTATTATGTTTCATTCCTGCATAAATACAGATCAACGTGACTCTTGTTTATAATAATATTAGAAGTTATATATATGAATTTAAGAGTTATTTATAATAGGATTAAAAGTTATTACGATACTATGATTGTAATGTTACTTTTAAGAATTAAATTTAGTTAATTTATTTGTTAAATTCATTGATAGTTATTTATTTTTTATAATTTTATGAGTGTCAAATTTATTAATATTATTGAAAGTAAATTTATATAAATGAGTTCATAGTGTTGAAAACATTGTAGTAGAAACCTCTGCAAAAAATTATAAAAGTAAATTAAAGAGGGAAAACAGACTTCGACTATTGAACGAAATGTTTGTCCAATAAAAATAACAAATATTTTCATCAGTATAAGAGGTTTGGAGATATTTGATTTCCCTTCGAGTAAGGGCTCGAATTAAGAGTACTAGTCACTACACTTATGTAGATCTCACAAATCAAATCCTAGGTAAAAACCTATGGTTTATGTAGTGTGATTAATTAAGAGATGAATATTTTGATTGGGATTCATGATCATGTTCATGTCTGTGGTATGTGGTATTCTGGTGTTGGTATTATGGTTAGTTGAGAAATATACATTTTTTTTGAAAGATTCATAATCTTGTTTGTTTTTATAGGTTTTTGATCTTGCTATTATTAAGTTTACGCAAATCAATATAGATCTATCTTAACCATGCATCTAGCAAGAGCCAAGAAGGATCCAATCTCTTGAGGTGAAACTTTTTTTAAAGTGCAAAGTTAAAAAAAAAAACTTTTAAAAAGTACACCCCAAAAAATTATATCTCTCCAGGGACTTGCTAGATGATCTCTCTCTCTCTCTCTCTCTCTCTCTCTCTCTCTCTCTCTCTCTCTCTCTATATATATATATATATATATATATATATATATATATATATATATATATATTTCATTTTTTAATACATAAGTGGATTCAACCCCTTGAAAATCACTTCCCTTGAATAATTGGAATAAAATAACTTAAACATACAATTCCAACAAATATTTGCTCCATTAATCAAAATTAACCCTTAATAAAGGGTAAAAATGTAAAATATTGATACTTGAAATGCTATAACAAAAAAAATTTAAATTTTTAATTACTTTATATATAATATATACACAATTTATTATTATTATTATCATTTTAAAGCATATATAACATTTTAATAGTTGATAATGAAATAATTCACTTAAAATGAGCATCAAGATATTTTATTTATGAATTACACACTACTACATAAAGGGGGGTTTTAAGACAATTTCTAAGTATATTGTCTTAACTTGAGAAGACAAAAACTTGTAAATTGTCTTAAATAGTGTCTTTAAGCGAGTTTCTCAAATTATTGCCTTAAAAAATTGTCTCTATAAAGACAATATACAAGACAAGTATTATTGTCTCTTAAGAGTCAATTCATTTTTGTCTCTCAAGGGACTACAACTACGATTAAAGATATATTATCTCTATAGAGAGAGTATGTATTAAAATCTAGTTATTGTCTCTATAGAGACAATATGTCTTTAGTCCCAGTTATTTACAAATAAAAATTAACTTTAGAAACAAAATATAGAATGTGAATCTTTTTTTTTCTTTAGTGATTAATTCATGTCAGGGCATGATGGAATCGAACCACCAACCTCCTTCCTCCTTCTTGCAAGGCAGGTTCTCTTCCATTGAGCTGTCACCCTTTAAAGAAATGTGTTGAATGAATTCAACTCAAAGAAAACGATTTGAGTTGATTAAATCCATTTTCAAATGCAAGATTAAAACTACATCCCAATCCCTTTTCAAAATCAAACATTAACAAGTCTAGTGGAAAAGTTTTAAATGAAAATGCCATCAAAGTTGATTGCTCTTCTTCTAAGTGGTCAAGATGAATGTATTCAAGAATTAATTGCCTATGGTCGCTCAAATTTGATAGTCAAAAGGATGGTAGATAGATATCAGATCTCAAATTCATCTAAAATCATAAATGACGTGATTTTAGGAGGTTAGTGTTTCATCAGTTTCAAATCTTATCCAAACTGTACGCACTAACACAAATATGCAATATCTAATCTTGACCATCCAATTGTCATTGCTAATTTTTGTTGTAAATTTTTTATAATGCATATTCCAATACCTATATGTATTTCAAAAAAATTACCTCTTTGTCTGGTCCACACAATTTAGTTTTATGTAATTCCTTTATTTTGATCTTTAAGCATTGTTTCAAGTAAAAATAAATATTATAAAACAAGAACCAACAACCAACTTAAGGGTTTCTTCCTAAGGAGTATCATGAAAGGTAACATATATTTGCACATGAGATGAGCTTGCTCAAGGCATGGCCATTTTTTTATATAATTATAAACCCCTATATCCACATACAAAGAAATAGTGTTGTGCATTGAAAATTACACTCGTAATTGCGGCTACCATTTATCTATTTCCACTCAGCTTCAGGTAGCTAAGTACTACCAAGAAATTCCTCGTTTAGACTAACCTTCCAAAACAAAGATTTGATGAACTATTTACTTGTGTATGAAATATGCATGTATCTATTTGCTTCATATATATATATATATATGACCATGATTATGCACCTACCACCACCAATAATCCTTTCATGTACAACCAAACGTTCACCCCATCCAGAGACTTGAATGTAAAAATTACTCATTATTATCACGAACTGGGGTTTAGGCACATTCATTATGAATTCATACTCCTCTACAACAACGATTTAAGTAAGGCTCTCAACGCAGGTTCTAGTGAAGCTTTAAATTTTAAGAAACATAAGAATTATGTTTGAGCACTCAAAGATTTGACATGCTCACCAAATATAAATCATATAATATCTAAGAACTTATTCTCTCTCATAGCTAAGAAATCATTATCTCTCCTTCACTCACATTATTTTAAGTCATTAAACCATAAGGTTTTTTTAACGACATATACTTCATACATTTCACACTTTACCACACATCACTAATGAATGTCTCACGTTTCAAAAAGGTCCAGTGAAATATTACATTTGAAATCCACAAAAATTGTGAATTTCCATGCACCAATCATTTCTCACTCTCTCAACCACTCGATAATGGATTTTTTAATAAATAAATAGTGGCATACCCAAAGCACTAAATTCCAGGAATTTCACCAAAAAAACATAGACTCCATACAATTTCTTGGAGCTTAGGCGCCTTTGTGGATTGTTGCTTTCTTATACAGGGTGAACTCACTTTTAATTGTAAACCTTTATAAAATATTTACCTCTCTATTCCACATGCACAAACGTTTCTCTACCTTTTTATCATTCAATATATTCTCTACACTCCTCAATTCAATAATTTAGAATTGGTTTTTGCGTAAATCAATGAAGAGTCATATACCTCTCAACATAGGCTAAGATCTTCAACAAATATTGTCCCTGGTGATTTTCCTTCAACTTTCAATACAGAATCACAATCAACTATGATATATTTACTCTTTATCTCCTCCACCATTAATTACACATACATGTAATTATCTTTTCCCTCTCGATTAAATAAATATTAAATATGTGTTCATAAACAAATACTTTCCAATGAATCCTGAAACCAGATTCCAACTAGATTCATGTGCTTGTCTCTCTTTACACATAGTAATCTAGATAAGGTTCTCTCTCATTCTACAAATTAATTCATATGGAAGTTCTCAAAACATAAAATAACCCACAAACATAAAACATTTCACCTGGAAGTAGAACTTGAAATAAAAATGTCATGTTTTATATTAGAAAATATTGCAACAAAACAATAAAATTTCACAGCATACCAAGATGATTTCCAAAATTATCACATAATATCTCAATCTAAGAACAAATCTAGAAGAGATAAGCATCCAACAATGACACCAATCCACCAAAATCATTCTCCATTGGTGCAGGAGAACCCTTGGATTTCATCAAATGACATCACATAAGAAGATTTTTTTTCCCGTTGGTTTAAATGTCTGAGATAGTTTGTTTGGCATGTTAAAATGAGGTTAGTTCTTATGCTGCTACAGAAGACTAAATGTCATAGCTACTAAATTGTATAGATCAAGACAAGTTATTGTGTTGTGGAATCGTACTGAAACCCATGGAACCAAGAATCCATGTTGTGGAAGCAAGATGTGGGTGCTGGAACCTTGTGCTATGGATTGGGTGGAATTTTTTATTTTCTTGGTTATGGAATTCCAAGACAAGGTTTTGGAAACAAGAGTGGGAAAATCAGAAACAAGTAAGAGAAAATTTCCCCATGTGTTGGAGAAGGGAAATTGATGAGGAAGGGTGATTGATCTTCAATCTGGAGAAAAAAAGGACATGAAAGAATTTTATAATAGTTTAATCTTGTCAAAAAGAGGGTAAAAATCCTGAGACTTGAAGAAAGATAGGCTATGTGACCTGTTTCTAGTTTGACATCAAGGAGTTCAAGACCAAATTGAAGCCAGAGAAATCATGGGTTGCATTATACATGTGTGAGAGAGACTAAGACCTGGAGACCAAGATGTAATAGGAATATTTTGGTTGTGTTGTTTGGATGAAGTTTTAATTTTTTTCATTCTCTTATCTTGTTTTATGTTTTCCTATAATTATTTAATGGTTTTGACAACCATTTGTTCCACAAATTTCACTAACTTTGTGTGTAGGTGCAACTTCTCTAGTTGTAGCAGTATGACACTACAAGCTTGATTCTGTAATGATTTTTGTTTGAATCTTCCTTTCCCAGAATTGCACCATCCAACTAAAGAATAAATTGTGAAATTAATTATAACACAACTCCAAGTCTAATTCTTTGTTAAGGGTTCATTCACTATATTTCCTTGTTTAAGTTGGAATAGAGATTCAGTTAGATCCAATTTATATCTCCAATGTCATGGCTGTCAAATTTTCACTGTCCATTATTTATTAAACATCCATGGGGAATTAAAAATCTTTGGGAAATACTACTATTTATGAGATCTTTACAAAACATCTCCTTCTCTCCATAGATAGTATTTAGCTTTAAAAGTTGTCAATCTGATCCAATTTCTATTTGTTTTTAGTGGTCTAAAAAGTGTTATTGTCTCTTATTTGGCTCATAGCAATAACACCTTTATGATACTTCCTCATCACATTAGTTTCGACTTATGTGTTACTAGCATTATTCCTAGAGAAGTGAATATCTAGGTGAGGAAGGAAACCTAGATGCCATGAAACATAATGATTGCTACCTAATTTACAAAATGGATTCAATAAAGCTTTGATTTAGATTTAGTGTTAACATGAACACAAAGAAATAAGCTATTTTGATAGAAATACCTTCAGGTGGTTGAGTTATCATCATTTGAATCTCAAGTGATGAGCGTCTAAGCGAAGTAATAAACCCAACAACTTTCAGGTCAGTGTCTACATGGATTTCGTTTTTAAACACCATCTTTTCAATTGATGTTGTCACTGGTAACAATTGTATTTTTGTGTCATCCTCATCAACACAGTATTGCAAGAGAGGAAATCATTAAAAATACAATGTAATTTTTTCCCCTTTCAACCAAATTTTTTTCTTGTTTATAAATATTTACATCTGTAACTTTCCCAATAGCATTTTTTATCAATATAAACAACATTAAAAGATACCAATTCACATACCTAAAACATAGGGAACATTTTAGGGTTCTTTTTTATTTTTATTTTTATTTTCTTCCCAAAAATGATTTGCAAGTGTCCATTAAAAAAAAAAAATGATTCACCAAGAGTCTCGAGGGTAAATTTCTATTACTTAAATAATTTCCAAAAATTTATAGAAACTACATACAAAATCCTTATAAATTTGAATATTTTGGCATAATATTGTCAAATATTTTATAGTTGGAATTTTAAGAATCAATAAGATTCATCAAGGTTGTTACACTTCAAGATAAGTATGAATTTGTAAAAGTTTCACTCATTAACAAATTCATTCTTTATTGAATAGGAATTGAAACTTAGGCTACTCAAATAAAATAGGCAAAACTGCCCCAAAAAAGCACTCTATTGAAGTAGAATTTCATTACATTATGTAGGTTCTATTTTCCACTCTCTTATTAGAATGATTTTTAGGTTCCAAGACTAAATATTAGTGTAATTAAATATAAATTTATTTCCTAATTGTTTTTTGGAATTTGGAACCATTACATTTTGACAAATGAATTAGATTTGAAAAGGGAAAATTAATAAATTAGAAATATTTACGGTAAAAAAAAAGAACTAATGAACTCGGAAATGGTGGTCCTTAGTGGGTTGATGTGAATCCAGAAAAATTGTGGTGGAATAAGACATGTTGTAGACCAAGAACCATTTAAGGTTGTGCGGTATTCACATTCCCAATGTATTAACCATAACCTGGCCATCATATTGAATAACCTTTAGACAGAAATTTTACCAATAAAAATACGTAAACTCCAAACAAAAAGGAAAACTAGGTTAAAAGTCAAGATATTCCACCAAGGACCAACCAAATACAGACCACACAACGCTAAAACAAGCATCTAGTCCATGTGAGAAGATTGTTTCTTGGAAGCCAAGGCCATAGGGCTTCATGAGAGGTATTCACAACAATCATAAGGGTTTTAATACCTTGGTGACTAGTATTTGACACTCTCTGGGGTTATGTTACAATATTTTATTTCCAATAGGTGAGGAAGCATTATTACTTATATGGAGTGAGTAACATCATAACCAGGCAAGAGTCACTACACAAAACTCCAAATGTCGCATGATAGAAAAATAAGATATTTTTATTAGCTTTCTACCTTGAAGCAAAGAGGAAAAATTAGGGAGAGTTGAGAGTCGAGACAACCAAATTTCTAGCGACATGATGGCTTCATACCCAAATTCTCTGTCAACAAATTGCTTCACCAATTTATCTTTAAGTCTTAACAATGTATAACAACGTTATATAAACATTGTTATCTTGGAAGGTATCAAAAATTTATTTATGGGCCATTTTGTAACAATTTAAAAAATTCTTAATATATGGTGGAACATTTAGGCTTGGGAAGAAAAATATATTCCTCCATAGAGGTGAGAAAGAGGGATCTTCCCTCTATTCTGATTTTTATAAATATCGATTGTGCGAAATTTTCTAGCATATGCAACCATTGAAATAATGAAACCAATCCCATCCTACTCTGGGGTTTAGGTGCTACTATATTTTTTTATTGTCTTATGCTTTTAACGTGAAGTGGAAACTATGTATTGATTTAGGTAGTTTCTAGCCATTGAAGCAAATTTGACAAAAACGTGAAACCATTCAAAATATTCTACTTGCACAACATTTGTATTTTAGGATATTCTAGAAACACCTAAATCAAATATACTTGTTGGTTCATTTGTTCAATGAAAGTTTCCATGTGATGCTTCACTTTTCAAACCTTAAAATTTGTTAAATATTTATTAATCTAAACCTCAACAATCCTAAAATATTCTGAAGCTTGCAACCCAATCTAACCTAATGAATGGAGTTCCAAGTGATGTGTCCATGAAAAATCAGGAAAATTATTACTCAATACTAAAAGCATGAGCATTTCGAATTCCTACCTAAAAGGTGTAACAATATATCCCTGAAGTCATGTCCTATAAATTATAATGGAAGTAGAAAAAGGGAGGTAATTGGAAAGGATAAAGTTGAAGATGAGTATCATAATAATTTTTATTTGCATTTATATTTTCTTTCTTTTCACAAATCATGTATCCCTTTTTTTTTTCTTTACAAAAATTTATTGTTATATACTACAAGTATTTAAATTTTTGAACAATGATCATGCGAGAATTATGCTATAAAAAAGATCCTAGCATATAATAGAGTGTGTGTTTCTTTCATGCACAAAATTATTAAGAAAACTCTTCATTAAAACTACATTTGAATCAGATCAAAGCATACATAAAGAAAAGAGAGACATACAAACAAAAAATACTGATATATAATAACACAAGAAATTCCAGATTCAAACCATTTCGCTGAATATTACAATGGATTGCCTCTCGGCTCTCGACCCCTTTACAAAAGCTCTCAAACAATTTCTCTCTCTCTCTCTCTTTCTGTATTCCTCACTCTCTTTCATCCTCACACAATCCTCACATTTATACATAATTATGAATTAACTCAAATCCATGATTTTCTCCACACAAATCTCAACCAAAATCTAAAATAGATTTATCCCTTTTTTGGACTCAACTAAGTCTCGTTTAAGGAATTCCTAATCCCTAGATTATCCACCTAATTCAACTCCACTCATATCCTTAATTTATTAAAATAATATTTACAATAATCCTCACACTTACATTTTTCTCTCTTAATTTATTAAAAATGAGCATAATAATTAAAAATACATCACCCCCCTAATTACACATATTTAAATAAAAATCAAGCAAAATGCTCCTACATCAGACTCCCCATGTAGAGAAGTTTCCATAGACTCCTGTTTATAAGGTCTATCACTTTTCTGTAATAATGCAACAGCCAAAAGTCTTGATGAATTGCTCCCTCTAGGATTCTAAACTCTGTTCTGCCGCTGGTCCTTTAAAGTATCAACTCTGTTTGGTAACTCATCACTCACTCTATCAATTGGATTCCATTGGCTTTTACAGCAATTTCTTCTGCCACTTCCTCGTAGTAATTCCTCTTTGTCTAATGCTTTCATCCCTAATTGAGCTGAACACTCAACTTTTTGAAGCGAAGAATAATCAAGAATTTTTTCTTGATCACAACTATAGTCATTGATTGCTCCTATAGTAACAAATTTCTCATCCGGCTCTATACCTGCATTCATCAACAAACTATTAGTTTTAAAAAGCTAAGACATTTCGGCCTCTTTTTATGCTTCAAGCACCAATATCCCATCATAGATTTTTGGGATTTCAACAGATCCTGTTTTGAATTGCTGGCTGCTTTCATCTTTATCCTGTTGGTTTAGTACTTCTGTTTCCCTTATGTCTCTAAAGACATAACTTTCTTGCTGCTCCTAATTTTTCATCTCATCTCCAAATACTTTATGCTCAATTTCTCTGATTTCAAAATCATATTTATTTATGTTTCCTTCTGTACGTATAGCCACATTATTATTTGAAAAGTTATAACATTAAATCAACTCTATAAATGTTAAAAACATTTCATCCCTATCATGCACGGTAACTGCAATATCTTCTGTATCATGTTCTGCAAATTTCATCTCCCCTTCAGGTTCCTTAAGCCATCGTTCCAAGAACTCTATTTCCGTGTGAAATATTTCCAGCATTTCATCACAACCTTCATTCCCAGCTTCATTCTTCTTCTGGATATCTTCTTGATTTATCCTATTGTTTGTATCATCACATTGAAAAATTCTGTCATCAATTTCATTAAACAAATTCATTTGTTTACCTCTTTGGAACATCACCTTGGCATTTTCATTATGCTTCTGCTTCATAACAGCTTCAACTGGTTGTCTTACCCCAGACAAGAATTCATTTATGATTTATTCATACTTCATCAAATTAGTACCTTCCTCCTATGAAAGGAATTCTCCTTCATACTTCACCTTAAGAGTTTCATTCATATCTGTGACAGTTTCACCATACTGTCCACCATCTTCTGCACATCCTTCAAACATACACAAACTATGAGATTTAAAAATGCAAGGCCTCATAGCCTCATCTACTTCTCTTGTCAACATGTCTTCCAATTCTTCTGAACTATTCCAATAGTTCATGAGATCTTTCTCATTGATCTCTTCACCCATAATTTCACCCTGTTCTGGGCCACAAAAGGAAACTTCCATTTTCAACTCAGCCTCTCTGAGTTCTCCACATCTCAATTGCACACTCATCATCTGCTCGAGCTTCCTCAACTCTTCTGTCAACTGTATGTTTACCTGTTGTTCCCTCTTTGTGCGTAGCCTCTGCCACTTCACTTTATTCCTCATGGTCCAACCATATCTTTGGTATTTATTTCTCTGTAACAATTCCATCAATAACTCAAGGTGAAATATTATCTCAGCTTTCTCTTGCTCATACTCTTCATTAGTCAACTGCTTACATATGCCATTTACCTTGGCATTTTCCTTCTTCTTTCTTCTGTTTTGGTCTTTCTTAGAACCTCTGACATGACTATCACGAGTAATCTTCTCCTCCTTTGTGAAATTCATCTGTTCATGTGTGGATTTCATTCAATCCCCTTTTCAGCAAGCCTTCCTACTTGCCATTCAACAATGCAAGCTCTCTTCCTGTGCTTGACCTCTTTCAGTTCTCTGTCTTAGAATCATTTCTGGAAACTCTCTTTCTTCTCTTTGCTGCAAACAACACTTTTAGTAATGCTTGTTGTTGGGAAAAAATACCGAGAGGGGGGGGGGTTAACCGCATTAAGTGCGTACATAATTTTTTAATTTTTTTTTCTTTTTCCTTTCTAAAACCCATACACTACTTTCCCGAAGCCAACTAGCGTATATACGCGGATATCGTTTACAAAACTCGCGTATATCCAGTGATCTAATTATGCATTTATTTCTTGACTTAGATCATTGCATTATTCAATCATCAGATGTTTAAAAAACAATAAACAGGTGCAGAAAGAACAAAATAATCATCACACATAAGCAACACACATGAACACCAGGATTTTAGGTGGAAACCCAATTCGGGAGAAAACCACCGCTGCCGTCGTCTCAGTCTTCAATCTTTATTATTAAGAAAACTTCTTACAATCATGTATTAGTGCAGACTCATACCAGTACGCAGGCACCCACCTGCAGAAGGCTACAACCTTCTCTCGTTTACCAGCCTCTCCTGGAAAGGAGCTACGACCCCCTGCACTCGTTTACTAGCCTCTCCTGGAAGGGAGCTACAACCCCCTGCTCTCGTTTACCAGCCTTATCTGGAAGGAAGCTACGACCCCCTGACTGAAGGCTTCGACCCTCAGCACCATTGCAGACCACGTTTCATCAATTTTCAAACTGGATCAAAAGTTTCAACACATCCCTTCACTTATCAACAATCATACTTTCCCAATGCTTCATACAGAACAGTGAGACCACTGTAACCAGAATATCAGAGATAACCCAGACTTCAGAATTGATATGTAGAAACACATTCAAACTTGAGCAACCATTAGTTCAGATACCATACGTGATTTTATTTAACCAGACCCTCGTATACATGCGCTTTCAATGAGGCGAACCCACGTATACATCTGTGCATCTTTTTAAAGAAACCCTAACTGCCCATACGCGCTTTTCTTGAATAGGATCCGCGTATACACGCGATTTTCGTGAAATGAACCTGCATATATATTTATAAAAGATACGCTTTGCAGAACAGATCAGATCTATGAACTTACCCAAATTTCTTCAATTTCTTTAACAGATTTGCGCCAGGTCTTCTTTACTTCTTTTCAGATCATCCTTGAGATTCTCATTTAGAGATCTAGAGATCTTGAATCTTCATCATGTTCATAGGTGCATCATAGATTCAGATCTATCAATTAAGAACAGATTTCAACCATGCAGATATACTTCAGAGTGAAGTATTCATTAAAACCCAGAATTCTTGCCCACCTTTGCACAATGATTTTCTTCTCCTTATATAGATTTATCCTTTGTCAATACCATGAGCCAAAACCACATCACTTCCGATGGTATTCCTGGACGGGATCAAATAGACAATCCAGCGCTCAATACAATGGGTCAATACCATGGTAATTCCCCTGGTTTTACAAATTTAGAGTGCAAATGGACATACGCGACTTGGAACGATCTTTTCCGCGTGCATACGTGACTTCCCCTAAACAAACCCGCGTATGCTTTGTGACACACCTTGTTCAACAATATTCAGGCCCTTACTGATATTTCTTTCTCTGGTACTTCTGAGCTACTTGTAGAACATTAGATTTACATCATTAATAAACTCATCAAGCATCAAGAACAACTTCATTAAGTAGGTTTCCATCATCTTCATCAAGTGGGTTGCCATCAAGGACAACACTCTGCATCATATTGCCAAAAATCTCCCCCTTTGGACTTGATGGCAACCACGATGGTGTTTGATCACCACAACAGATAGATACATTAAGCATAATGATATTCTTCCCTTATTCAAACACCATGTCACTCTCCCCCTTTGACATCAAGGGCAAAGGGCGGATCAAAACCAACACAAGGTTACCAGCTCCCCCTGAGTCCATGCTGAATGTTCAAACATATTTTTTAATGAAGTACATGACTCTATGACCTTCCTATCACCAAGGACTCATACTTACATCAAAGATCCAACCAAGTGGATTTACATATGTGACTCAAGTATCCAACCAAGTGGATTTACAAAATTGACCAAGTCCTTACATGACTGAATATTACAATTTTACATCATAGGTCTTATCATGACCTTTACATCAAATTACATATGAATTTTTATAACCAAAACCAAAAGGACTTCAAGAAAGAGATCATATTTCAGAATCATAATGCCAACAATGCATAATACTCAGCAAGGCTAATGCTCCCCCTGAACCTGTACATTAGTTTACTCCTTCATCTCCCCCTTAGCTTGTGCATCCTGAACACTTTCAACAACAGATCATCAAGGCATCTTCATCAAATATCAAAGAGTGAAACAGAACTATGAGAACTGAAGCATCACCAGATATACCAAACAGCATCAGAGATACCAAACAGCACTGCAGCGATGCTGAAAAATGCTGACCCTAAATAAAATTTGTCAGCAACCAACCATACGCGGATTTCTGTGTATAAACTCGCGTATATACGCAACTGTCTTTCAGGAAACCCGCGTATCCCATTTAATCTTCTGAATTTAATCAGATCTGCTCTTCTGAGAGGCAGAGAAAACACCCAGTTTCTGTCTGAGATATTCGAACGCTTCCCTGGGCAGAGGTTTGGTAAATATATCAGCAACTTGTTCTTTGGAGGGAACATACTCCAACTTCACCTTTTGTTCAATCACTTGTTCACGTAAGAAGTGATACTTGATGGGAATGTGTTTGGTCTTCGAATGCATAACAGGATTTTTTGAGATACTGATGGCACTTGTATTATCACACATAATGGAAATAGGAGGTGTACATTTGATTTTGAAAATCTTGTAAGGTTTGCATCATCCAAAGGAGTTGAGTGCAACAAGATGCGGCAGCCACATATTCTGCTTCTGCTGTAGATAAGGCAATATAATTTTGCTTCTTGCTGAACCAAGATACTAACCGGGGCCCCATGTAGAATGCACCACCACTAGTGCTTTTCCGATCATCAACACTTCCAGCCCAATCTGCATCAGTGTAAGCATGAAGAGTAAGATCATCATTCTTTGGATACCATAGACCAAAGTCTTGAGTTCCTTGTAGATATTTGAATATTATTTTGACAGCCTGAAGGTGAGACTCTTTTGGATTAGCTTGGAATCGTCCAACAATCCCAACAACATGCATAATGTCCGGTCTAGTCCCAGTGAGATAAAGTAGACTTCCTATCATAGATCTGTATTCTGGTTGATTCACCATGGGGGAATCATCATGAGAACTGAGATTACATCCGGTTATCATTGGTGTACTTACAGGTTTGCATTCTTCCATGCCATACTTCTTCAAAATTTGCTTAAGGTATTTTTCTTGTGATAAGAATATACCATCTGTAGTTTGATGTACTTGCAAACCAAGAAAGAATGTTAGTTCCCCAAGTAAAGACATTTCAAATTCTTGCTGCATGACAGAAGCAAATTTCTGACTCATAGATTCTTCTTTACTTCCAAAAATGATATCATCAACATATACAACCACAATCAAAAGTTTATCATTTTCAATTTTTGTGTATAAGTTTCTATCAGCAGACCCCTTTGAAAATCCTTGTTGGTGAAGATATTTGTCAAGACGATAATACCATGCCCTTGGAGCTTGTTTGAGACCATATAGAGCCTTTTTAAGTCTACAAACAAGTTTTTCATCATTTCCCAAAATGAATCCTTCTGGTTGTTCTATATAAACTTCTTCTAGGTCACCATTGAGAAAAGCAGATTTAACATCCATTTGATAAACTTTGATTTGTTGGAAGCTTGAAAAAGAAAGAAACATTCTTATGGCTTCAAGTCTAGCTACAGGAGCAAAAGTTTCTTCAAAGTCTATACCTTCTTATTGAGCATACCCCTTGCAAACAAGTCTAGCTTCTTTTGTTTTCATAACATCCCCATTCTCATTTAACTTGTTTTTGAATATCCATTTAGTTCCAATGACATTTTTGTTATGAGGTCTTGGTACTAATTCCCAAGTGTGATTCTTTTCAATTTGATCAAGCTCTTCATTCATGGCTTGAACCCAACATTCATCTTTGCTAGTGTTAGTGTCACTTCTTGCAAGATTCCTTCAGTAATCAAACATGCTCTTACAAAGTGATTTTAAGGTGTCAAGGTCAAATTTTGTCATTTCAATGAGTCTTCAAGCAAAATTTGGTCACTAGGCATTAGGTCTAGGGTTTGTTTTCACTCTTTTCAAAGTTGTCCAAATGTCGGTCCATGTCACCATTCAGCTGAGTGTACCATCATTCAGAGAGTTTTCATCATCATATCAGGTTCCAAAGAGTCATTTTACACCTCGTTCATGCTTCAGTTGTGCCTAGGTAAGGTCCATTTCCCTCTCCTAGGGTTTTGGAGGTAATTTCTCTTGGATGGTCAAATCATCGAAAAAAATTGTATCCCGATGTTCACACACCTTCCCCTATCCTTAATGTACTTTATTAAACACTTCCCATCACTGAGATCCCCCAAATTCCTCATTTTTTCACAAACCCTAGTTTCTTGCCACAACTTGGCAATTTTCTAGGCTAGGCCTGTGTTTTGCCCTTTTGGACCCCTTCCCCTCACTCAATCTCTGATATTCCACTTTCCCCTGCTTCCTAACATCCCTCCCTACTTCCCGAAATTTCCCCAAGAATTTAGAAGCCTCTTATCCCCTTCATTTCGCTTCATTTCGACAAAATCCCTTGTTTCACACATCGGGATAGGTTTCACTCAAATGATGTTTCAGAGAAATAAAAGATGAATTTTGGAAAACTGAGAGAGGTTTTTGTTCCAAACATTCCAAGGAAGAAAAACCTCCTTCACTTTTTACACAGGTATAATGGTTTTGGAGAAATGTCAAGAATACCGTTGCCTCAGGAGAATTGATGCACCTGCTGGAAGTAGTGTTGGGAGATTTGATTTCTGACAAGGTAAATGAACTCCAAATTTCACAATTCCACTTGTGTTGGAAATTATACTCCAAGATCTTTCCAAATAGATATCACACGCTCAATTTGGACACCGGGAAGGCCTCTAAAAGCCTCCTGAAAAATGCACTATGTAGCGCGCTACGCATATAAAGTGCGCACTACGCAATGGGCCAGAACTCAAAATTTTTGTCATTTCTTCACTGATTTTTGACAGGGTAAATGAACTCCAAATTGTAAAATTCTACTTGGGTTGGAAAGTAGACTCCAAGAGCTTTCCAACGAGCTATCACACGCTCAATTTGGACACCGGGAAGGCCTCCAAAAGCCTCCTGCAAAATGCACTATGTAGCGCGCTACGCATATAAAGTGCGCGCTACGCATTGGGCCAGAACACAAAATTTTTGCCACTGCTCTTAAAAATTCAAATTCTCTCAGTCTCCTTTGCCTCATGTAAGTTTAAATCATCTTGCTATTATCTTTGGTCAGTGTTTGGAGTTGTTTGAAGATCGGTTGTAAGAGTATGAATGTTGAAGAACACAAACCCTACTCTCTTGTAAAGAAATGCCTCTTTAGGGTTTGAATTTGAAGTTTTAGAATTTGAATTTGGTGCCAAAACATTCCATATCTCACTTGTATTTTCCTTTCCCCACTACTGTCATATCATCATACAATGTCTCCCTTTTCCCTATTCCCTTTAAAATCACTCATATCACTTCGTCCCTCTCCTATTTCCCTATATCCCATCCCTAAAACTTGCCATTTGTTACCACTTTCCATCCTTCATATCAGTTATAGGTTCCAAAATTCCATACAGTCAAGTGAATGTACTCACATCCTTAATTTCACTTGACTCAAGCATATTTTCTTCACTTAATTGAATCATGTTGTTCCCATAGCTCATTTTCCCACAGTCCACTATTCACACGGCCCTATTTCCCATAGTTCCTCCCACATTTGGCGTTTGAAACAAAAGCACCAAATCCTCATTCTTCATCTCATTCAAGCCAACACATATTTTTCAACATCATGGAGGCGGACATCGATACATTATATGACCAAGACAGAGATTGCACCACTGAACTGCATACACCAGGAGGACACTGAAGCGTCGTGAAACACCTGATCCACTCCGGATTTTGGCCGAGGCTTCGTTGGCTGGGCATGATACATGATGGAGGGTCTTCGCTCTGAATTTGAGCAAATTTGGAGAAATTTTTGTCATTTTGAAAAATTTTGGTCTCAAAACAGATTTTTCAGCCATACGAGTAGCGCGTCGACGCGCTCGCTTATGATTGGGACACTTGCTGGAGTAAAAATTTATATTTTTGGGTTTTTCATGGTAATTTATGCACGCTCCAGTATGGCCAAAGCATTTCACCAAGTTCTGGATGATCAAAAGGGCCAAAAACACCATGAAAACCACCTTTCTGCCACCTTTTGCACCAGCAGGAAGTACTTCTGGGAGAATGAAGTTTTGGAGGGGAAAATGAGCTCCAAATTGAAAAATTCCACTTGGGTTGGATAGCCAACATCTAGGGCTTTCCAACGAGCTATCATGAGCTCAATTTGGACTCCGGGAAGTGCCCCAAAAGTAGGCTGAAAGGCGCGCTACGCATATGGCTCAAGCGCGCTACGCATATAGATTTTTGGTCAATTTTTCACCTTCCAGCTCAGAATTTCGGCCAGTTGGACCAGTTTTGCTTGTGGATGTAATTTTTGAGTTATATTGATGTAATTTTATGGTTGGCATGTAACTTGGACTCACTTTTACCTATTCTAGATGATTCACTCCTAAAAAAGTAAAAATCAAATGTAAGAATCAATTTCCTTCCTTTTAGAGGCAAGTTGTTTGGATGCCTATATTCTAGCTCCTTGTTTAGAATTAGTTGGAACTGCTCCTAGAAGGAGGAATTCAACCCCTAGAGGTGTGGGAAGGGGTTAGGATAGTCTATATGATGTAATTTCTCAATCATTTTCAGAGGTTGGATAGGTTGGACTCTTGGGAAGATTTTGGCACACTATTGTACATATTTTTCATATTTTGGCTAAGGAAAGATCAGAGGTTTTGCGGCACCTGTTGGGATTCTTGTGGCTTTCAGTTCTTGATGGTGTTTTCTCTCATTTTATTGTAATTTCTTTCATGTTTAATGTATTCCATTCCCTTCTTATGCTTCTGAAACTAAATGAATGAGTAAATGATGTTGAATCCATTGATTTCAGTGCTCTGCCTTTGAATTTGTTTAGTTTTACATGTTTTCGCCTGTTTGGAGAGGATCCATGTTCTCCCTTGCCCTCTTCAGCTCCTTGTCATTCTGATCCATCCATACACCTGATCAAAAGCATCAAGACTATTGCCTACCTCGCCCCAACTCGAATTCTGCAAAAATCTGGCCTTATCCCCGAACCCAAAATTGTTTTTTCCCATTTCTCCAACAAAAACCCAAAAAATCAAAATCAAACTTTCCTATCTCTTTACTAGCCTAAAATCAGTATTCGTTATAAGTCATCTCAGCCCCTTTGAAGACCTTTTTCCGAGATAGACCCGGGAGGCCTTCCCCGTCCTCGTAGGGCTAGCTACGAGGGCCGAGCGTGGTTTGATGTAGCCTTGAGTTTTACCTTATTTCAGCCTAAGGTAGATTTGAGCGCTAGCCACTAGCTTGATTTACATTGTGAGGTTCAAGAGATGAGCATAATTAAGAGAGCACAAGCCAATCAAAACCAAACTGCTCCTCAAAATAGAAACTAGAACCAAAACCAGAATTTTAGAAGGAATCAACCTCCAAACAGACATAGGGAAGATGATCAACAGATCACTCCTCCTTTTCATCAAAACTATATAAGTGAGATTGAGGAAACATATGAGATAACAGAGGAAGATGATATCAACATGCTGTGGGTAGATAATGATGACTTTGAGATTCATTATGATAGAAAACAAGGTCTATACACACCTTATGATGACAGAAGAGATGATGATGAAAATTATTATCAAGACATGGAAAATGTCATCATAGAATCTCAAAGAGAATATGACCTTAGAAGAAAAACCAGTCAACAAGCTCCCAACACCAAAACCTCTGAAAAATCTTCACAAAACAGCACTGCAACTAAGCCTAAAATTTTCAAACCAAGGGAGAAAACAGTTGTTGTAAATTCTGATAAAGGTAAAGAGAAAGACACTCAAACCAATGAAAAACAGAGTGCAGACCTTAGCAGTATTAACACTTCAGCTAGTACTCCTGTCAAAACGATTTTGTCAAATGTAAATAGAACAAATCAGCAAGCTGATGTTGCTGATATACTAATAGCTAATAAGGCTGAGACAAGTTCTTCAAAGAACCAAATCCCTTTCAGCCTAGAGAAGGAAATTTCAAAGATTAAAATCTTTGTTCCCCTCACTGAGTTAGCTGCCCAACATATATATAGGACCCAAATTTTGAAGGCTTTAAGAGTAGAAGAAAATGAGGACGCAGTCAATCTTAATGATGACTAACCAGAGCTGATTTTTGGTCCTAAGATTGAAGGTATATATCAAGAAGGACCTGTTCCTCCTTTTTATGTAAGTTTAAACGTTCATGACAAAATTTTTCACAATGCTATGCATGATTTCGAGGCTTCTCATAATTTAATGCCAAAAGCCGTAATGGAGAGTCTTGGTTTAGAAATCACCAGACCTTACAAATATATTTACTCCTTTGACTCAAGCAGAGTAAAATGTTTAGGATTAATCAAAGACCTCTGTGTTAACTTAGCCCAAATTCCAGCCAAATGCTTAGTAATGGATATTGTTGTGGCTGATGTACCCCCAAAATATGGAATGCTATTATCAAGATCATGGGGGGCTAAGTTACAAGGGACTATGCAGATGGACATGACCTATGCGACTATCCCTGTTTTCAATCAAACTATAAGACTTTAGAGGGAGTCCCATATGAAATACACAGTTACAAGTCAAGACCGACCACAAAACGCTCCTCTGTATTATGTAAATACAGGCCTTGATTCCTTTATTATGTTTAATGATGGAACACTTAGTGAACAAGTCACTTTAACAGAATTAATGGCTGATAGGGAGGAAGAGAAACATAACGCATAAGTGTCAAAACAGTTTGCTGCATTTAAAGACATTAGCAAACTAAAAAAAGGTCTTGAGCTACAAGTCAGGGGTCCATTTCTTTTAAACATTCATAATCAAGAAAATAACCCTCAACACAACGAAAATCTTGGGGAATCAAAACAAATACAACTAAGTGCTGAAATTCCACAATGACCCTTGAGCACGTTAGTTGAAGAGGACATTAACCAGGATGAAACCGAAAACAGTCCTCTGTGGAGTATGTATTTTGATGGGTCATGCACTAAGAACAATGCTGGTGCAGGTGTCTGGATGACCAACACTGAAAAAAACCACACAGAAAGCATTTCCTACAAATTAAACTTTTAGTGTTCCAATAACATAGCAGAATATTAATCCCTTCTCTTAGGCTTACGTTTTTTGAAAAGGTTAGGAGCGAGAAGAATCAATGTGTATGGGGATTTAGAGCTAGTCATTAGGCAAGTCAATGGAGAGTATAACGCAAATCATCCCAGACTTAGAGCCTACCGAAATGATGTCATGGACCTTTTGAAAACATTCAAGGAGTCCAAACTATTTTTTGTCCCAAGAAAAAGAAATATTGCAGCCCACAATTTATCCTTTGCATCTAGAACATGCTTAATGCCATATAACACCAAATAATGCACAACTCAGATAAAATTTAGACCAGCTGTGCCTGATAATGAAAAGTATTGGCAGGTGTTTGATGGAGACAAACAAAAAGAAGACTTCATGCAATTCAAGAATGAATTCGAACTACACAGTTCGGACTCAGATTATGATACAGACTGCAGTGAAGAAAATTTTCTTAGTGAAGAAGAGCCGTCTCCCGAACTTGTCAATATAAATCTTCTCGCTGAAAAACTTAAAAACAAAACAGAAATTACTGCAGAGTTAGAAATAGAGGAGGTAGAAAATATTCACTCTAAAGATGAAATTTTTCCAAGCGGTCTGGCACCTTTAGAAGAGTTGTTTGATCTTAATGATGTGGCCAAGAAGCCTAAACTGGAACATGTAGAGACTGAAATGGAAGAGTGCAATATAGGCAGTAAGGAAAAACTGAAAATGATTAAACTGTCTAAATCTTTACCAGCTCACATTAAACTCAAATACATACAGCTGTTTAAATAATTTTCTGATGTTTTTGTGTGGAGTTACGAAGATCTTAAATCCTATGACACTGAAATAATACAGCAAAAAATTCCCCTTAAAGAAAACCAAAAACCATTCAAACAAAAACTGCGTAGAATAAACCCTGTTCAGTTACCTTTGGTTCAGAAGGAGATCATGAAAATGTACGATGCTGGTATTATTTTCCCTATTATATATTCTGAGTGGGTGTCTAATATAGTGTCGGTTAGGAATAAAACTGGAGAGATCAGGCTTTGTATAGACTTTAGAGACTTAAACAAAGCTTCATTAAAAGACAACTACCCTTTACCTAAGGTGGATCATATTTTACAAAGGGTGGTAGGGTCTAGAAGAATTTATTTTCTTGATGGCTACTCAGGGTACAATCAGATCCTAGTCCACCCTACTGATCAATTAAAGACAACCTTTGCTACACCATGTGGCACTTTCATGTATGTGAAAATGTCTTTTGGTCTAATGAATGCTGGAGCAAATTTTCAAAGAGCCATGGACGTAGCATTCTCGGAAGAACTGAGCTTCTTCATCATTATCTATCTTCATGATGTTACTATGTTTTCAAAAACAGATGAAGAGCATTTAAAACATTTAAGAAGAGTTTTCGAGAAATGCATAAAATTTGGGATATCTTTAAACGATAAGAAGACACTATTTGGTCTCCAAGAAGGTAAACTTCTTGGGAACATCATTTCAGAAGAGGGTATTAAGATAGATCCAAAGAGGATTGAGGCCATATTGCAAATCTCTCATCCTCAAAACATCAAAGGAGTTTCAATGTTTCATTGGAAAGATTAAATTCTTGAGAAGGTTCATCCCCAACTTGGCTGAGCTCCTTAGGAATATCAAAAACATGTTGAAGAAGGAGCAAGGGGTGAAATGGACCTTGGAAGCAAAGAAGTCCTTTGAGCTGGTGAAACAAGCATTAACCAAAACACCGGTTCTTATAAGTCCTGATTTTTCAAAGGATTTTTATATTTTTTCATTTGCATCAGAACATACCATAGCTGTTGTCGTTCTACAGAAAAATCCACAAGGACAAGAGCAGCCTATTACATTCTTTAGTAAGGCATTGAGGGATTCCCCTTTGAAGTATAACATTATCGAGAAGGAATATTTTTCTTTGGTTAAAGCTTTGAAAGACTTCAGAGTGTACATCCTTCACTCACACATCATTGCCTTTGTCCCAAACTCAGTTGTTAACGACATTATAACACAGGACCCAGATGATAAGAGAGGTAAGTGGATTGCTATTATCCTTGAGTATGATTTAGAGATAAAACCCACTAAACTCATCAAAGGCCAAGGTCTGGATAGATTAATGGCTAAATCCAATTTTGAAGTTCTTGATATTAATATGATTGATGCTTTGGATGACCAAGAGGAAATATTAACACCCATTGTTGAAGACCATTTTATGAATTCCTCTTGATATGCTGATATTGTTTATGTTTTGCTTAATTTAAATACACCTCTTGGTTTGACAAAAACAAAGGCAAGGTTCCTAAAGTTAAAAGTTGTAAACTATTGCACTATAGATAGATGTCTTTATTGGAAAAATGCAAGTGTTGTATTGCTTAAATGTTTGCCTGAGTTTGATGTAGAGAAGGTTAAGCACCAGTTCCACGAAGGAGAGTGTGGAGGTCATTTATACTGGAAGACAACAACCAACAAAATTTTGAGGGTTGGTTTCTATTGGCCTACTCTATTTCCTGATATACACAAAATGATCATTGCCTGTCATAAATGTCAACTTTTTAAAGGCAAGAGAAAACTACTACCCCTGCCTCTGCATCCAATCATTGTTGAAGCCCCTTTTCAACAGTGGGGACTTGACTTCATAGGAGAAATCCATCCACCATCTTCTACCCAGCATATATGGATTCTTACTGCCACAAAATATTTCACTAAGTGGATAGAAGCCATACCTTGTAGGCAGGCCAATGATTCAGTTATTATAAAATTCATGGAGACTAACATTCTCTCCAGATTTGGCTGTCCTACCAAGATCATCACTGATATTGCAGCAGAATTTGGATCAAAGAAGATGGTTGAATTCTATCATAGATATCATATAACATTGGGGCATTCCACAGCCTATTACCCTCAAGGTAATGGACTTGCAGAATCCTCAAACAAGAGTTTAGTGAACACAATCAAAAAACTGTCGGAGGATAACCAGAAATCTTGGCACACAAAGCTTGTTCATGCACTTTGGGCTGACAGATTGACTTTGAAGAAATCTATTGGCATGTCACATTTTCAGCTTGTGTATGGTATTGATGCAATTTTTCCAAATATCCTTGGTGTACCAGTGATGAAGTTAATTCAAGAGTTTCAAACTGAATAAAATGACATGATCAGAAGAATAAATCAGACCATTCATCTTCAGCAAACCAGAGAGGAGGTTTATAACAAAGCATTGCAGAAACAAAATAGCATTAAAAAGTTTTTTGACAGAAGAACAAAGGCCAGAAATTTCAAGATTAGGGACAAAGTTTTAAAGTGGGACTCAAGGAGGGAAGACAAGGGCAAGCACGAGAAATTTGACAACTTATGGCTTGGCCCTTATCTCATTCATTCAACTGCCGGTGACAATGCCTATTTCTTACAAGAGTTGAATGGAGCAGAATTGTTTGAAGGTCCTGTCAATGGCAGGATGCTTAAACATTACTTCTCTTGATCCATGACATGTTTTGAAGCCTTTTATCTTTTTTCCATTATAAATATTTCATCCACCATTGCATTCAAAGTTAGAAAAATCAAAATACAAAAAACAATGAAAGAAATAAAAGAGGGAAAATTATGAAAACAAGAAAGGTATAGCCCCATACCAAAAAAGAGAAACAAATCTGAAAGTGTGCAAGTTTAAATTCCACTCCTGAAGAACACACTTCTAGTTAGTCAAACAGCCTAATCTTGACTAATTAGTTTTAAATTTTCTATTGATAGGATAGTGAAATCGATTTTCCAAACTGTTTAATCTTGGCTTATCAGTAGATAGTTTAGGATAGAAATTAAAGGTTCGAACATGCTCAAAATCTCAACCTAAGGTTTCAAAGAGAAAATGACTCAAATATGCTTCAAATTCTGAGTCAAAATATGTAAAAATATGGTTCCAATCAGCTCAAAATTTGAACCAGTTAGCAAAGAAAAGACAACTCAAAACGAAAGTCAAAACAGAGCTGCAAAAAGAGGAAGGAGTTGCTTTGAAAATTCAGATCTCAAGCCTTCCATTTTTGTTTTAAAATTTTTTGTGCAAAATAATGTCTATGTGCAGTTTGTTCTTATGCCATAGACCAGCATCAAGTTAGACTGTTAAATCCTAACTTGAATGCTTTTTAATTTCTGTTGTAGAATTTAGAGAATAAAAATCTATTAGACAGTTTGATCCCAACAGATGGTAGAATAGGTAGAGAATCATATGGGCTCAAATGTTTAATTTGAGTCCATGGAGAAATAAGGAGTATAAATAGATTATATTTCCTACTTTCAAAAATAATAAAATGTTGAAAAAAGAGTTTGCCAATCCAAGTGCACTCTAATGAAGAAAAAATGCTAGATCAGTAGGATTGGGTAGGTAGAAATCTTGTAGATGAAGGATCCATTGTTTTTATGGCTGCTAATATGTTTTCAGATCAAGATCATCCCAGCAAAGGAAGGGCAACCCAATGGATGAGGCACATGTCAGCCTCCCAGAGAACACAATGGATGTGGCACAAGTCAGCCTCCCAGAGAATGCAAGTCTGAAGTTCTTGATGCCTTCAAGAAGGCACCATCCCCAAGTGGAGCCACTGTTAGCCACCTATAAAATTTGTTATAGCAAAAGGTGGCTAAAACTTTTGGAGCCTTCAAGGAACAAATTTTATTGCTAAAAAGTGTTGGCTCTTGAAGGCCAATAATGCCTCAAGAATTCCCTCAACAATAATTTCAATATCCTCAAAACACATCGAATACACCAATGCCAGGGTAGGATTGGCCACCACAACAATATCAAAACCAACCTTCACAAGGTTGGAGGGGATATGGTTATGGAAACCAACCACCACAACAAATGTATAACCAGAAGTATCAATATCAACAGCCATATCCTCCACAATCATTCCCTCAATATCAATTATTCCAACAACAACAACCCATGCTATATCCAACTCAAAATCCACCAATGTTAACTCAACCGCAGCAACTTCAGCTGCCAAAGAACCAAAAACCTCCTACACCAACACAATTACCAGCTTAGCCAATAGCTAATCCAAGCAATAAGGTGGATAAACCAACATATCATGTGGAAGAAGCAACATATTATCCTACATATTCAATTCTTCCTATAGAGAATGTCTACCTAAGGTCTGGGAAGGTATTACAACAAGATCCTCCTCCAATAACTAAAGAAAAAACAGAACAAGGAGAACAAAATGAACAATATAAACCAGGAAAACAAATTCAAAAAGGTAAGGCTATCATGAGACAAACTCCACCATATCCAGAGAGACTTATACCACAAAACATTCCAATATATCTCCCTAAATTTAGTATTTTGGATGAATTGAAAAACACATCTGCTAAAATTCCTTTATTGTGAGCAATTAAAGATATTCCAATATACACAAAAAAATAAAGGAATTATGCATTACGAAAACTGGTAGAAGAAATAATGATCCACCAACAATCTAGGTAATTGGATGCCTATCAACTCTCATGTCTAAGAATATGGCTACTTAAAAATATGTTGATCCAGGAATTCCTATGGTTACTATATTGATTAACAAACTTTCAGTACCAAACACTTTAATAGATTTGGGAGTAGCTATGAATATTATGACAACAAATACTATGCAACAATTGAATCTGAACAACATTAGACCTACTACTACAATCTTAGAACTTGCAAACAGATCCAAAGTTGTTCCAAAAGGTATACTAGAGGATATCATTGTCTCACTGGATTCTTGGGAATATCCTGTAGAATTTTTTATTTTGCAGCCAAAAACAAACTTGGGAGGGCATCCCTTAATTTTAGGTTGACCTTGGTTGGCCACTGCAGATGCTTACATTGGATGCAGATCAGGAAGAATGATTATTGCACATGGAGATGAATGGAAGCATGTCACATTATATCCTCCTACTCAATCTCCTTCTATATTTTCATTACTTGAAGAAAATGAACAACAAACATTTAAAATTGTTCTTAGTCTTAATCAAGTTTAAATTTTAGAGAGGAGGAAGAAAATGAGGACTTATTAGATCTATTCATCTCAGAACCAAATATTTCAGAGCAGCTTAGGGTGACTCAATATGAAGCTACTAGTTATCTTCTAAATGAATGTTTTCAGGAAAGTTTCACAATACAATCATTGCAAAATACATTTGAAAGCATTTTTCCTGTAAATTCAATTACCAATTCAAATAGAAAAATAATTGAAATTAGTCCTTAAAGACATTTGAATATTAGTAACAATTTACAATCATCACAAGAGGAAAAGATAATAACATTATTGAAAAAATATTCGAAATCTTTTGCCTGGGATTATAAAGACATGCCCAAAATTCATCCAAAAACATGCATCCATCACATTTATACTGATAATGAAATCAAACCTATTAGGAAACCACAAAGACGAATGAATCCCATGATAAAAGAAATAGTGAAAGAAGAATTACAGAAACTATTACAAGTCAGATTTATCTATCCTATTTCAGATAGTCAATGGGTCTCACCCTTAGTTGTGGTGCCTAAGAAAAATGGGAAATGGAGAATTTGTGTTGATTACAGAGAGCTTAACAAAGCTACATTGAAAGATCATTTTCCTTTACCATTTATTGATCAAGTGTTAGATTCATTAGCTGGAAACAAATTTTTCTCCTTTCTTGAGGGGTTTAGTGGATATAATTAGATAAAAATAGCATTAGAAGATCAAGATAAGACAACATTCACATGCCCTTGGGGAACATATGCATGTAATGTGTTGTCGACAATTGTTGTCTACCCTAGAGACAGTCTAGAGCTGCCATAGACCAGTGCCTAGGACATCTTAGCATAGAAGGAGGTATATAATAAAGCTGGGTTGTCAATCCAAAGGCTCTCCTACTATCTCTTGTTAAACAAGGAAATTGATTTTAAATGGGACCAACAATCACAGAAAATGTCACGGGGAAAGTAATATTGCAGAGAAATAATGCAAAGCTCCAATATTAAAGCATCAGACAGCTAAGAGACAATTTACTGCAAAGAGGGTTGATTCAAATAATATGTCACAGAAATCAAATATCAGAAAGTGCATGTAGGGAAAGAAACATAAGAGGATATTAGTTAACTTTGGTCTGATATCCAGATACACAACAGAACCACATATGGGCTCATTCTAAGAATCCATACATGACAATGGAATTTTAAAAGCACCCTCCCAGAGCAACTAATATAGCAGAAAAGTGGATGAAATGAATATGAAATAGTATATCATGCCTGAGCCTATTTAAAGTGCTTGACTGATCCAAATATGGGCATCAACTAGGATGAATCCTTATCTATAATCAGTGAGCCACTCGCATTCCAGTAACATGATACAAGAAGATGTATGAAATGGAATATTGTATTAAACACCTAAGGAAAAGTACATACTATGAAATACCAAAGATCAGAATCCTCATTACAGATAGAAATACTCCTCACTGAGACCCTACAAGCTCTGAGCCTCGATACAAAAGCTTTACAAAATGTATACAAAAATGCCTTTCACAGCACAATTTTATGATAAAAGTCTGGAACCCTTACAATGTTTTTCTTCTCCCCTTTTATAGAGGAAGGAGGTGAGAAAACTCATAAAATAAGTAGGTGGAACAATTAACTATTTCATTGAAACAAAATGGTGAGAAAATGCCCGCCCAAAGTGTTTGACAGCGCAAGAACGCTGTAAGTACTTTGTGGTTGCTCCATAACATAAATGAAGTAGGTGCAAGTCTCTTCAGGGGTAAGGTATGAAGAATAAAATATATATAACAATTTGCACTCCTCTGAAGAGAAAAGTCTGTTGAAGTAAAACCTGGAGGATATGATTTTTATGTACTGGTACTTTCTGCCTTCTGCAGGCCAGATTGAAATTTAAATTCTCCAATGCCAGGTACTGCATTTCTTGGATCTTTCATTGACGTTGTTTGCCACAATAATTAATATCTCCAACTGTAACATCTGCATCTTGAATTTCTCTGGAGGCTTCGACAGATTTTAACCCTTGCTTCATTTAATGTTGGTCATGTCATAGCGGCTCCCGGATCTCTCTTCGCAAATATTTCTCCTGAAACAAGGTCCTGTCATGTGTTCTTGGCTTCTGTGGTGGTGGCCGCAAGTTATGATAGTTCCCCGGCACGAGACACCTACAAACACATTAAAGAAAACCAGATGGGGACGATGAGGGCGGTGATGACTACGGAGATGGTGATCTGGACTAAGCAAAACGATGAGGAGAAGCAGGGTGACGGAGGAATGAAGGGTGACAATGAAAACACAGTGGGACAACGCTGTGTGAACGAGGCGGAAACAAACAACATAGACGTGTAAGAAATGTATGGAAAAGGTGGGGACGAACGCGAATGACACATGGGCGTACAAGAGATCATACAAAAGGGGCGACGTGGAGGCGGACTCGGTCAACCGACGGGGAATTTCAATACCGACCATTCGATTTCAAAGTAAGATCTACGGCTACAAATGTTTCGAGGGCAATGGAACAGTGGGCCATGGGCGAGATACACTAGGCTTAACTCATGCACAACTTTCAAGCAAGACGACCGTCAGATGATGCTTTGTAAATCGGATGGCTCTCGTAGATTCCGATGCACATCCATTAACCGAACAATAATGCGCGAAATGGAAGCGGTTTTGGGACGTACATAGGGACACTTGTCGCGCAGCGTATGGAATCGCTGGCTGAAAGGGGAATACCACTTACCTCTAATGAGTGGTGCGGAATAATCAGCTGGTTTTGAAGGCGCGGGGACCACCAAAGAGAATAGAACTATGGGCCGTCGGTTTATGTTTAATCGGACGGCACAGAACGCGCCAGATGAACATGTGCGTTAGGCGCTTTTCAGACTTAGCACTCAGTCATGGGCTCTGGTCATGTGGACAGTAAGATACAGGGGGCTGCGGGTAAAGGGGCTAGACCCTTTATGATTTCGGATACGTGCCTGTAATGTTTTCTGATGTGCTTTCGGGGTGAGGGATAGGAAAAAGTCAGCAAAATGAATGCATTAGGCCAGGATAGGGAACTTGAAGGTTGAGGGGGAAGGAATTGAAGATCGAAAATTTAAATGAGGGGCTGTCATGGAAAACATCGGCTCCAACTGGGGACAGCGTGTTCATACTTGGACGTGTCGAGAACTTGCAGACCTCCAGATCACAATCTTATGTAAACCCTATGGATTCTTCCCTCAAAAGCCTTTTCCTTTCATGATTTATTATAACATCTGCATCATCCAGTCAGTAATAAAACAAAATTTAATATACAATATGGTACAGTCAGGTCACCACGACCCGAATCAGAATTGAAAGTAGGGTTTCAAAAATTGGCCGTTTACAGGGGCGTCCAACAAATCTCCCTGTAGATTTTCCAATATAAACGTGTTGTTGCCTCCTTGTTCTATAATTTTAAATGGGCCGAACCAGAGTGGGTCAAACTTGCCATGCTTACCTTTTTCAGCCCTCCGAACGTCCCATCTAAGCACCAGATCTCCAACCTGCAATTTTCTATCTTTTTCATGCTGGTCAAATATCTATTTCATTCTCTCTTGATATTTTGTTAATCTCTGGTTCACCTGGTTCCATGTTTCCTCCAATTCCGCCAATTGATTGATTCTTCTGACCATATCATCTGGTTCTTCCTGGCTTTCCTGCATGAAATGTGCCACTGGTAAGGCCAGCTGCACAGGAAACACTGCTGCTCGTCCATACACCAGCTCATATGGAGATTTTCCAGTCGCTCTCTTGCTGGTTATTCTATTTGCCCATAGAGAAAATTTCAATTGGGAATCCCAATTTTTCTGATTATCATTGATTATTTTCTTCAAGGCCCTCACCAGAGTTTTGTTGGAAGATTCTGCCAGACCATTCCCCTGTGGATAGTAAGCTGTAGAGTGATTCAATGTAATATTATACTGCTGATAGAAATTTACAAATTTTTCAGACTTGAAGGCCTGTGCATTATCAGTCACTATTCTAGCAGGACAGCCAAACCTGGATATGATGTTTTCTTCCATGAATTTGACGATTACAGTGTCTGTAGCATTCCTTGCAGGTATGGCTTCCACCCATTTTGTATAGTAATATGTGGCTGTTAATATCCATTTATGTTGTCCAATTGATAGGGGATGTATTTCTCCAATAAAATCTATTCCCCATTGTTGAAATGGCTCATTCACATGAACAGGAATCAGGGGCAGAGCTGCTAATTTTTGTTTCTCAGCAAACTTCTAACACTTATCACATGCTCTTACCCAAACAAAAACATCTCCAAATAATTTTGGCCAGTAGAAACCAGCCTTAAGTATTTTATGAGCTGTGGCCCTCCAACTGTAATGGCCTCCACAAAGTCCCTCATGGAATTCCATCATTATACTTTCCGCTTCATCCTCTATGAGGCACAGGAGTAGAATGCTTGAAGGATCTCTCCAATATAACTAGCCATTAGCAACTATGTACTTTTGTGATTTTAATCTCACAGCCCTGTATTTTTCTTTATCACAACTGGGTGGATAGCTGAGTGTCAAAAGATATTCTACTATTTCTTTGTACCAAGGACTGGTGAGATATTTTATATGAACCTTCTGAGTAGTCATCTCCAGCCCTTTCTGTTCTTTTTCTTTCTCAGACTCTTCGTTTGCTACCATGGACAAATTTATGCCTAAAGCCTGATAATTTGATTCAGATAAGATCTTGGCTAGTCCCTGCCCTTTAATTAGTGTAGTAGGTCTTATGTCCAGGTCATATTCCTATATTTTTGCAATCCATCGCCCTCTTTTCCCTTCACTGTCTCCCTGAATGAGAATGTCTTTAACAGCTACTATGGGGACATATGTAGTAATGTGGGACTGCAAAACATACATTCTAAAGGCCTTGAGGGACTTTACTAGGGTGTATGCTTGCTTCTCCAATATATTATATTTCAATTCAGCATCATGGAGAACTTGGCTGAAAAAGGCAATAGGTTGTTCATATCCCTTTTCATTTTTCTTCAATAACACTCCAGCTACTGTATGAGGTGATGCAAAAGAAAAAATCATGAATGGCTTTTTATAGTCTGGTCCAGCTAGTATAGGGGCTTCAGCAAATGCAGCTTTAATTCTAGCAAAGGCCTCCTGTGACTCTTGTGACCATTTCACCTCATTGTTCTTTTTCAGCATATCAGTTATATGCCTAACTATCTCAGCATAGTTAGGAATGAATCTTCTCAGAAAATTGATTCGTTCTAAAAACAATTGCACTTCTTTTTTATTTCTGGGGAGAGGAATGTTTCTTATCACCTCTACTCTTCTAGGATCTATCCTTACTCCGTCCTTAGTCACAATGTGTCTTAAAAGTTTTCCTTCCTCTAATGCAAATAAAGACTTTTGTGGATTTAGAGAAAGACCATACCTTCTGCATTTTTCAAAAGTTCTGCATAAATGCTCAATGTGCTCAGCATCATCTTTTGAAAACACTGTAATATCATCAAGGTACACCACCAGAAATTTATCTTGCTCCCCAACGAAAGCTATGTGCATTGCCCTCTGAAAGGTATCTCCTGCATTAATTAATCCAAAAGGCATCCTGGCATACATGAATGTTCCCCACAGTGTGGTGAAAGCGGTATTCTTCTGATCCTCTAGAAGCACAGCTACCTGATTATAACCAGAAAAACCATCCATCATTGACATTCTAGATGCTCCCACCAATTTCTGCAGGATGTGGTCCATCTTAGGCAGTGGATAATTATCTTTTAAAGATGCTCTATTCAAATTCCTGAAATCCACGCACAGTCTCATTTCTCCATTTTTATTTCTGACAGGGACCAAATTAGCAACCCATTCTGAGTACCTTAATGGCACAATTATTTTGGCCTTTAGTAGCTTCTTGATTTCTTTTTCAATGGACGGAAGCACAGAGGATTTATCTGTCTGAGCTTCTGCTTATAAGGTTTCGCACCTTCCCTCAAAGGAATTTTGTGTTGCATTATATTGACATCAAAAGTTTTTAGGTCCTGATAGGACCACGCAAATACATCTTTATAAGATTGAAATAATTTCAGGTATCTCTCTTTATACTCCTATGGGACCTTCTTAGATAATTTCACAATTTTAGGCTCAACATTTGTACCTAGATTCAGATCTTCCATTTGATTCTCTTCTGCTACTTTATTATGCTGCAATGGAACATCATTTTTATCAAATAATCTTTCTAGAGGCACCAGCCCTCTAGGTATGACATTTCCTTTCAACTGCATCACTTTACTTCCTGCCATTTTCTCTTCCCACTTATTTTCTGAAGTATCTCCAGCCTCATCCTCTTCACAATCATCAATCTCCATATTGGAGAATTCTCCCACTGTCTCCAAGAATTTCTTCATATGTTCATCATCTTCAAATACCTGTCAGTGCTTAATATTATCTTGGATTTATGGTCTATAACGTACCTCAAGAGAGGGTTCTGAGGTGGACGAAATGTACTGGCCGCTACAACAAGTGAATCTGCCATTTTGTTCTGCTCCTGGGGCATGAACTGGATATTGAATGCTAAGAAGAAATTCTCCACCATGTCCCATACTTCATTTCTGTATGCCCTCAAACGAGGGTGCTTGGTTTGACACTGATTTTTGACTTGTCTGACCACCAGCTTAGAATCTCCCAGAACTCTTAAACTCTGTATACCCATGTTTCTGGCTGTTTGAAATCCTAACAAAAGTGCCTCATATTTAGCTACATTATTAGTAGCTTCATATTCCAATTTAAAAGACAGTGGCACCCATTTTCCTGTGGGGGAAATTAATAACACTCCTGCCCCATTTCCTTCTCTTGAATTTGCTCCATCGAAATGTAGAGTCCATACTCCTGCTTCACGGTCTTCTAAACGCTTCTCAGTTTTGATTTGGCAGAAGGAAGGTTCATGAGAAAATTTTTGATCTTCTTCAAACATAAAACATGAAAAATCTCCTTCTTTTCTATAGACTGGCGCATTCTCTGAGCTGTCAACCTTATTCACCATCTTAACAAATCTGGTTTCTCTATACAACCTCCTCTCCTGGCCACCAAAAATTGGAATAGTGGCATACGTTAAATCCAGTTTAAGTGACCCACCAATTTTTGTTCCCCAGGACCTTGACAACAGCATGCCAAAGCAGGCTGGGATATCAGCCACCACAATGTCCATTACTACGCTTTTTGCTGGAATTTGGTCCAGATTGACCACTAAATCTTTAATCATTCCCAAACATTTAACTCTTTTGGAATAAAATGAATATAGGTCTTTATATGGACGTGTGATTTGTAGACCTAGTTGCTCTATGATTGACAAAGGCATAAGATTATGGGAAGCCCCAGAATCTAACATACAATTGTGTAACAGCAGGTCATGAATCACTAGAGACACATAGAAAGGAGGAGTAGAGGGGTCTATCTCCTCGACATGTGGGCCAAAGACTACCATGGGTCTTTCTTCTTGAAGGTTAAGACTGTCTGGACTTATTGGTGCTTCAGGAGGGAGTAATAAAGAAGTAACCTGAGATTGATATGCAGGTTGTTTCAAAAGTTCAGTCAAAGGGACTAGGATTTTGACTTTCTCAAGTTCTTTTTGCAAATTAAAAGAAGGAGGGGTTTTTTCTATTACAAATTCTTTTGACTCTTTATTTTCAGCTGAAGGTTTAACTTCTTTTGATACAGGCTCACCATTAGGTGGGGTGACGATTTTTGAAGAAGAAGGAATTTGATCAACAGACTGCAAAGGTTTGTTCAGAGGACTCTTACCTTTATCTGTGACTTTCTTCGTTGTTGACTCCTTTTGAGCTGGTTTTTCCTTCCTGGGAGGCTCTTCTTCTTGATCTTGAGTCTGAGTTATCTTTTTGGAGGATCTGAGATCATATCTCATATTGAAATGTGCTTGCATGAAATCATTAAACTGTTTGCAGTAGTGATCAATTTCTGCATCTTCTGTGTCTCTGATATCCTCTTCTTCTTCTTGTAATGGGCATTCTATTTCATCACTGTTTGAAAAGGAAAGATTTGCATCTTGCAGCTCATAGGCAGCATCATCAGTGAAGTCATCTACTGGGCCTTCTAGGTACAATGGGTGTGGTACTTGATCATGTTGCTCCTTGGCTTCCCTTCGCAATATTTGCAGGGGTGGCTTTCTATACTGAGGGTTGTACCCTCTGTTTGGAGCATTATAAAAATTCTTGGGGGCTGTATTCTTGACCTCCAGTTCTAGCTTGACCATATTTTTAATCATCTTTCTTATTTCCTCCATTTTATCTGAATCCTTGTCCTGATTAGAAGTAGATACTTCTTCTTTGCCTCTTCTTCTGGTATCTTGTTCAGTTTTTCCTTTTAATTTTCCAGTGGAGGCAAAGTTTGATTCCAACTCAAGTGCATCTGACCGAGCATCATCTAGGGTGGCAGGCTTTCTTTCCCTGAGAGAGAAACCGAAATATGAGTGAAAAGATGCTATGAAAACAACTTTGGCAGCATTCTGATGAGGCTTCATATCTGCAGGGAGATTTAGATATAACTTATTGAATCTCTTAATAAACTCCAACACCCCTTCATTATGTTTCTTCTTGAGTGTATTGAACTCAGTAAGATACTGTCCATGATATTTCTTTTCTCCCCATTTTCTAAGAAAAGTATTTTCCATATCATCCCAGGTGGTTACCAAACTATTTCCCAATGTCTTAAACCATTTTCTGGCTTCACCATCCAAATATTGCACAAATAGTCTTAAGACTACGTCTAGATGTTCAACATTAAAGTTCTCTTCAAAAGAGCAGAAAGTCTCAAGATGCTTCTGAGCCTCAATCTCATTTTCTCCAGTGAATCTGGGCAATACCTTTAAATAATCTTGTGGCATATCATTCAGCACTTGAGGTAATGCCAGGGGAGCATATTTTTTCAGCAAAAAGGCAGGGACATTAGCCATTGGAGGAGGTGGGGGTTGTGCAACGATCTGTTATACAAATGGAGGAAGAGGAGGAGGGGAAAGTGGAGTTTGAATAACAATGGGAATATATTGCACCACAGCTTGAGGCATAGATGGGAACAATTCATGGTTAACAGGGGCTACCTCTGTAACTTCTTTAACTTCTTCGGCCTCAGGGATAGGAAAAAAGTTCTCTTTGGTTCTAGCACTTCTCCTGGGTGGGCTACCTGAATAATATTCAAGATTTTCCTCAATGGAGTCGGGATTTCCTACTGGAATTTCTTGAGAAGAGGAAGATGGACAATCTTCTTCGAAAAACTCAGGAATTTCAGCACGGGTTGATTTCTTTTCTTTCTAACCTCTTCTGTGTATAATATTCTCTAGGCCAGACACAGAGGGTATCTTTGATTTGGACGTATCTGACCTTAAATGTGGCTTTCGAGGAGCCAGGACTAACAATAGATTTATCAATTAAGAAATAGTGTGGAGTCGCCAAGGTGAGATATATGCAACTCTTCAACTCTCTGTGCTCACCTGATTAGAGAGTGAATATGATTTTTCGAGGCCCAGGGAAACTGATATTCTTAAATTTGGTCCCCGACAACGGTGCCAGAAAGATGTTGTCGACAATTGTTGTCTACCCTAGAGACAGTCTAGAGCTGCCATAGACCAGTGCCTAGGACATCTTAGCATAGCAGAAGGTATATAATAAAGCTGGGTTGTCAATCCAAAGGCTCTCCTACTATCTCTTGTTAAACAAGGAAATTGATTTTAAATGGGACCAGCTATCACAGAAAATGTCACAGGGAAAGTAATATTGCAGAGACACAATGCAAAGCTCCAATATTAAAGCATCAGACAGCTAAGAGACAATTTACTGCAAAGAGGGCCGATTCAAATAATATGTCACAGAAATCAAATATCAGAAAGTGCATGTAGGGAAAGAAACATAAGAGGATATTAGTTAACCTTGGTCTGATACCTAGATACACAACAAAACCACATATGGGCTTATCATTCTAAGAATCCATACATGACAATGGCATTTTAAAAGCACACTCCCAAAGCAACTAATATAGCAGAAAAGTGGATGAAATAAATATGAAACAGTATATCATGCCTGAGCCTATTTAAAGCGCTTGAGTGATCCAAATATGAGCATCAACTAGGATGAATCCTTATCTATAATCAGTGAGCCACTCGCATTCCAGTAACATGATACAAGAAGATGTATGAAATGGAATATTGTATTAAACACCTAAGGAAAAGTACATACTGTGAAATACCAAAGACCAGAATCCTCATTACAGATAGAACTCCTCCTCACTGAGACCCTACAGGCTCTGAGCCTCGATACAAAAGCTTTACAAAATGTATACAAAAATGCCTTTCACAGCACAATTTTCTGATAAAAGTCTGGAACCCTTACAATGTTTTTCTTCTCCCCTTTTATAGAGGAAGGAGGTGAGAAAACTCATAAAATAAGTAGGTGGAACAATTAACTATTTCATTGAAACAAAATGGTGAGAAAATGCCTGCCCAAAGTGTTTGACGGTGCAAGAACGTTGTAACTACTTTGTGGTTGCTCCATAACATAAATGCAGTAGGTGCAAGTCTCTTCAGGGGTAAGGTATGAAGAATAAAATATATATAACATTCTGCACTCCTCTGAAGAGAAAAATCCGTTGAAGTAAAACCTGGAGGATATGATTTTTATGTATTGGTACTTTCCGCCTTCTGTAGGTCAGATTGAAATTTAAATTCTCCAATGCCAGGTACTGAATTTCTTGGATCATTCATTGACGTTGTTTTCCACGATAATTAATATCTCCATCTGTAACATCTACATCTTGAATTTCTCTGGAGGCTTGGACAGATTTTAACCCTTGCTTCATTTAATGTTGGTCATGTCATAGCGGCTCCCGGATCTCTCTTCGCAAATCTTTCTCCTGAAACAAGGTCCTGTCATGTGTTCTCGGCTTCTGTGATGGTGGCTGCAAGTTATGATAGTTCCCCGGCACGAGACACCTGCAAAACCCACAAAAACATTAAAGAAAACCAGATGGGGACGATGAGGGCGGTGATGACTGCGGAGATAGTGATATGGACTGAGCGAAACGATGAGGAGAAGTAGGGTGACAGAGGAATGAAGGGTGACAATGAAAACATAGTGGGACAACGCTGCTTGAACGAGGCAAAAACAGACAACATAGATGCGTAAGAGATGTATGGAAAAGGTGGGGACCAATGCGAATGACACGTGGGCGTACAAGAGATCATACGGAAGGGGCGACGTGGAGGCGGACTCGGTCAACTGACGGGGAATTTCAATACCGACCATTCGATTTCAAAGTAAGATCTACGGCTACAAATGTTTCGAGGGCAATGGAACAGTGGGCCATGGGTGAGATACACTAGGCTTAACTCATGCACAACTTTCAAGCAAGACGACCGTCGGATGATGCTTTGTAAATCAGACGGCTCTCGTAGATTCCACTGCACGTCCATTAACTGAACAATAACGGCCAAAATGGAAGCAGTTTTGGGACGTACAGAGGGACACTTATCGCGCAGCGTATGGAATCGCTGGGTGAAAGGGGAATACCACCTGCCTCTAATGAGTGGTGCAGAATAATCAGCTGGTTTTGAAGGCGCGGGGACCACCAAAGCGAATAGAACTATGGGCCGTCGGTTTATGTTTAATCGGACGGCACGGAACACGCTAGATGAACATGTGCGTTAGGTGCTTTTTAGACTTAGCACTCAGTCATGGGCTCTGGTCATGTGGACAGTAAGATACAGGGGGCTGCGGCTAAAGGGGATAGACCCTTTATGATTTTGGATAGGCACCTGTAATTTTTTTTGATGTGCTTTCGGGGTGAGGGATAGGCAACAGTCAGCAAAATGAATGCATTAGGCCAGGATAGGGAACTTGAAGGTTGAGGGGGAAGGAATTGAAGATCAAAAATTTAAATGAGGGGTTGTCATGGACAACATAATGTATTACCCTTTGGTTTATGTAATGCACCTGCTACCTTTCAAAGAGCAGTTCTTTCTATTTTTGCTGATTTGATTCATGAGTGTGTGGAAGTTTATATGGATGATTTTATTGTTTATGATAAAACATATGATGATTGTTTAAATAATCTTGAAAAATTATTAAAAATATGCATTGAGACAAACCTATCACTCAGTAATGAATTTTTTTTTATGATGTTAACTGAGGGGATAGTATTGGGACACCATGTTTCTTCTTCGAGAATTAAGGTGGACCCGGAAAAAATTTAGGTCATTGTGGATTTAACACCACCTACAACACAAAAAGAGGTTCGAAGTTTCTTGGGTTATGCAGGCTATTATAGGAGATTTATTCAAAATTTCAATAAAATAGCTTTACCATTATTCAAGTTACTTTCAAACGATGCAGAATTCCATGGACTAATAAATGTCAATATGCATTTGAAAAATTAAAACACAATTTATCAATTGCACCCATTCTTCGAGGACCCAATTGGTCTTTTCCATTCCACATTTCAACTGATGCATCTAATACAACTATTGGAGCATCACTTGGACAAAAAGAGAATTAATTCAATTACACTATATATTTCAGCAGTAAAAACTTAACACTAGCAAAATTGAATTATATTGTGACAGAGAAAGAAATGTTAGTTGTTGTACATGCAATAAATAAATTTCTACATTATATAACAGGTTATCAAGTTTATATTCATACGGATCATTTTGCTATAAAATACTTAATGAACAAATCCATTAAAAATAGAAAAATAATGTGATGGATATTATTGGTGCCAGAGTTTAATATTTCTGTGCAAGATCGACCAGAAAAAGATAACCAATTTGTTGAATTTTTGTCAAGATTAAATTTACCTGGTGATCCTAATCCTGTATTAGACAATTTTCTAGATGAACATTTATTTTCTATAAATGTCAAAACCCCTTGGTTCGCAGATATAGCTAATTATTTATAATCTTATATCTTACCATATCATTACAAAAGCAAACAAAAATGAAGAATAATTAGAGATAGTGTCAGATATAGCTGGATTAATGGAGATCTATTTTACACTGGTCCTGATTTAATTATTAGAAAATGTGTAAAGGAGGATGAAATAATTGAAATTTTGAAAAATTTTCATGATGAACCTTGTGGTGGACATTTTGCAGATAAAAGGATGGCATACAAAGCGTTGAATCTTGGCTACTATTGGTGATCCATATTCAAGGACTCCAAAAATTATGTGAAAGATGTGACAGCTGCCAAAGAATTGGTAAACCAGTGGCATCAGATCAAATGCCTTTAAAGCCACAAGTACTTATTGAACAATTTGAACAGTGGGATTTAGATTTCATGGGACCAATCAATCCTCCATCCAATGGAAAGAAATACATTCTTGTATGTACAAATTATGTGACTAAATGGGTGGACACAAAGGCAGTAGTATGGGAAACAAAAGAAATAGTTACGTCTTTTCTATATGAAGAAATATTTGTCAAGTATGGAGTTCCTAGACAAATAGTGACTAACCAAGGTGCACAATTTGCATCAAAACTTGTTCATGAAATTACAAAGACTTTCCAAATCAAACACAAAAAATCCACTCCATATTATCCTCAAGAAAATGGACAAGTGGAATCTACAAACAAAGTTCTAGAAAGTATTATGACAAAAACTGTGAACATGAACATAAAAAATTGGTCATACAAATTGAACGATGCATTATGGGCATATAGAATAATTTGGAAAAATACTACTAGTTTCAGTCCATATCAGTTAGTATATGGAAGATAATTTCTATTACCAATTGAGTTTCAAATACAAACATACAAGCTAGTAGCAGAGTTAGGGATGAAATTTTCACAAGCATAACAAGAAAGGATTATGTAGTTAAAGAGTGACATTGCTGAGTATAATGCATTGTTGGCATTATGATGGTTCTGATATATGATCTCCCTTGAGGTCTTTCTTGAGGTCTTTCTGGTATTGGTCTTAAAGTTATATTTGTAGTTTGATGAAAAGGCCATGTAGAGATCCATGATGTAAAATTGTAATATTCAGTCATGTAAGGACTTGATAAATTTGTAAACCCACTTGGTTGGGTAGCTGAGTCAAATTTTGTAAACCCACTTGGTTGGGTAGCTGAGTTGAAATGTGTAAACCCACTTGGTTGGGTACTTGATTCTTATATGTAAGTCCACTTGGATGGATCTTTGATGTAAGTATGAGTCATTGGTGATAGGAATTTCATAGAGTCATGTACTTCATTGGAAAATATGTTTGAAGATTCAGCATGAACTCAGGGGGAGCTTGGTCACTTCAGTATATATCAGATCTGCAGAACGCTTCTTCCACATGCGGAGAAAAGGGGAGAGTATGTTGGCTTTGGTCCGCCCTTTGCCCTTGATGTCAAAGGGGGAGAGTGACATGGTGTTTGAGTGGTGTCAAATGGAGAAAGTGACATGGTGTCATTGTATTCTTAATGTACCTATCTGCTGTGGTAACCAAACACCATCGTGGTTGCCATCAAGTCCAAAGGGGGAGATTGTTGGCAATATGATGCAGAGTGTTGTCCTTGATGGCAACCCACTGAATGAAGATGAAGAAATGAGATTGTTGAAATGTGTTGTCCTTGATGGCAATCCATCTGATGAAGTTATTCTTGTCTTGATGGACTTGGTAAAGGATGTAAAATCTGATATGAAATGATGTTTGTTAGCAATATGATGCTAAGTGTTGTCCTTGAATGGCAACCTTGATGAAGTTGATGACCAACTTACGATAAGTTGGCCAGCGATAGAATATGTCTTGATGAACCTGTTTAAAGATGTAAATCTGATGTATCTAGAGAGAGTACAGAAGGTAATGAAGAAAGGAATTCAATATGTGCTAGATCCATGATGAAAAGAGTATGTTTCAAAGAATACGCGGATTTGTACGAGGAAATCGGCGTATGCGGAAAAGAGCGATGCGAAATCGCGTATGGGAAAAAGCGCTCATAAAGTGAAAAACTAGGGGTAACCACCATGGTATTGACCCATTGTATTGGGCAATGATTCGTCTAAATGACCCCGTCCAGGAATACCATCGGAAGTAATGTAGTTTTGGGCTCATGGTATTGTTTTGGCTCATGGTATTGAAAAAGGGGCTCATGGTATTGAAAAAGGGTAAACCTATATAAAGAGAAGAAATTCATTGTGCAAATCATGAGTATGGGTGCAAGATGTCTGAGCTTGAATGAATACTTCTCTCTGAAGTATATCTGAATGGAAAGGGTTACAGTTGAATGATAGATCTGAATGTATGATGCACCAATGATGAAGAAGGGGATCTAGATCTGAAATGCACTTGTATCTGCTAGATCTGCTTATGGAAGGCTTAGATCTGAAATAAGGCGAACATCTATCTGACGTAAAAAGGTAAATCTGAATTGAATATCTGACCTGAAGAAGTATGCTACTCTATAATGGTTGAAGATATATACGCTAGTTTTAGAAGAGAGGCTGCGTATATCAGCGGCCGTTGAAGAAGCGCTATATGTAGCAGTAGAAATTAGATCTGTAATGTGTCGCGAAGTATCGATGGTTTATGTGAGCGGAAGCACGTATATACCCCTGGACGACATCGAGTGAAAGGAAGGAGGAAGCGAGTATGCAAACTAGGGTTTGCTGAAGTCTGTGGTAAGAAATGTCTGATCTGTTCTGCTGGTTTACTGATATCTGTCAGTGAGTTATATGTATCTGTTTCATGGTTGAATGTGCTTAAAAGTATGGAGTGGGTCCAGTTTGAAAATATGATGAAACGTGGCCTGCAAGTTGTGTCCTAAAGGAAGCTTTGGATCCAGTGTGAAAATTGATGAAACGTGGTCCATAGAGGTGCTGAGGGTTGTAGCCTTCAGTCAGGGGGTTGTATCTCCCTTCCAGGTGAGGCTGGTAAACGAGATCGGGGGTCGTAGCTCCCTTCTAGGAGAGGCTGGTAAACGAGTCAGGGGGTCGTAGCTCCCTTCCAGGAGAGAGGTGATGGCAATGGCAGTGGGTGCTGCTGATCTTTAGTGAAATGCACCAGCACATATGTTTGTAAGATGTTTTCTCTATAATAAATATTGAAGGTGAGCAAGCTGGCGAGTGGTTTTCTCGACTTGGGTTTCCACCTAAAAATCCACAGTCATTCATGTGATGGTTTGTGTTATGGTTTATTACCTGGTTGTTACTACACATGTTTCTTGCTAACTTAACATGAGATAGATGACAATTGCAAAGGACTAAGGATTAATAAATATACGCATATTTAGATCTACGCTAATATGCTACGTGTATAAAGAGGATATCCGCGTGTATACGCGAGTTTACTAAAGGAAAGTAGCGTATGGGTTTTAGAGAGTGAAAAAGTAAAAAGTTTTGAATATGCGATAAATATTGATTCACACGCCCCCCCCTCTGATATTTTTCCCAACACTTATGAATTTGAATTAAATGTAAATATGAATAGAGATTGTAAATGATTTTATTACTAAAATTCACAGTAAAATTTAAATTTTTTGTATGAATGTATTAAATACAACATAAATTGTAAAAAAACAATTATTATAGTAAAATTTAATAATTTTATTATACTGCAGGGCTTTTGTGTGAATCACCAGATGTTTCAAATTCTAATTCCATGAATAGTGATGTTATTAGAAAGTATTTTGCTGCTCCACAGTGCTCTTGTGGTCTTTACCTCTAGGTATGTCTCTCATGCAAATCCCTCCCTGAAAATTTTTGCAAAAATAATGAAATAATGAATATATTTTACTATTTAAAAACATTTTTCTGAAATTAGATTTCTGAAAGTAATTTTCACCTCATTTTTTAATTTATCGCTTTTTTTCACTTGGAAAAATAAATTTGATTTTTTTCCCTGATATTTTATGCATTTTGTAACTAACAAAACCTGTGCGTTCGGTAATAATACTACACTGGTGCGGTTAACAATACATTAAAACTGATAACAATAACTCCTTTTTTAACAAACCAGAATTACTTTTAGGTATGTACACCAAAATGTATTGTTGATATTGCTCAAATGCAGGGATAAAATCTCATAATTGTATGAAATGGAGAATTATTCAAAATCCAGCTCGTTCCATAATATTTCTCAAAGTCTATCATGAATCTCTCCCTATCCATGTGCAGGTGTAATTACTTAATATTTTATTTATATTTTCATTATCTAATTCAATTTATTTATTCTATCCTTGTCAATCAGCTGAATAAAATGATTGTATACAAATTTCTAGGTTCATGCAGATTCAGAATCAAGTTCAAATTGACAAAATATTCAAACATTTCCAAAATGTGGGAAGCTCTTACCACAAGCAACATACTGCAAGGCGTGGTTGCTAGATGAAAATGGACAACTGATTTACTCTACCAATTGTAACATGCCATCTTCTAGCCATGATCTTGGGATAATGATGGTAGTAATTGTTTGGTATAATGTAATTATTTCCACATCAAACCAATTAATCATGCATTAACGTGCTTACTAATTGATATCATCGATTTTGTACTAATGATGTTCAAATATATTTTTTGAAATTATTAGGATTCTATTGATGATGACTAACCGACATACCATCTTCTCTTTCAACCCATGACAATGTAAAATAGAGATAATGATGAATTAAGAGAAAAAAACGGAGAGGAACGATGCCAAGGATGGTTGGATCAACCATCTAATCAATTCCCACCATGTCTAGATTCATCAATTAGGAATGACTACAACAATAGTAGTTCTTCACAAGCTGGAAATGGAGGAAATCAAATAGAGGTTGGTATGGATGATTACTTATGGGATACAACTTCCATGGAGACATTGTTGTTACATGCATTCTAGAACAATGATAAGCTAGGTGATAATGCTCATATGCCTAATACATTTTTTGAAAGCCTCAAATTTACTTCCACCACCCCTATCTTTGGACATGGTGGTCAGTCAAACTCTACCTAGTTGTGGACAATGATGTTATTGTACAACTTGAAAGAAAATTTTGGCTTGTCGAACGCATGTTTCTCGTAACTTTCGAAGTAATTGACCATTAAGTCCCTTATATTTTGAGAAATATTGTCACACAATCAACATTAAAAATGGTCAATTTTATAAATGTTACTAATTATTGCCATTATACATTTAATATTGTCCATCACAAAGTACAAGTTATTTAATGATAACTTTCTCCTGAGTGATAATGTCTTGGATGATAGCTGCGAAGAGGAAAAAAAGTGTTTAAAATATTAGGTGTTGAGTACATATAATATCATGCATGTTCAAATGATTGTATTTTATATATAGAGGATAATTTGCAGATAAAGAGATATGTACGAAATGTGGACATGATAGGTATGATAAATAAAAAAAGAAGCGTAAATCACGTGGTCATCATTTTAAGATATTGAGGCACATGCCTATAATGCCAAGGATTCAAAGGCTCTTTCGTTGCCAAGAATTAGCTATGTTGAAGGTATGGCATGGGTCACACAGAAGTGAGTTAGGAGTTATGTGAATCCCAACACATTCAATAGCCATGAATCATATAGAGGATACATGGCCCGAAAAATTTAAGGATGAAGAACAAAGTCTATGACCTGGCATATCCATGGATGGCATCAAGCCATATTCCCTCCATAACACCAACTATTTTGTTTGGCCTGTAGTAGTGATCAATAAAAATATTCCCTCGTGGTTGTCCGTGAGGAATGAACATCTTATGTTAGCTCTCATAGTCCCTAGTAGAAGACAAGTGAATAGTATGGATGTCTACTTACAACTAGTGGTAGATGAATTGAAGGAATTATGGGATGGGATAGATGTATACGATGTATCAAGACCGATCATAGCAAAGAGGATTTTTACGTTGTATGGCATATTTTCTTACATGACATACGGTTATTTAGGCTTAGGATTTTTCTCTAGTAAACTACATGTTTATTTATTTTTCTATATCCATAAAATATTCTTTCACATATTAATTATTTAATTAGTTGTAATTGTTCTGAACTTCATGATATTCTTCAATGTGACGTGCATATTTTATACAATAATTTCGAAGTTCTTATAAGAAAAGAGTATTATGGATGTAAATTTTGTAGAGATTCTCTGAAAGCTAGATGGTCCAATGACCTAGGAAAGCCAATGTATGACTGCTTATGTTCGATGATCCAAAATTCATCGACATCAAGGTAGAGAAATTTCCACTGGGATGAAAAGGAAATCTATCTTTTATAACCTCCCATATTGGGAGCATCTTAAGGTTACCCACATATTAGATCCCATGCATATATTTAAAAATGTTTCATATTCTTTATGGAGGCACATATCATCGAAACAAAGTGAGACATTGGATATTGGAAAAGATCTTATTACTTCAAAAAATAAAAAGAAACATTTCTAGGACAATCAGAAAGTATAGGATACTCCCTATAATTGGTATTGTGAATAAGGTGATGTCACATGGATTTAAAAAAATTATGATATTTCTTTTGCAAAGGAAGTTATAATGGGCATGAGGTGCCATATTCAAACAGGTCTTCACTACGACGTTCCTTCGTTGTGGAAGCCCATTTGTCGGGGTTGAAATTGCATGACGATTTGAATATTTGAAGAGTACGTATAATTTCAAAATTATGATTTTATTATTTGTTATATTAAGAAATTTTATCCCATGGGATGATAAAACATAAATAATTTTGTATATTATTGCATGTGTTTATAACTATGTAGTGTCATTATCCTTTATTTTTGCGTATTTGTGTGAAACATGACTTCCCCCAAGACCTAGGATGTCCCATATATAAATTATCTGCATTTTTACGTTGGATCATGTCAAAGTAGATTCATGTGGCTAGAATTCCATGGTGGCATCACGAGATAGTTGATATTTTTTGTTTGTTTGAGATAGAACTTCTGGCGAGTTTCATGGACTTGCAGGTTCATCTTCTAATCCACCTAGTAGATGAGGTTGAATTAGTTGGGGTGGTTTCTTATCATTGGATGTTCTTCTTAGAGAGGTTCATGAATAAATTGAAAGGTTTTTTTCGATAAAGAGAAAAACCTGAGGGGTCTATGGCAGAGGGGTACATATCATATGAGTCTTTTTATAATGCTAGTCATTACATCAAGTAGATCAACAACAGAGAAGGTGCAATGGTTTGGGACAAATAAAGGGACGAACACAAAAGGTAAGGGGAGATTCTCTAAATGAATGGAAAAGGGCGCTTGATAAAGAGTAAGCGACTTATAATTTTTCAAATTTACAAAATGTAAATATTCATGTTGAACTTCGATATAATGTATATTTTGATCTAATATGTACTATATGTCATTCTGATTTCATCAGAGAATGAAGAAATTGATGCAATCAATAAATTCACTCTTTACAAATCTGGAGTGACACAACCATGGGTCACATTGTATGAACCAAATAGGATGAAATGTGATAGTGACAGGAAATAATTCAGATTATTAATTGGTAGAAACATGCCTTACCCCAAAATTTAAAAGATAATATGTCAATTATATGCACCAAAAGTTGGGTTTCTCACCAAGTTAGAGAGAAATACACAGGAACCGGTCATCACCTGTGTGCTAAAGAGGATGCACTAAATGTAGGGATTAGGTGCAGAAAATATCTAATAATATATTTATGTACATTTTAAAATTAATAATCCACCTTTGAAATGTAACATATATATTTTATATTTTAAAAATTGGGTTATTAGACACATGACACTATTATTTTTTAACTTTTTTATAGGTGCATTTGTTCTCATATATGTGGGCATATGGACACCATTTTCTCACAGAAAATGTCGATGATGGACACATGACACAACACTGTGGAGTGGAATTTGATTTCTATCAATCTAGTCGAGCTAGCCACTGTGATCAATGCCTAGTACGAGGGATGTTAGGTTATGTCGGAAAGATACAAGAGACCATTTAAGTTGAATTCTGTTGTTAACAATGTGTTATTTTTAGGTTCAAGTGGTGAGACACCTTTCATTGGAATAATTTAAATGAAGATCGTGATAGTAGGCTGATATGTATCAACTCTAGAAATATTTAAGATGAAGATAAGGAGTCTTATGTTTTCCCCAAACACTGCAACCAGGTGTTTTTTTACCCAGATGTGTTGGATAGGCATTGGTGGTTCATATTGAGACATGGCCCTAGTTCAAAACATCTTTTTGAGAACAATTGTGTTATCATGCCAAGCGAGCTGGAAGATAATGAGGTTGATCATGAGAACATAGAGTAATATGGTATATGTGTTATTTCATCATTTATACTATTTAATATGGGTGTTATAAAGAAGAGGAATTAACGTTATAACTAAGACTTTTTTTTTTTCAAAAAATTATAATATGTATTTTGAATCAACTGGTTTGCATTGTGTTAATGTTAAAATCATTTCACATGATAATTTTGAATTATGTTGATCTCAAAAAAAATGCACTGTATCACGTTCTTTTTTTTATGTCAATTCCTAAAATAATACTACTTGATTTGTTTAAATGGCTTTTCATTATATCATTACTTAAATAAATGCACCATATATATATGTGTGTTTGTGTGTGAATGATATCTTAAAAATTCAAAAAATATGTTAATGTATACTGTTATTTTTTGTATGTAAGATCATAATAAAATAATGATAATTCTAAACATAAATTTATTTTCATTATTTTTTAAAATTTATTATGTTACAAAAATTCATATTATTCTAGATTTATTATTTTACAATTATTTATATTCATACAAATTTTGAAACTTACAATTTTACAATTATGGTAACTTAACAATATGTATGGTCTACATTCTACTTACGGTAGTTATGGTTCAAAATTTACAATTAATTTACAATTTTACAAAGTTTAAAATTTTAATAAAATTGAATCATGGAAATACATTCGATTAAAATTACAATTTCACAATACTATTACAATTACAATTTTACAAATATTAACATACAATTACAATTACAATTACAATTACAATATTACAGTTTTACAATTTTGGATACAATTAAAATTACAGTCATGATACATACAATTACAATTACAATTACAGTTTTACAAATATTTTACATATAATTACAATTACAATTATATTTTTACAATTTTACGTACAATTACAATTAAAATTACAATTACAATCACGATACATACAATTACACAATTTTACAATTACCAATACATAATATTTATAAATATCATGATTTAATATTAAAAATAAACATCACGATCATGATAACCATCGTACAAACATCATATTTGAAAATACACATTCATATTTTCTAATATTATCTAATCATTGTGACCATAATCATCTAACAAAACACAAGCATTGTATAACATCATCAGAGAACAACCATCAAATATTCATCTCATGTGAAATAATTGTTATCACATACACATGTATCTACAAGCACATTAAATGAACATATATAAAATGACCTAGCAATATACACATCATGATGAACTCCAACATGTAAATTAAGTACATCAACATGAACATAAAATACATACACCATATATATATAACTGTATAATTTCAAAAATATACAATTGTAACATAACTTCACATAAATTTCAAATATTCGGTGGTACTATATCAATACTTTAACTAGCACTCCAGGCCTGCTCAGTCGATGTTGCAGTCTCATGCTCAGATGGATGACGTGCCTACTAATTAGATGGTGTTTACTAAGGAGGTTCCTGTCGATGAGTTGATGGTGCAACTTGCTCAGTGGATGGTGCCTTCTCAGATGGATGTGCTTGCTCAGGATCAGGTGCCTGCTCAGTCGATGGTCATGTCTTCTTAGGACTAGGTTCCTACTAATATGGTGCCTACTCAAAAAGTGTCTGTTGATCAAGAATTGACGTTGTTTACTCATTTATGGTGCCAAGTGAAGGAGGAGGAGGTAGAGTACTAGAATTATGATCACTCTCCTTGTCATCATGATCATTTGATGAGATGCTTTTTTGTGCATCTCCATGATTCCTATCCCCCCTATCGACCAGTAGCTTGGAAGATCCAACCATATGACATATAAGGGTAACCATATCGTGGGGCATGTCCCTTTAGAGTGTTGTGAGCCTACAATCAGCCTAAATCTCTCTTATCGTAGCAAGGTAAACTCCCTCATCAACCAAGTGTCGACAATGTGAGTCGCCCAACTACATTGTCAATTGAATGTCTTCCCTATGACGCATTCCTACGAGTATCTACACTTCAGTATCAAGTCTTTCACCCTGATCTTCGGCCTCCACCGTCTCCTCATAATGATATATAGGATCATCCGGTGGGGGTGGAATCATATCCCCAAGGAATGTGCCAATAGCTACAAAATATATAGTACACAACAATAATTAGACAATGTCATTAAACAATTTAATAAAACAAGTTAAAGAACTTGCTAGAATAAATTTTATTCTAATTAATTAATAAATACAATAAAATGAAATTATATTAATTTGGAGAAAACACTAATATTACCTCCAACATCTGCTGGCTCATCCTGTGTGAAGAGGATGTTGGTACATCCTCGCCAATCCAAACCTGCATACAGACACAACACCATCACGAACATGTGATCATCAACACTCGCTAGTAGCTCCAATGCATCACTAGATATCTTGAAAAGATAGTCATACATGCCCCTCATCTCTGGAAACCTCTCAAAAAATACAAAAATAACTCTAAAGCAAAAGGGGAGATAAACCTTCAATGTGCCTAAGAACGACATCTATCTAGTGATATACAAAAGTGTCGCAAAAAAATGTCATACCATCTCACAAGTCATGGCATCTCCAATAAAGAATCAACAAGAAATAAAAGTGGGAAGCTAATGCACTACCTATCACTCGTACAGAGTCCAATGGTCATCAGTAGTAGTGAGAGTAACCTCACCTCCTATGGATGAAACGAAGAAATGCATAACTCATCACTGGACACCTAAAAATATTGTAGGAGAAACTATATCGTCCCTAATGTATCTCTTGGAGTACGCCAACTATATCATTATTGCATAACCGATGGTGTCATCTGGGAAGTAGGGAAAATCTTGCCCTCTCCTAGATAGTTCAGTAATAAAATAAACTTCCTCCTCATTGGGCTCGTACCACTTGTCAGGACCAACCTGGAAAGCCTGTCGGTGGGCATCCCACCTGTATATAAACTTTCCCAATAACCCATTATGCCACTTCAGGTATGTAGCCTCCTCATAGAACGTAAGGAGGCCTACCTTGCTTAAGAGCAACTATGTGTGTTTCATAGTATGGCGAGGGTATAAAATTCTCTCCCTCTCCGGTGCCTCTCCCTACTAAATCATGTTATAATGGTCCACCATATGCTCTTGTTTCTACCTTACCTCTCTCAATTGACATCGTTGAATTGTTCACATATTAAATACATATTTTTTTATTAAATGAAAAATGTATTTACATATACACACATACACACACACACACACATATATATACGTATAATTTTTATTGAAAAAAAACATTTGGTGCGCCCAAAATAACACTCACGCACCACTACTAGTGTGTACCTATTTATCATGCACCGCTACTTGTGCATGTGTACCTATTTATCATGCACTGCCCGGGGTGCACATAAAAAAAATTCACGCACTACGAAAACATAAATTATTTTTTGTGTAGTGCATTGACCATGTTATTTTCCCTAGGCCAATTAGTTTGGTCAATGCATTGCACGACAACCGTACATAATTCCCAATGCATTTCGGTAAACGGTCGCACTGACATACAATAGCATATAGTGTGTTATTTTTAAAAAAATATATATAGTCAGTGTAGTTGACAACTGACAGGCAACACACTATTTTAGTGTTAAAGCTGTGTGCATTTTCTCGGTACTGTCGGAACCCAGTGTGGCTTCTATTAACGTGGGTCATGGTGTAGCATGTAAATTTATAGGTAGCACCGCGATCTATGTGAGCCGAACGTCTCGAATGCACCACACACAAATATATATATATATATATATATATATATATATATATATACATATATATATACATATATATACATATATATATATATGGTAAATTTTAAGTTGATTTGAGGAATTGATCTGCTGGAAGGTTAACTTATTAATAAATAAGTAGATTACCTTCACATTTGCGCGTCGAGGAAAACGTTTTGTGTAAGAATACTAAAAATCAAATTTTCCCATATTTTTCGAGAAAACGAACTCCACATAGTGAGCAATGGATGAAAGAAATGCCGGAAATGGGAGCACCAATGGCAGGGTACCCTAGAGAATAAAACATCACACCGGTGCTTGAGATATTTTAAGCACTAAACAAGTAAAAATGAATTTTTTTACGACTGGTAATTTTTTTTAAATTGACCCTTTTTCAGTGTGCTTGATTATGAGATGCACCGGGAAGTTTTATCAATGGTGCACCGCACTTCATTACAAAGTCCTAGATTACTGAGATGCATTGGGTTAGTTTGTACAGAGAGCATAGTGTCTTAGTGTGCCATTTAATTGTATGCACCAGTGTGCTGGATTACTAAGACGCACCAAGCCGATTCGTATGGATAGCATAGTGTCTTTGTGTTCCCTTTGATGGTACGCACTGGTGCGCTTTATATAAAACACACTGGTGCATGTTATGATAAAAAAATCACCACAAAAAAATCCAAAAAAACCTCCACCCATCAAAATTCTCTAGATACCTCCGCTACAAACGGATATATTGGCTATTTTTATAAGGGCTTCCAAAAAAAAAATCAACTAGAGGGTCTTTTTCTTCTAGTGGAATCTCATGTCTCTAGACCCACTCTAGGGCTAGAGAGATCGCCTCCATTTTCAAAGGGAATTTAACTTGACAATAAAGCTGTCGACTCCACTGGGGAGCTTTAGCCTTTAAATTCCTCCTTCCTCAAACTGATATTGGATCAGTCTCACTAATTTTTGAAATTTAAATCTTCTTCGGCCTCTGTGCATCACTTCATTGTGTCAGCTCTTGTGTTTGTGTGAGTCTCATTTTGTTTTTCCCCTGTTTTTAGTGAGTAGTGCCCTTTTTTTCTACATAGTAGCATTGGTAGTCTTGTTCTATATAGTACAATAGCGCTGATTTTCCATTCAACACCCTTCTTCTTGGCACAGAATTGTTGATCTCACTGTTAGAGAAATTTGATTTTCCCTTATTATTTTCCAGTGTGTCCTTGCCCCTGAAGGAGTTTGTGAGATCCCAATGACCTCCTTACTGTGTGTTTGACTTACCTATCTTCTTTGAGAAAGTATTTTTTGTCTCTTTGATTTGTTTGTACATTTGGGAATTCTTCGCCATTTAAAAGACCCTATGTCACTTTGTTTTGGTCTTGTTTCGAAGTGAATTGGTGTATGATTTTTTCATCTCTACATCTATGATTTCTTCCCTTTAGTTTATTCTCAATCAAAAGATTACAATTTGTTTAGCGCACAAGTCTAGAAGAGTGTGTTTTGTCTAAATCAAAAAAGATTAAAAGTGATTTTCATTTATTTTTTGATTTAGATTATCTTTTTCTTTTTAAGAATATTTAAAATCATTTCATTCATGCATTAATTAAATTGGTTCATTGGGTTTTCTTTTGATTACATTTCGAAGTGAAAACAAAAGAAATATTTTCATTCATCTTAGTGAAAGGAAAATAATTTTCATTTTTCAATAATTCCATTTGTTGGGAAAAGTGAACTCAATTGAAAAGAATTTCATTTCATAACTCTGAAGTATTTTGGGGGCCATCATTGTTGGTACATTGAGATCATTTTTTCTTCCCTCTCTTCCCTAAATATCTTAGGATTCATCAAAATTGAAAGCTTTCTTTCTTGCATTTAGTCTCCACCATAAGGATTCATGTGACATTCATTTCGAGCCTTGAAACTGAAACTTTAATCATGATCAAGTTAAAATCAACCCAATTTTCCTTAAGGAGGATTGGAAATAACCAGAATATCTAGTGGTCTAGGTTCGATATGTGTTTTGACATTGCTAAACATAGGAGTTGTCGCTAACGATCTACGTTACGATTTGGGGGTGACATCCCATCCCACATATGGAAGTATATTAATGTATTATAAGTATATTTGGGGCACTCTCATCAAATAGTTAGGCATTAGACAACACTACTATGAACTCGACTCCCACGTATCGTTACATATATTTGGGGAGACACCACTAGGTTGCAAGCCTACCATAAGTAGCCAAGTCGATCACCCTGTAGACGTGATATACCAAACACAACATTCATAGGGATTGGTTGTTGTACGTTAATTCCTTGGTCATTTTTGTACAATTTTATCCCCAAGGTGTATATTTCAGTTCATGGATACTTGGTAGAACTTTATGCCTAGCACACCATTTTTTATTTATTTTTTGTTAATTCTAAAAGAAACTAGCCATGAAAACATCTCACTCGTCAAATTCTCCGGCATTTTATTCCTTGGTAAATTGTGATTTTGTTCACCTCCTCCTTTGATCTTATTTTGAAAGGTCGCCATGGTTGAATCATCGAATTAACCCACTCCCACCTCTGACAGATAGAAGG